>JAQHUG010000017.1:3487113-3509974 GCA_028555095.1 Dicrostonyx torquatus | reverse complement strand
TCATCCAGACAGGATACAACACAACAGTATTGCATTTGATGACAGTTGGACAATGATGTGTGAACTGCACATGATAATTGTTCTGTTTTATTTTTCCCTTTTTAGAGTTATAGACAGTAGTATGAAAAACTTCAAGGCATTTTTTCGGTGGCTGTATGTAGGTAAGTTGAGTACAAATATAAATCAGATTTAAATTCTTTATAGTTTAATTTTTTGTGAGAAATATGCTTCCTTAGTGAAAAGAAACTCTTCAAAATAAGAGGTGTAGTGCAGTAAAGCACACTTAGCCTTTGAATGTAGCTGTAGTTAAAACTGTGTTTCTGGAGACCGTTACAGATCATCTTTCAAACCTTTTTCTTTCCAGCAATGCTGAGAATGACAGAAGACCATGTGCTTCCTGAGCTGAACAAGGTAGTGGTTAAGGGCTGCGTGTCCACATCAGTACATGTGTAAAGTTTACACAGCATTCACAGCAGGGGGGCCCTGTGTAGCCCTGGCTGTCCTCCTGCCTCTAGCCCCTGAGCACTGGATTAAAAGTGTACGCCACCACCACCCAGCTTTTTTTTTTTTTAAATCTCACATCACATTATTATGGCTACCTACCTTTATGATATCTGTGTTTTTTGAAAAGTTCTGTGACCTGTGAGAAAGCATCCTTATAGTCCCTACATTAACTTCCTTAAATCTTAAATGCTTGCTTATTTTCCTTGAAAAGACTGTAACACCTAAGTCAGTGCTTCGTATGCACTGGTTTTTAGTTATCAGGATTGTGGCAAGTACCCATGGTCTCTCCTATGGTGTGTGTGGGGGCGTGGGGGGTAGGAAGAAGCCTGTGTGAGGCCTGCACGCCCACCTGGTCTGAACTGTATGTTCTGTGGAGTCTTTGGTTGGGATCCCTTCTTGGTCTTGATTTGTTTCCTTTGTCTCATTTTGTTATAGATGACTCAGAAGGATATAACATTTGTTGCTGAATTTCTCACTGAGCATTTCAATGAGGTAAAAAAATTATATTTCTGTGGTTTTTGAGAATTTTGCTGATCCTCAGCAATGGTAAGAAGTAATTGCACTTAATCCAATTTAGTTAAAGACCTTAGTGATTACTTTTTAAAAACTATTGAGCTAATTACTGACCGTACTTACTTAGCACACTTAGTCTGCTTCTTTTTGTGTGTGTCTCACAGTCTTTAAAAGAGTAGCTGCAACTACAGCTTTCTTATAAAATATGTGTCTTTGCTTCACTCTAAGATTGCTTTCTTTTTATTTATTTATCCTCCAGGCTCCAGATCTTTATGATCGGAAAGGAAAATACTTCAATGTTGAAAGAGTTGGTCAGGTATGGACACAGGCTTAAACTTGTTTAAGAACTAACTTTAAGCTTAATAGTGTTAATTTGAGAGGGAGTTGGGGGCATAGGAAAGGCTGAAGGGAGGGGACTTAGAATGGTTTGGAGGGAGAAAAGGAAAGGGGTGAAATGATACTATATTTTAATTAAAATAAAAATTAAAAAAACTTAGTGTTACTCGCTGTATTATCCAAAGTTTATGGTAATTTAATACATATATATTCCAGGTCTGCCTTTTTTTTTCTTTTTGAGACAGGGTTTCTCTGTAGCTTTGGAGCCTGTCCTGGAACTAGCTCTTGTAGACCAGGCTGGCCTCAAACTCACAGAGATTTGCCTGCCTCTGCCTCCCAAGTGCTGGGATTAAAGGCGTGTGCCACCACCACTCGCAGGTCTGCCTTTTTAGTAAAATGACCAAAGATAAATATTACTAAAATATTTGACTCAGAACCCTTTCATATTCTGAACATTATTGAGGACCCCAAGCTCTTTTAAGTCAAGTGTTAACTGCCACATGTGGATGTTATTGTTAGTGTAGAAATTATTTATTCATTTATTAATTAAAAATAACCCATGTGTCATTAATATTTTAATGGAAATTTTTAGTGGCCTGACATTGCTTTATGTATTAGCAAGTCTCATCTCTGCCTAGCCAGTAGAAAACATTTAGGTACCCTGTTCACTTCTGTGTCCAGTCTCTGCTGGATATGCTGTGTAGTTCAAGGATCTCTAGACTCCTGCCCGCCTGTTCAGGGAGGGACAGCAGTGTAACAGCTTTGTCTGTCTTTTGATACAGTAACACCAAACACAACAAATGGTGGCTTCTCAGAGATTAGTTTTTGTGTGGAATCTGAGATTCTGTCAGTGAACTGTCCATTGCTTGATCACTGAATCTGTTCTTCTTTAACGGGGAATACTCTTTTATCCATGTGTGGCTTTGTAAAAATTATGTCTTAGTATTTTTGCAAATCTTGGTTCTGTGAGGTCATAGATCTCAGAGGTGCTGATGTCTTACGGTCAGTAAGTCTCCAGAAGTGGCCTGGTCAGAGAACTCTTTAATACCGTGAAACTGCCACACATAGCAGTGGCCGGTGCATGTTCTTAACTTTTAATTCTTGCTTAAAAGTTTGCTTCTTTATTGAGACAAGATCTTATGAAGAATCCTCGCCTTGCTGTGAGCCTGCAGTCTTCCTGCTGGGCTTACGTCTGTGCCATTGCACCCAGCTGGGAGTTTAAATGTTACATTGGCATGGAATGCCTTCTGGTTGTTTGGCTCAGAGAGATCAGCTTACTTTATTTTCCAGAAGGTATCTTCCTCATACCCAAGATGAATAGTTTTTCCTCCAGTCACTTTCTTAAGTAAAGATGCAATTCTGTGTCTTAAAAAGTGTTTTGTCTAACTTAAAACTGAAAGAGTTCCCCAAGTACCTCTCCGTAGGGTGACTTTGATGTGCAGCAGAAGTGTCATGTGCCTTCTTTCCAGTTCTGCCACACAGAATAGTAAAGATCTGTACTCAGGGGTTGAGATTTCATAAAATCAGTACTTTTAAAAGTATGAATATGACAGCAATGAGAACACTAAGAGAGACTTACATAGATCTAATCTACATGGGAAGTAGAAAGTATAAAAAGACAAGATCTCCTGAGTAAATTGGGAGCATGGGGACCTTGGGGGAGGGTTGAAGGGGAGAAGGGAGAGGCAGGGAGGGGAGCAGAGAAAATGTAGAGCTCAATAAACTTCATGGAAAAAAATTTAAAAAAAAAGAAAGAAATAGGAATAAAACAAGGGAGCTTAATATCACAAAAGGAGTAAACAGTTGAGATGAGGTTGGAGAACAGGAGACCAGATACTGCAGTGCTTTGTAAGTCTTTTTAAGAGGTTTGAATTTCATTCTAAGTGAACAGGAAGCCTTGAAAACAAACAAAACAAAAACCAAAAAAAAAAACAGATATGGTGATTCTTGTATTAGGTCTTCTTTGGACTGCCAGCCCCCAAATAATGATATGGAGACTTATTAATTATTAAAGTTTGGCCTTATCTTAGGTGTGTTTCCAACTAGTTCTTGAAACTTAAGTTAACCTGTTTCTATTAATCTACGTTCTGCCACATTGCTCTTTACCTCTTCTGTAAGTCCAACTCCCTCCTTATCTAGCTGGAATCTCCTGCTGTGCCAGATTCTAACCCTGAGTTCCTCTCTCGGCACGAAGTCCTGCCTAGCTATTGGCCATTCAGCTCTTTATTAAATCAGTCAGGTGCCCTAGGCAAGAAAAAAAATGTATGAATATGTGTGTGTGAGGTGGGGGAGCTGTAGTGAGTGCCTTTCTGATCTGGGCAGCTATCCTGATTCTTGGTGTAGATTCCAGCTACTTTCCCCACCACCAGTAAGTACAAATGCTAGGACAATGAAAAGGGCATGTGGTCTTGGGGTTGTTACCAACCTGCGTCGATCTGTTGGATCCCTTGTGTCTTGAGAACTCGCAGGGGTCTGTGGCCACACTCTAGAGTACACTGATTGTTGGCACCTAATTCATAACAGTTAAAATATGCTCGTGGAAATGAACCACACACTTGATTCAGTTGTGATCTCTACGCTGACTTCATTCTGACCTTTCTAATCATTTGCAATTTGTTTGCTTGGCATTTAGCAGACTTTTGTCCTCTTACTTCTTTTTTGTTTTTTCCTAAGATAGGGCTTTTCCTGTATAGCTCTGACTGTCCTGGAACTCCATCAGTAGACCAGGCTGGCCCTCCAACTCACAGAGATCCACCTGCCCTTGCCTCCCGAGTGCTGGGCTTACAGGCGTGTGCTTTTTAACAATAGACTTGCAGAGGATTTGGTAGTCAAGCACAGCAATGTACTAACAGAAAGCAAGCGATTTGGGTATCTTCGTTCTTTACTGAAGGTTCTTTACAGTGGTCAACTTCACTTACAGTACTTGAAGGATGAAGATGACGACCTCGTGTCACCCCCTAACACGGAAGGAAACCAGTGGTACGACTTCCTCCAGGGCAGCAGCCACCTGAAAGGTACCTCCCGAGCTTGCTGAGTCACCTAAGGCCAGGTCCTTAGTGCACCAGTTGATAATGGAGTGCAGACCTGATGAATGTCCCTGACTTTCTAGGGCTAGTTTTTTATGTCCATTGTGTTTGTTTGGAGAGACAGCAAAATGACAAACAGGTTGTTATACTCTCATGATGGATAAAAAACTCTGTATGACACCAACTGACGTGTTTTCTCTTTATGTGATATCAGCCAGTCCCAATTCCAATTAAGGGTTCTGATGCTCGCTTCAGTATGACACTACAAACCTCGAGTGAGTGTCAAAGTCTGTAGGATTGAGAGCTTAGTATTCTTACCAGACTGCCCCAAAAAGGTCAGTCCCAGATTGCCTGTGTCTCTGCCTAGCGGGCTACAGGGAGTGTCCATGGCTTCCTCTCTTCAGTGTGGAAATACTCGGGTTTCCTGGCTTGCCTACTTTAAAAAAAAAAAAAAATGCAGCTCAGGAGTAGCTAAGCAGGAGGTGTATGGAGTAGGTGTGGAGGAGAGGCCAGAGAGTCTACATCCTCCCAGCACTCGGAGTGCACCAGAGTCTCTGCAAAGCCCTAGCATATGGATTTCTTTAACAGAGATTTCATTACGTAGATGTGATTGATGATGTCATTGGCCACTGGTGACTGAACTCGACCTCCACCCCATTTCCCTCCACCGGGGTTGGCAGATAGAGTTAAAAGTACAGCTTCTGATCAAGGTACCCATTCTGAGGCAGTTGAGGAACCTTCCGTAGTGGCCTCAGTAAAGCAGAAACCTTTGGTGGAATTGTTCTAGGAGTGGGAAAAATGATCGTATGCCTTTTTCTCATAACATTTTCTGTTGGGAGCTTAACAGACTAATGTTTAAAATACATTTACCAGCATAGCGAGAATATAAGGTGCTGTGTATAGGGGATGCCACAGAGCCGCAGAAGAACGGGTCTCAGAGTCGGCTCTAGGAAGTCACTGTTATTTCAGGCGGTTGTCAGAGCCTGCTAAGCCTGTTTTGTTTAATCTGTTAATTACTTCATACAGTTATTGTAAGCAACATTAACAACAGAAAAAGAATCTCACAGGGCTGAGAATATAGTTCAGCAGTTAAGAACCGCTATCCTCTTGCAGAGGACCCCAGTTTGGCTCCCAGCACCCACACCAGGGGCTCACAATAACTCAAGCTCTAGGAATCTGATGATGCAAACACTGACACTCACATAGACAGACCCGTGCATGTGGATATAATTAAAGATAAATAACAAAACCAAACAATTTTGCAGAGCAGGAAGGAGAAAATGCTATATCATATCACTTTGTTTTTGTTTTGTTTTTTGAGACACAGTGTTCTGTGTATCAGCCTTGGCTGTTCTGGAGCTCTCTTTGTAGACCAGGCTGACCTCAAACTCAGAGATCCGCCTGACTCTGCCTCCTGAGTGCTGGGGATTAAAGGTGTGCCCCACCACCACTGAGCCATATATCACTTTCTACTACAAAATAGTCTTTTAAAAAATTTTTAAAAAGTGATATTTGTGTAGAGTAGTTTATTATTTTTCATTTATATTTTAATATCATTCTCTCCAAGATAACACCAGCTGCCCCTTGTCACCACAGAGCGAGCGAGCTGTGCTCCTTCCTTATTAGACCCGCAGAAATGCGGGTGGATGTGGGTGAGAAGTAAGCTGGTTTTGTAGTGAGGAGTGGTGGGCTGCAGGTGCTGTGATGGTTCTCAATGAGGTATTTGTATAAAGGGATAGTAATTCCGCCATGAGATACAATGGGCTGCTTCTGTTTTCTCCTAATTAGTGCTTTACTGTAGCTTGTTTTGGGTTTTGTTTCTGTTTTTGTTTGAAACCAGAAAGTCCTTTGCTGTTTCCTTATTATCCTCGAAAATCATTGCATTTTGTGAAAAGACGGATGGAGAACATTATTGATCAGTGTTTGCAGAAGCCAGCAGTAAGTCTGAAAGAAATGCATGTCTTTATGTGGGAGTGAGAAAAGCTGCAGTGTTTGGCCCGCTTATGTAAATGGCCATAATATATAACTGCTTTTCATTGTTAAAATGGGCAGTTTCTTATGGTCCATCTTGCTAACTCCTTACATGAATTTTAAAATTGGACTAGTAAAAGTGTTGGCATCTTTAGGAATTTGTTCCCAGAAAGCGGCTTAGTATTTTTTTTTTTTTTTGAAGTTTTAGTTTCAGAGCTCACATGTCTTGTTTTCACTGCTGAGTGGTGGATGTTGAGAAACTAGTGAGAGGTGGGCTTTCATTGGCCTGTGCATCATTGCCAGCCCCTTTTTAAATCCTCTCTTCCTTCCCACCTGTCATTGAGGTTTCTCACACTAAGGATAGGGATTTTTAAAAACCAAACTTTAATAGTGGTGTTCACATTTTCTCTAGAGGATCTCTGTATGTAATTGCACTAATTATGTCTTTTTCCTTTTCCCTTTTTGCTTTCTATTGGGAGTGGGATGGGATCACGGTCAAACCCAGCATTTGAGCATTCTGGCTAGATTTTTTTTTTTTTTTTTTTTTTTTTACCAATAACTGCATCCCCACCCTTGGTAATTTGTTTTTAAATCTTACTCTATATAGGATGTAATTGGAAGATCGATGAATCAAGCAATTTGCATTCCATTATATAGAGATGCTAGGAGGTAATTCTCTTTACCTATTGTGTGCTGTACCTTTAGCAATGATTCTAGGTTTTTCTCATTTTGTTTTCTTGTTGTTTTAGTATGGACTCTGCCCGTAGATTGCTAAAATTCCCATTTCTGTAAGTCTCTTCCCATCCTGTCTGAGAAATATAATTGTGTTTTAACTTTAGGCAGCTTGATACCATAGCCTGACATTAAATTTTGTTCCGTAGGTGGAATAATAAAACTTCAAATCTACATTATCTTCTTTTTACTATTTTAGAAGATTCAGTTTATAAAATGTGCATCTTAAGGAGACATACTGATATTTCCCAGTAAGTATGGATCTGAAGTTTGAAATTGTAGAGATAAGATTTTATCATTATTATTATTTGTTTTTGTTTTGCTTTTTTGGTTTTTTGAGACGGTTTCTCTGTGCAGCTTTGGAGCCTGTCCTGAAACTCACTCTGTAGACCAGGCTTGCTTCAAATTCACAGAGATCCGCCTTCCTCTGCCTCCCGAGTGCTGGGATTAAAGGTGAGTGCCACCACAGCCCGGCAAGATTTTATAATATTTTAATAATTAACACACAGCTTTTCTGCTGTTGTTTTTGTTCTAAAAATATTTGTTAGCCCCCCTCCTTGTGTGTGTGTGTTTATGTACATGTGTGTGCAGAAGCCAGAAGAGGGCTTTAGATCTCCCGAAACTGGAGTTACAGGCAGTTCTAAACTGTGTGGGTGCCGGCTTCTCTGGAAGAGCAGTAGGCGCTCTTAACTGCCCAGCCTCTCTTCAGCCTGTCATGCTCTAGTGAAGTTACCTTGTCTCTTAACTGTTCTCAGTTGTGGTTTTCACATCCTTAAGGTTGTGTGATCCCTTCTAGATTATAATGACATATAGATATTGTATGGTGACTCTTTTTTAGGGTCAGAAAAACAATCTGACAATAGAATTAGGGTTCTATCAGAAGAACTTTTTGACATTTGCAGCCATATTTCTGGGTACATTATGGAAGGCCTTTCATCTGGGGCCATGATGTCTGTCAGTAAGTGGGAGGCTCTGTCCACAGAAACTCACTTTGAATTCTGAAGAGAGATCAAGTTCATAGCTCCACTAGCACCTTAAGTGGTGCTAGATCTCCGTTTAAAGGGAAGTTTTCAGGCTGAGATAGCCGTAGAGAAACAGTTTGTCCTCTCCAGACACCCTTAGTTAAGCATCTAACTACTTTTTGCTGGTGGTGTTTGTTTTGAGACAGAGTCTTATTGTGTAGCTCTGGCTGTCCTGTAACACACTTATGTTGACCAAATTGGTCTAGAAATCAGGAAATCCACTTGCCTCTGCCTCCCCAGTGCTGGGATTAAAGGTGTGTGCCATCTTGCCCAACTGATATCTAAATACTCTGGTGACTATAAGATTGTTAAACCAAGGTGATCTGTCCTGGGATGTTTAGCTCAGTAGCAGCATTCTGTAGCAAAAGTGTAGAATTTTCCGTCTGCCAACTGAATTCTTTCAAGTGTTTAGGTTACTGACTAACCAGTTTGTTTCATAAATTCTTCTTTGTTCCCTTTCTTTCCTCAAGATCTGTAAGTACTGGACTAATTGGTATTAACTTTGGGAGCTTAACATATTCCACACCTGAAAAACTCAGAAGAAGGTAAGTTTAGATGACAAGCACAGGTCCTGGGGTGGGGGTTTCTGTGTGCTCTAGTTCTTGGGTAGGAGGGCGTCAGACTCAGCAATGGTAAGGGCAAGTGTTCTCTCCTGCAGAGGAGTAGGGCTCCTTATAATATATACATAGGTTATTTACTTAGACCTGGTAAGAACTTTGCAGCCCCACAGGAATTTGTGTGCCCTGATGTGCTGTGCTTTCCTGCAATTCTTCTAAGCCAAAAAGTGCTGAGGTTGAGGAAGCCAATGTTCGGTGAGACTGAAGTCTTTGTTACTGCCCTAAAGCAGCAACAGAGTGAATGTTCATCTCTTGACTTTCCTAGGGTTCAGAAGCACAGGAACAACCACGCCAGCCCTGATGCTTTGTGGGGGAAGACCACTTTGACCACTGGCTGGTCTTTTTACTCGGTTTTCCTTTCCCAGAATTTTTAATGATACTTCAAGATAGGTCTGTTTTTCACGTGTGAAATCTTATTTTTACATTCAGAATATAACATGAGTGCCACTCATGAAATCTTACTAGACATAAGGCCTGGCCATTGATGTCAGGTGTAACTGTGAGCTAACTTCACAGATTTTTTTTTTAAAATTTTCTCATGATTACCTACTTTTAAGACTTAGTTAAATTGGGAAAAATAGTACAGAAGGTAATTTAGAAATTTTTAATAAAAATGAATGGGATAGGGCTGGAGAGATGGCTCAGAGGTTAAGAGCACTGACTGCTCTTCCAAAGGTCCTGAGTTCAATTCCCAGCAACCACATGGTGGCTCACAACCATCTGTAAGGAGATCTGGTGCCCTCTTCTGGCATGCAAGCATACATGGAAGGAATGTTGTATACTTAATAAATAAATAAATCTTAAAAAAAAAAAGAAAGAAAAAGAAATGAATGGGATAATTTAATTGTCTTATAGAGAATGTCAGTGTCTTAAGTTACGTTTTTTTACCTTAGTGTCAGCAAGAAGTGACGCATGCGACGTTTTCTTAGCAGCTGAGATCATTTTGCTTTAACAGAGCGTTCTCTCCCAGCAGTTACAGTTGTCTAGACGCCCAGTTTTATGATGATGAAACTGTGACACTCATCCTTAAAGACTCCATGGGACGCGAAGGGAGAGACAGGATCTTGGTTCAGTTGCCATTGTCCTTGGTGTATAACAGTGAAGATTCCGAAGAGTATCAGTTCACCGGGACTTACTCGACAAGGTAACTAGCTGATCATAGGAGATCGTTAGCCTCATAGGACAAGAAACTCCTCCTTTGCCCTCTTCTGGATAGCCTTACCTTAGCTGGCCTCTTCCTGCCTTGGCCTCCAGTGCTAGAACTAGGGTGTATATCACCATTCTAGCTAGCAGTTAACTGCTGTTTTGTGATTTTGTTTGCTTAGGTTTTTCATTTTGTTTTGAGACAAAGTCTTGATATGTAGACCAGGCTGGTCTTGAACTCATAAAGACACACCTGACTCAGGGTTTAAAGGTGTGCACTACCATGCTTAGCAACTATATTCTGATATATATATATGTATGTATGTATGTATGTATGTATGTATGTATGTATGTATGTATGTATGTAAGATTCTTGTTTAGGCGTGCCAAATAATAGACTTTTAGTTGGTAGGGGTAACTATTGAGGCAACTGGATGGAAATATTACTTTATATTTTTTGTCTGTGATTTTCTGTGTTGTTGTTGTACTGGAAATTGAGCCCTAGGTTTTCCATATGCTAAGAAAGTTCTCTACCATGCTACTATATTCCATATTTCAACCTTTTTTTAATTTTTTTTTTTTTTTGAGAGCTGACAAAAGTCTCAATGTGTACCTTTGGCTAGCCTGGCACTCACTATGTAGCTCAGGCTGGCCTTGACCTCATAGGGCTCTGCCTTGTGTGTGAGGGCATTAAAGGTCTGTGCCACACCCCTCTTTTTACTTTTGGCAGTCTCACTAAATGGCCCAGGCTGGTCT
Organism: Dicrostonyx torquatus; assembly: GCA_028555095.1. Taxonomy (NCBI): domain Eukaryota; kingdom Metazoa; phylum Chordata; class Mammalia; order Rodentia; family Cricetidae; genus Dicrostonyx; species Dicrostonyx torquatus. The sequence goes on along the minus strand of JAQHUG010000017.1, from coordinate 3,499,354 downwards.
TGAGCTCACTCTGTTGCTCAGTAATTTGTGATCCTCTTGTCTCGGATTTCCAGCTTGCTGGGATTACAGACCTGCGTGCTAAGCTCAGCTCACGTTTTGCGTGGGTGTGTGTGTGTGTGTGTGTGTGCGCGCGCGCGCGCGTGTGTGCGCAAACTTTACTAACTTTCCTGTTCCTTTGGTTTAACAGTTAATGAAGAGGAATTCCTGAGAATGGGGTGGCTTTGTTCCATTTCCAAGGGCACTGCTAACCTTAGTTTGTAGTGAAATTCTGTTTAGATTTGTACTTAGTGTTTCTAGAATTAGGACTTCATTTTTCATTTTAAGAGTATATGACCTGTTGTAAGAGGTGAGTTTAGTTGAGTCTGACTGTTAGGTAACTAGATTCTCTCAAATTTTAAAATGCATTTATTTTCTCTCTCTGAAAGAAAATCAAACCTTAACTAGCGTGCTATTCTGTGTTTGGCATTGCAGTGTTTTTACAGCCTACCATATCACGGCTGTTTTGTGGTGGCTGCTAGAATTCTATTGAGGATGGGTGGAAGAGCTTCCCCTGACAGTCCCTTTGACTTGTTGTTTTCTGTAGGCTCGATGAGCAGGGCAGCATCATCCCCACACGCACCCTGCACATGGAGAAGCACTGGAGGCTGCTGGAAAGCATGAAAGCGCAGTATGTTGCCGGGAATGGCCTCCGGAAAGTGTCCTGTGTGGTGAGTACTGCAGCAGTGCAGGGTCTGACCTTGCCTCTGCGGAGCCTTCATAGATGAATGGTATACTAGGCCTTCCTCTGTCATTCTGTGAGTCGTAGTTTCTATTAACTACGCATGTAGTGGCCTTAACTGTTCATTTCTTGTTCTAAGAAAGCTTACTAAATAGGTAAAAATCTCTGGATTTTGCTAATCTTATGAATTGTTTTATGTAGAGGTTGTTTTACATAAGGTGAAAGCTGAGTTGAGTGACATTGTAGTAAATGATTAGGAATATAACTCCCATAAAGCTGTCTTTTGATTTAAGTTTCTGATTTTAATACCTACACATAATGTATTTCTTTATCTGGCCTTGTTTATATTAGTTAAGCTCAAACCTCCGACATGTGAGGGTGTTTGAGATGGACATCGATGATGAGTGGGAGCTTGACGAGTCTGATGACGATGACGATGAGGCCGGGGGGAAGCCCGTGAAGATCAAGGAAGAAGTGCTGTCAGAGTCGGACACAGAGGCGCACCAAGATGCTGCTGGCCTAGACCCAGACATAGTCATCAAAGTGGAGAAGCTCGACCCTGAGCTGGACTCATGACCCAGTTTAACAGCATGTGTTACTGTGGCAGAAAACATAGTGGGTGGACTAAGATAGTGTGGGTCACATTGAATTATCTGTGTAACAAAAATAAATGGTAAATTTTATTTTTTCATACTGTTTTATCCTTTTGGAGGTGAGTCACTGTGGTAGATTCTTTCTTACTGAGATTTCTCTTTCATACTGTGCAGAAATAGTATTTAAAGAAAACACTGATTTGATATGAAGAAAAGGCAAGTCATTTCTGTCAAAAGGTAGCCTCATTATTCCAGTGTGAGGGAGCCAAATAGTCAGGGCACATACTCCTGTAACCTCAGCACTTAGGAGGCTGAACTAAATGTAAAGAGCCATTTATCCCTATATTTTGGTGCATTTCATGTATTTTATTTAAACATTTCTTTTTATTATTTTTGTTTGTGTGTGTGTGTTTATGTGTGGTTATACAGAGATGTGTGTGGGAGCCCTCAGAAGCCAGCGGTGTCAGATCTGGAGTTAAGGGCAGTTGTGAGCCTCCCAGCATGGGTGTTAAGAACTGAACCCAGGTCCTCCAGAAGAGCAGAGGGCATTTATAATTTCTGAGTCACCTCTTCTGCACCTACATTTTATATTTTAAAATCAGGCCTAATCTTTATTTTCCCTTGCTATTTAGGTTTCTAGGATACTTGGAAAATTTTACATTATGTTGATTTACTCTAATGCTAAGCCAGAAGATATATCCTGTCTTAGGATTTAAATAACAGCACTCTGCTTCATGACCATGTGATTATCTTTCTTGGCTCTGTCCCTGTCTATGTATTCTCTGGTATTTAGACGGGTCCTTCTCTCTGTGTAGAGCTGGCTAGGGACACACAAGCTAACTGCTGGCCACTGGGAACGGAGCTGTGCAGACCAACTACATGTAACCTGGCTTTGGAAAAGATGTAGGCAGTGTTAACTTCCTAATGCTCTTGCCACCAACAGAGAGGTTTCAGTGCATATGTGAATGCTAGCATATAGGTCACTGATAAACGAAGGGCTGCTCTTGAAAGCCTTCAATATATGCAGGCAAGAAGGCGTATTAATAACCAAGTGAGTGGGTAACTGCAGGGTTGCTATGTGGTTTAACAGGTAGATGGCTCACCCTTGAGTGTAGGGTATTAAATAGAAAGAACAGCAGCTCTTTGTTTTCAGGCTTCTGTATTGGACATCCATTGAACAAAGGAGTTAACTGTGCTGAAGTCAGTGTCATCCTAAAGAAACCAAGTCCTTCAGTCTAAACTTGAGAGAAATCAGAACAGAGATAGTTCCCCAAACAGTCCCTTCTAGTCAGTATGACAGTGAAGTCCCTTCCCTCTGCCTTAATCCTCACAGAAGCTCCTTGTTTTCCTGTGTTCTGTCTCCCACTTACAGTGATCGATAAACTATTTGTTGTTTGTCTCTGTTGTCGTCTGAGTTCATCAGAACACTTACTCTTTTATGGGTTAGGTTTTGTGCAGTTCTGGAATCACAGAGTAGAGACAGTTACAGTCCTTATTTGTGATATTTGTCTGGGTGCCTTCCTGCACCTGATCTGTGAGCTCTGGAAGGAAAATGAGTGGAAGCCACTCTCCTGCGAAGCTGCAGGGCATTCTGGCTTCAGAAGATGTCCTGCCGTGCCACACAAGGTAGTCTTGAAACTGGCCGGCCAGTGTTTCTAGTGTGGTGAGTGAAGGTGCCTGTCAGACAGTGTGGAGAAACAGCAGGCTGCAGGTGTGCGGGGCATTTTAGAGTGAATGCATTGTGTACACTTTACCTAACTTGGAAGGATCGAGGGAGCAGATAACCAGATTATTCTAGAATGAATTGTTCTTTCAGGTAAGCAGTTGGTTCCTTATTAACCAGGAATCTTCCCATGTGACTTAAGTATTTGGTTCATAAAGGCTTTGGGGCATGCACGGTGACTTCCTGGAGTTGAGATTCCCATCCTTGACTAGCTAGGACCAGTGCATGTCTATGGGTATACCAGGTACCCTTTGAAGCTGACTTCCTAATTTGGGGAAAATAGTTTGTGGTTAATGCTTTTCCTATGTATAACAAATATGAACTGGATTCCTACTATATCCAAATGAAAATTTTTAAACTGATAACCAAACTTTAATGAGATGTACAGTACTTTTTATTACTATGTATTATTTTGATTGTTTTTACCATTACTTTGATTTTTAAATTTTTCTTGGTACTGAAGATCAGAACTGGAGCAAATACTTGACCACTGGGCTACATCACCAGTCCAAGTATTTTGGCTTTTAATGTCTGTAATAACTTAATCATTTCAGACGGATGCTTCTTTAGTATATAGAGCTACAATGCTGAATTTACATGTAGAGCTTAGTGAACAAAAGTGGCGTATGAGAGGAAGGGTCGGGTCTGGCGGTTCAGTGATACTGCTGTTCCTGGCTGTGTGGAAGGAACACTAGGGCTTTGCAGGAGGAAGTGGGGGCTCATGGAATGTTGCTGGCGGTACATGTGTGATAGCTGACAAGATTCTTATTAGGGGTGGTGGTGGTAAGACAGACTCTCTCTACGTAGCTCTGGCTGTCCTTGAACTCGGTATGTAGACCAGGTTGGCCTACCAGGTGCTGAGAATAAGGAGAGTACCTCCATGCCCAGCTCAGATTAACACTGTAAATTTTGTTTCTTTTCTTTTTGAGACAGGGTCTCTATATAGTCCTGGAAGGTCTCAAACACAGAGACCTGCTTGCTTCTGCTTCCAGAGTGCTGGGATTAAAAGGTGTGCACCAGCATGCCTGGCTAGATTAACACTTCTCATTTAAGGTATTCTGTGCTGCCCCTTTCCAGGGTAAATCATGTGGAAGCTTTAGAAATTTAAATAGCATACCTTCATCTCTCCTCCCATTTTATTTAGCTATTTGGTTACTTTATACCAGACTTAATATTAACTGTGGTAAATCCTTTCTAATTCTCTGACTTTGCAGTTTTTGTTTCCTTCTCATTATATTCTTGGTTTGCTTGGTTTTTCCACAATGGGAATTTTACACTGCATCAAATGCTAAAGCATCCCGTCTTTTAAAATCAAAATAGTTGAATCTAAATACAAAGGGAAGCCAAGCAGTATCACCTTGGGCTTATGGCAACATATAAGTAGGGGAGTTAATATATGTGAGTTAATAGTTTTGTACCTTGGGGTACATTCAGCTAGCCAACATTTTGCTGAATGGTGGCTGTAACTGAAATTAGATTTTTTGATTTCACTAGGAGCTAGTCAGTGTTGATGGCATATTTTGAAGTTCTGACAGTCAACTATAGCTTTGACAACCAATCTTTTGTTTTGACGGTCTGCCCTGTCATTTTTTTTAGTTCTTGTAGAACATCAGGATCTAATACATATAATTATACTTCCAAGGTCATGAAAATCTTAAAATGTGATAGCAAACAATATTAAAAACAGACGTATGTAGTCCAGGAACGTCTTTTTGGTTTTTTGAGGTAAGGTCTCACTGTATAGCCAGTCAGACCTTAAAATTCACTGTGTTCCAGCTTTAGCCTCACCAGTGTATTATGCACCATCATCAGGACCAGAGATAGCTCAGCAGTTAAGAGCACTGGCTGTTCTTGCAGAGGGTCCAGGTTCAGTTTTCAGTACGCACGTTGGGTCTCATGACCGTCTCTAACTCCAGTTTCAGAGGATCTGCTGGCCTCTGCAGGTGCTAGGCTTGCGTGTGGTGCACATAAATACATACAGGCAAAACACTCATAAAATACCTATTTAAAACAACACATCACATACCACCATACCCAATATTGGTTGCTTCCTGGTTCCTGTGACATCATACCCAAAAGAAACACCTTGCTGGAGGACAGGTTTATTTTGACTCACAGTTCATAAATATTTCATGTCATGGTAGGGAAGGTGTGGTAACGGGACCCACTCGTGTCCATGACAGTGGGAAACAAGTGTGAGGTAGCTGGTTTCGTTGCATTGGCAAGCAGCGTGCAGAGAGTTGACACTCAGTGAGCCAGACTGAAGCCCCAGAGACCCACCTCCAGCAGCCCACCTCTTCACATTTTCTTGCCATAAGGGTTCCACAGCCTCACTCAACAGCATCATTAGCTGGGGACTAAGGGCTGAAACACACATGCTGTCAGGAAGGACGCTTCACAGCCACACTCTAACACTCAACTAGAAGTTTGTCAAGTAGTTAGTTCTAGGAAATGCATCGCTAATGCGGTAAGGATATTATAGATGTTTATATTGCAGTTTAATATTTCCCAAGCACGTACTTCTCACATCAGAATTGTCCGAGTTCGTGAACACAGCTGCAAATTCAGGGTTTCTCCTCTGATCCCACACACTCCGCATATGAGGGTAGAGCCCAGGGCTGCATCCATGATAGTCTTTTAAGGTTGAGAACTACTTTCTTTGACAGTTATAGAAATTAAATTTTGTAGTTATAAGAGCATAAACGGTTCACCTACAGACTTTGAAAGTTATTTTTTTGTTCTTAAATGATCCTAACTGGAAGTTAATTACACATGCAAGATGCTCACACATCTAAAAATCTGTTTAAATGACAGAGGCATAATTGTACCTCAACTCTCTTTATGCATTGCAGTGTGTAGAAATGAATCCCTTAGGGCCCCACTTCAGTACTAACAAGATTATGTCCGCTGAGTAGTGGATGCCGAGTTGGATATGTACGGTCATGCTGGTAATAAGCCATTACAGTTCATAAATGTCACCTTTCCTCTGGTGTGTGCAGTCAGACTGAACTCAGTGCCTCAAGACGCAAAGTGTAATGTGTACTTATTGTCGTATGGATGATAAATATGCCCATGACAAGACTTGAGATGAAACGAGTATTTACTGGCTTGTTATGTTTTCAACGCTAAAACAAGGAAGCGGGCCTATTGTTTGCCGTCAAATTTACAAGGATCACCTATTGTCCAAGACTAAAAACTTTAGGGACAATTTTTCTTCATTTCTGCATTCCTGACTCCTGCTAGTGAGTAAACATTGTTACATTAAGTTGTATTTCCACAGTTTAGATGGTGAAACTGGGTACTTGGGAGTGAAAGGAGATGAGTGGGAAGTGGCTATAAAGTATAGTCCTCGTTGCACACACATCAGAGAGTCTGTAAAACTTGTAACAACACAGGTGCCTCCTCTCTCTCTCTGCTTGCTTTGCCCGCTTGTGACAGGAAGAGGGGTGAGGGGTCAAGTGAGTATATACAGCAGTCTGTTCTAATGGGGTTATGGTCAGCACCTCCACGTGTCTTGAGGTAGCAAAGGGCTGCAACTGCTGCTCCGTGGCCCTATACCATGCAGGATCGTTTTCTCTGCAAGAATTGAAGGCGCCTTCAGAGCTGGGAGGGGACCCAAGTGACTGCTTGATAGATTCCTTCAGGCTAGGGAAGTCAGGCATGCTAAATGCTGCTGGGATGTGGAGAAAGGAAAGATCGGTGAATGTTGCCTGAGATTCTGTCCCACCCGGTTCTGCAGCCATTCAGTCCCAAAGAAATACACAGAGGTTGACATTAATTATAAACTGGTTGGCCTATTAGCTCAGGCTTCTTATTAACTCTTACATCCTACACTAACCCATAATTCTTGTCTGTGTTAGCCATGTAGCTTTGTACCTTTTATCAGCAAGGCATTCTCTCTTCCTCTGTGTCTGGGTAATGACTACAGACTGAGTCTTTCCTCTTCCCAGAATTCTCCTGTTTTCCTTGCCCCACCTCTACTTCCTGCCTGGCTACTGGCCAATCAGTGTTTTATTAAAACAATACAAGTGACAGGGTACAAGACCTTTGTCCCATGGCACCCCCCCCTTTTTTTTCAAAACAAGAGCTCTGAATCAAATCTCTTTTGTTTAGCTTTTTTCCTAACCATAACCCTTAACAACTTGTAACCAACACTCTAAACAAAGGCTAACATTCATAATCTATTTTTTGGGAATGTGGGTGTAGTTTTCTAGGCTACTTTCTGCTGATTGGGGGCACTGATAATCTTATGGGGACCTAAAGAAAATTTAGAATTATGATCAAGTCCTGACTGGAGTATTCTATGAGGCTTGATCATCTCAGCCAGCAGTTTTGAGGCTGTTCTGGATGCAGAACTCAGAGGAAACTCTAGCAGAGGTCCTCTGAAATGTTGCATCAACTGGACCATTGCTCTTATTAGAGGTTCTTCAGGTTCTTCAAACTTTATTTTTCTTAACCCAGAATGAATCCACAGCCTCTCATTTCCTGTGGAAACAAAAGCAAAACCTTTTCTCCGGAGTAACATATCTTTTGACTTAAATTTTGAAGTCAAGGCATTTTCAAAATATGTATGTTGGGTTAATCCAGAAGCATTTAGAATCAAATGCCTTTTTAACAGCTGTTGTTCCTTCCTCAGCCATCAAACAATTCAAAGACAACACAATAACACAATATCCAGATTCTCTGTGTAGTTTCCATCTTTATGTGGCTTTATTTTAAATTCATTTTTTATTTTTAATTCTTGGGTTTTTGAGAACAGGGTTTCTCTGTGTATCTTTGGCTATCCTGGAACTTACTCTGTAATAGACCAGGCTGTCCTTGAACTCAGAGATCTGCCTGCCTCTGTCTCTCAAGTGCTGGGGTTAAAGAAGATGTATACCACCACACCCAACTTTCTCTCTGTCTCTGTCTCTCTGTCTCTCTGTCTCTCTGTCTCTCTCTCTCTCTCTCTCTCACACACACACACACACACACACATATATAATAAAGGGTAATTTATATAGGGTATACTCCCAGATCACAGTCCTCTGCACAAACCAGGAACAGGAACCAAATCTAGCAGCCAGATGAGAGAGCTGATAGTGAGAGAGGAGCGTGCTTTACAGCTGTATTTATAGTATAAGAGACCACACCCAAGTGGGCTGATATCTCAAAGGCTATTGGCTGAAGGAGCTCCCATAGCAAGTGAAGCTTTACCTCGGGAACATTGCACATAAGTGGTGACATGGATAACATATCTGCAGGAGTGTTGGGCTATGGATAAATGTGAGATAAGGGAGTGGGACCATGGGTAGGCAGCTCTTGCTGTAGGAGCAGAGAAGCACAATGGTGGTCAGACATGACTGTGGCATTAGGGAGATTTTTCTTAAAAGATGGATGATGTTAATGCCTGTTTGTCCATCAGTAGAAGAGACTCTCCAAATGGAGAGAGTGGCCACTCTTGGGAATGGGGAATCCTTGTTTCCAGGAGGAAGGGTTAAGATTAACAACAGTGAGTTCAGCTTCATGGCAAGCCATGAGGTCTCTTCCTTTTGGCAGGAAGGCCTCATGAGGATGGGGATGGCACGTGGTCCTGGAGTGGTAAGTATAGTTTCTCTATGAAATACAAACTATGTTCTCATTGGGAGGCTGCTGTATAGCACTGTCCTCAGAGCCAAACAGCGGCCACATTCCAAAAGGTGAGCTGGATGTCTTTGCAAAAGAATCCCAGCTTGTTGACGTTCCTACATAGGTGGCAGTGGAGAGGGTCATAAGACCTTCACCTGAGAATCCAGCCATGCCTCTCGACAAGTTGTACAAATGTCTGCCCTAATAGCATGATGTTTTGAGGAGGGGCTAGAGAATATAGGCTAGCAAGAGGGGAAGTCATCAATGCTGGGCAAAATTTTCCAGTGGCTGCTTTGATGGTCACCCACACCCTTATCATCTCTGTAATTAAGCTGAAGAAACTCATCTGTTTCCCCAGAGGAAACTTGGGCAGAATCAAACTTCAGTTTGTCATTGAGACCTTGGGAGGAGGAAAGATAAATGGCCCATAGTCCACCCCCTCCAGGGCAAAAGATGTAGCAGCCACCGTGGAGAGGACAGGTGTGAAAGTCCCTTTAGAAGGATAATGTAAATTCCACAAGGGTATGATAGTGTTGAGGGTTCACTGAAGGTGGGTGATATATATTTAGAATGAGCATAGTTAAGATCACTCTCTTAAGCTGTTCAGTCATAGGATTGACTTGGATGAGAGTTAGGTTTAAGCTGAGATGGGATTTATCCAATTTACTAGACCCAAACTGGAGGGAGTATTTGCAAGGGGTCATGGAATGCAGGAGCCTGTGATGTAGACAGGGCCAATTGTGATTTGGTTCCACATCTGGAAGCAGTAACTGTCACTGAGATGAGAGTTAGGTCTAAGCTGAGATGGAATGGATCCAACTTACTAAGACACAAACTGGAAGGAGTTATGTGTAAGGGAGTCAGAAAATGTTAGAGTGTGATGTGTGTGGGGCAGTTCTGGTTTGGCTCCATACCTAGAAGTAGCAGCTGTCGCTGAGGACTCTGGGAAACAAGTGTTGATAGTTATTCTCCTGCCTCATGCTTTAATGCACTGCTGATCACACACAAGACCCAGTGAGGAAGAGAGCTTAGGGACTGTGGGTCAAGATGCTGGGCAAACAGGACACAAGCAGAATGAGAGACCCTCCGCTGCATGAAGGTGCAGGTCAGGACTGCCCCAGCTCTGTCACTGTGGACCAAATGGCCATTTCCAGAGTAAGTGCCCAGTACAGGCAGCACTGGCTTTTCTGTTCAGTTCTGATTTCTGTGTTCCTGGGAGATCATGCAGGACTGCTTAGAAGATTCAGAAAGAGCCCCAATCCTGCCGAACCTGGGAACCGCTGCATCTGCCAAATTGCACCAAAAGTCCTGAGCTCTTGGGGCCAATCAAGCCCTCAGGCACATGGTACTGCTAAGGATCCCCACCTTCACCTGTTGCCTTCCTGCTCCTTGTGTTGAGTTGGTTTACTAAAGTTCTCTGTAGGAGTCCATTATAGAAGGGGAGGAGCATGGGAAAGCCTTCCAGGTGTCTGACAGAGCGCTAGCTCATGTTCTCGGGTCTACTCCACAGCGAAGGGATACTGTTTACAGTTCAAAAACAATGCGGTGGAGTCCAGAGAGGTTTGGATTGGACTGGCCCCCAAGCTGCACAGCTAGTAGGGACAGAGTGCAAACCAAAATGATAGACCTGGCCTCAGCTGACAAGTTGCTGTCACCGACCGAACCTTTAGTAAGAGCCCTTTCAAGCATAGCGGTGATAATGCATTCAATCCTCGCCGCCTGCATCTCAAGATGAGTGCTATCGTGAGCCTCATTTCACAGATGTAGAAACTGAGATGCAGGGACACTGACTAACTTGCCCTTGGGCACTCTGTGGCCCTGGGGCAGGATGCTCAGCCAGGCAGTCCAGCTGTAGAGTCTGCTGATCCAGCTGGCTTCAGCAGGCACCAATTGTCCCCGGGCTCAGGGTTCCTCCCTTCACTGTGCTCTGCAGCCCGTACTAACTGCGGGACCCTGACCACCACCCTCCCTGAGCACAGCTGTGATGGGACCAGTAGCAGCTGAGGCTGATCTTGATCGTCTGCAGTGAGCCTGCTTTTACCCTCAGCCCTGCCGGAAAGCAGCCAACGAAGGACTTTTGCTTTGGTTCCCTGCAGACTGGAAATGGAATTTGCAGAGCTGGGAAGAGAAGTCCCGCTTCTGACTTCAGCTGAATGTAAATTCCTTCCATGACCCCACTGTGCGTGTCCCCTGGGTCACCTTTGTCCCCTGTGGAGATCTCTCCTGTTCTGTCAGGTCTCACAGAGACAGGCTCCATCCCTAGACAGGTAACCAGCTCATGATGTTGAAAGAAGGGCAATGAACCATGTCTCCTCTCCAGTCCATTTCCTGTTTGCCAAAAAAAATTTTGCATTTGGCTGGTGTGTGTACTTGTGTAGTGGAAGGCTGCTTGTTGGTTCCCGGCTGCCCCGCCCCAAAATAATCACACAGAAACTATATTATTTAAACCACTGCCTGGCCCATTAGTTTCTTACTGGCTCTTCCATATTAATTTAGCTCATTCCTACTAATCTGTGTATTACCATGTGACAGTGGCTTACTGGCAAAGTTTTGGCATGCCTGACTCTGGTGGCGGCTCCATGTCATCTCCCTGCCTCCGCCTTTCTTTCTCCCAGCATTCAGTTTACCTTTCCCTGCCTAGTTCTGTTCTTCCCTGCCATAGGCTCAAATCAGTTCTTTATTCACTAACCAATAAAAGCAACACATAGACAGAAGGATCTCCCACACAAGACGTGAGTGTATCAAGTCCCCAGGGAAGGCAGGGACCTTAGGGAAAGGAAAGGAAATGCTTTATAATGAATAAGTAAGTGAAGCTGAAGGCAGACTTGGTGTTTGCAAAAGGAACTTAAACTGTGTAACTTGGTGAAATGCAGACCAGAAAGGCTCACATTTGATTTTTTTGACCCATTAGATGGAAACTTCAAAGTATGATAATGCAGTATCCAGGAAATAATTGGGTTTCGTTTGGTTTGTGCGTTTGTGGGTGGTACAGGGGTGGGTATTTGCTTCATATCTGTGAGTGCTTTCTATTTTATATTTTGAGGAAGAGCCTCTCTCTGGAACCTAGAGCTCCTTGATTTGGCTAGTCCAGCTAGCTTATTTGCTCCACGGATCCCCTGCATCCACTCCCTGAGCACTAGGGCCCCAGGTGGGCAGCATGCCATCCTGGCATTAATGTAGGTGCAGGGGAGTCACACTCTGGCCCTTATGTTTTCTAGGCAAGTGCTCCACCTGCTGATCCATTTCACCACCCTAAACTGTTTTATATAATGAATTTCTCCACCAAATAAAACATCACAGGTCAATTATAATCTTAATCCATTCAATGTACAAAGAGACTTGGTGGGGAAAGACTATCTTGGGAGTCAGAAATGGAATGCTATTTGTGTCACTTTAGAAATGGATACCCAATGAGTGAGTCTTTCCTAAAAGGTTAACTGAGTAGAAAAGACTCACCTTGCATGGAATGGCATTGTCCCATGGGCTGGGAGTGGCACTGTCCCGTGGGCTGGGAGTGTGGCACTGTTCCGTGAGCTGGGAGTGGCACTGTCCCGTGGGCTGAGAGTGGCACTGTCCCGTGAGCTGGGAGTGGCACTGTTC
>JAQHUG010000017.1:3467849-3486923 GCA_028555095.1 Dicrostonyx torquatus | reverse complement strand
TGGGCTGGGAGTGGCACTGTCCCGTGGGCTGGGAGTAGTAGCTCTGTCCCAGGGGCTGGCGGGTCTTACATTAAATAAGAAGGAGAAAGCAAGCTGAACCCCAGCCTTCATCTCTCTGCTTCCTGACCACAGATGCAATGGAACCAGCTGCCGCCTGCTCCTGCTGCCACCATTCCTGCTGTGATGGTGATACCTTCAAACTGTGAGCCAAAGTCAATGGTCTTCCTTCCTTCCAATTTTTTTGTTGGGTGGCTTGTCATAGCAGTGGCAGCTAATTCAATCAAGGACAATAGCTCTTGCTTATGTGGTTAGCGATCCTCATTGCCTGGTTAAATAACTCCTCTGATTAAAGAAACTTCCCCATTTAAATATCCTTTCTTTGACTTTGAATCCCATTAAGACTTCCAAATGACAAATTTTCTTTTTCTTGACTGAAAGTATTTTAGGGAAATGTCATGGCTGTGACCAAAAGTATCTGAGTTTTGGAGAACCAGTGTTATGGGCTGGTATCTGTGTGTGGCCTTCTGAGGTAGCCATTTGCAAGGGGAAGGCTCCCTGGAATGCACGGGTCTGAAGGATTGTTTTAGAAAAAAGTCCCTTTACTCTTAGGTCATATCTCTTAAGCAGAGAATTGGGGAATGGCCATAGACACAAATATTCCTGAATAGTGACCAGCAGCCATAGCAACAGAATCTTGATGTAGCTGGTCACATTACATCCACAGTCAGGAAGAAGAGAACTATGAGTACTTGTGGAATTCTCAGTTCCTTCTTCAGCACAGTGTCTGCCTGCATGCCACCATGTCCCACCAAGAAGCTAATGGACTGAATCTTTGAACTGTAAAGCCACTCAGGTAAAGGTTTTCCTTTTCGAGAGTTGCCGTGGTCATGGGGGTCTCTTCACAGCCATAGAAGCCTGCACTAAGACACTCCATCAATGTAGGATCCTATGCTCTGTGCACGCCATCCTGCACTGTGGTGGATCCTGTTCACTTGTCTATGAGCTATCCTTGCTCCTTAGCCTGAATCCCACGTAACTGTGGGGAATGAGGTGTTTGATGTGCAGCTAGATTTAATTTGCTGTGACTTTGATGAGCATTTTGCCCTCTATGTCCCCTGTGGATAATGGCCTACAGTCTTTCCTTTCTGTTATATGTCTGTCTGGTTTTGGTGTCAGGGCCTTGTAGTGTAAGTTTGGAAGAATTCCCACCTCTTCAATTTTTTTTGGAGTAATTTAGGAAGAATTGGTAGTGGCTCTTCTTTGCGCATTTGGTAGAATTTGACAGTGGGACCATCTGGTCCCAGGCATCTCAATGATTTCTTTACAATTATTTTGTGTTTGTTTATGTGTCTCCACCACACATACAACAGAGGCCAACTTGCAGAAGTCAGTTTTCTAATTCTACTATGTGTGTTCCAGGGATAAAGTCAGGCCACCAGATTTATTGGCAAATGCCCTTACCAGATGGGCCTCTCACCAACAAATTGGGCTTTTTTTGATGTGAGACTTTTTTTTTAAAGAGAGAATTCTCTTTATTACATATTAATTTTCATTTTTGATATTTTGTGTATGGGGATGGAGTGCCATGGCTTGCATGTGGAAGTCAGAGGGCAACCCAGGGATTGAACTCAGGATGTCAGACTTGGAGGCAGGCACCTTTACCTGCTGGGCCATCCTTCCAGGCCTAACAGGAGAGATTTTATTACTCATTAACTCTTGTTATGAGAATGGGCTTTGGGTTTTCTTTGTATTCGGGTTCCCTAGAAGAATAGAATGGATACAATACATTTGCATTAAAAGGAAATTTACTAGACTGGTTCACACAGCTGTCTGAGGAGCCCAACAATGGCTGTTTGAGACCTGGCAGCTGGACGCCATGGTCGTCCCAGTCTGTGGAGAGTCAGGGGTCTTCAGTCCATGTTGGAAGCCCACACATACAGTCTGGGTCCTAATATCAGTGAAGGAATGCAGCGGTGACAGCCGTGGCAATGACAGCAACAGGGTAGAGGAACTCGCCAGTCAGTCGTGAAACGAAAAGCAAAGCTTCCCCTGCCGCCCAAAGGTACCACTCATATTTAGAGGGAGTCTTCGCACTGCAACAGTCTGATCAGGAAAACCTCTGCCAAGTGAACCCAGGAGCTTGTCTCTGAGTTGGTTCTAGATCCAGTCGAATTGGCAAACAAGGTTAATGTCAGAATCTTGGTGTGAAATATGTGTTCAGGAATTTGTCCATCTCTTCTAGGTTATCAAATTTATTGACTGCAATTCATAAAAACCTTAAATGGCCCTTTGTGTTTCTGTAAAGTCCATTGTCATCTTGCTCTCCTCATATCTGATTTAAATGATTTTTTTGTTTTAAAGTTAGACTAGCTAAAAGCATGCCAATTTTATCCTTTTGAAGAATTCTTTGTTTTAAAAATCTTTGTAATTTTTTCAGTCTCCCCATTAGTTTTGCTTTTGCTCTTGATACTGTTTTGTTTCAAGAGATGGTGTGGTGGTTTGAATAGAAATGGCTCCCCATGGGTTCATATTGTTGAAGGCTTGGAATTTCAAATGCTTAAGCCAAGCCCAGTGTGTTTCTTCCTGCTGCCTGCCGATTGGAAGTCTCAGCCACCTCTCAGCACCATGTCAGCCTGTGTGCTGCCATGCTTCCCACCATGACAACCATGGACTAAACCTCTGAATGCAAACAGCTCCAGTTAGATGTTTTCTTTTAGAAGAGTTGCTGTGGTCATGGCATTTCCTCCCAGCAACAGAGCAACAGCTAAGACAGGCCTGACCTCGCTGCATTTCTCGGGCTGCATTTCGAGATGCTCCTACCTCTGCCTCCCACCTGCTGAGATTGTAAGCAGGGCAACTCCAGGCCCAGCTCTGGTCTTTATTCTGTCTTCCTCTTACTGCTGCTTTATTTGGGATTCTGCTTTGATGGTGTGCGCTGATGCGCAGCTGAAGGGCCTTAGCGGGGCAGACAGGTTCTCTACCACCTGACCCATCTGCTTTTTAAAACTGTAGCCTTCAGGGGTTATAAGATTCCCTTCTTAATATTGCTTTCACTACAATGAAAGTTTCTCATTTTTTAAAAATTTTTTCCATTCTCCTTTTTTTATTTATTCGTATGTATTAGTTACTTTTCTACTGATATCCTAAAATTTCTTGACCATAGCAATTAATAGAAGAAAGAATTTATTTTATGGTTCCGGAGGGTTAGGGTTCTTGATGTTGGGACAGCATGGGAAGACATGGTGGCCGGAAAGGCTGAGAACTCACATCTTGAATCTCAAGCAGAAAACAGAGAGTACACTTGAAATGGTGTGAGGCTTTTGGAGCCCCAAAATACAACCCCAGTTACATTCTTTCTCCAGCAAGGCCACACTTCCTAATGCTCCCTAAACAGCCACCAACTGGGGACCAAGTAATCAAATGCCTGAGACTGATGGAGGACATCTCATTCCATACCATACAAACTGCTTCTCGTTCTCCTAAGCACTTTCTGTCCTACTGTCTTAGTTGGGGATTTTATTGCTGTGATAAAGCACTGTGACTAAAAATAACTTGGGGGAAAAAAGGGTTTATTTCTGCCAATATTCCACATTGTAGTCTTTTATGAAGTCAGAGCAGGAACCTGGAGGCAGGAACTGAAGCAGAAGCCATGGAGGATTGCTGCTTACTGACTTGCTCCTCCCGACTTGCTCAGTTTGCTTTCTTGTACCACAGGTCCAGGGATGATACCACCTCCAGTAGGCTGGACTTCTTCACATCAACCATTCATCAGGAATGAGATTTGCCTACAGCCAGGCTGAGGGAGACTCAGCTGAAGTTCTTTCCAGGTAACTCTAACTTGGGTCAAGTTGACAAAAAAATAAAACTAGCCAGGGACCACCTATTCATTTATTTATCTTTGTTTGTTTATTTATCTCATTGCTTTTGTTCTATTTTCTGAAAAGCTTACTCTCAACTTTTTCACCTTAATGCTGGACATTGGGTTGATTCCAGATTGGGGCTGTTAGGAGCAAAACAGCCACAACATTCTTAGTAGATGTATTTTGATTAATATCTTCGACCATTTCTCTTGGGTACGTACCTAGGAGTGGGTCACAAGACAGACATCCGTAGTTTTTAAAGTGATTATATAAATTTATACTTCCTCTGGCAATGTTTCTAAAACCAAAGACAGGAACTTTATGGGCCACCACTATATTAAAAATGTAGTTCTCGCCAGGCGGTGGTGGCGCACGCCTTTAATCCCAGCACTCAGGAGGCAGAGGCAGGCGGATCTTTGTGAGTTTGAGACCAGCCTGGTCTACCAGAGCTAGTTCCAGCGCAGGCTCCAATGCCACAGAGAAACCCTGTCTCGAAAAACCAAAAAAAAAAAAGGAGTTCTCAAAGATCAGCTCTGGGGTCACTGGGATGTTCATAGCTGAGAAGTTTATCTGTCATTCTGCCTGCCAGAAGGCTGTTGGCCTCTCCAGTGTGTTGGAGAACATAAAATACTTCTTAGGGGCTCAGTCCCAGCCTGGTTTCTAGAAAGGTGCCTTCTCTCCAGCCTCTAGCTGTGGCACAGCCTCCGTTGACAACTTTCTGTAAAGTGCTCGCTAGAGCGCTGCGGACCCCGGACCCCGGACCCCGTGTGACTCAGCCCTCAGAGCCATGTCATCCAGCTGGACAGAGGCCACACGACCTTCTCCACTTAACTGTCACTCAAGCTCATCTCACACATGGGTCATTTGGGACAACGGCATAGTTTAACCCCTCCTCTTACACTTCTCTGTGTTTCAGAGTCACAGACCACACCCCTCCTTCAGTGGCTGCAGCCCTGCAGATAGAAAGGAGTGTGACTCGGAGTAAGGATATCAAGTCTAAGTCCAGGAAAGCATTTGACTGTTGTGTCCTCTTGGGTCAGTCATTATACCTCTCTGAGATCCATTATTGCTTGACTCGGGTAGAGCTGCCTTCCAACGATAGGCTCAGATAACTGGCACAGAATCAAACCGTAAACTCGAGATTATTGAACACGTGACTGTTAAAATCCAGGTTTAATACAACTGGTCATCAAAATCTAACGGAGAAGATCTTGATAAGGTGTAGGCTGAGGATTATTAGAGGCCAAGGGAAACAGGGAGATGACGGGGAGAAAAAGGCAAACAAACAGCAATTCCTGGGAGGCCTGTGGCAAACTGCAATTCCTGGGAGCCCTTGTGCCTAACCAAGGGGCGGGTGCAGAAATGGATCTGGCCACTAGAGGGCGACATAAGTTCAGCTGCGTAGCCGACTCTGGCCTGTGCAGCCTGTCCCTCATGATGCTTGGGGACGCAGATGTGACTGAACCCTTGCAGGCCTGGCATGATCTTGATTTTTGTCAACTACCTGTTAGTCCTGTTACTTCATTTGCCGTCTGTCATTAGTGAGGAAAGGTCTTTAAAATAAAAGTGTGACTGCCTAACACGGATGGGTCCTGCTTAAATCTCCAGCACTGCTAACTAGGTAGGCAAATGGATGAATAGATAAGTCACAATTTACAAGGAGAATTCCCCACAATTTGAAGCCTGTGTCTGCTGACCAAGTCCTTTTCCCTGATAGTGAAGCTCCCTGAGATCCCAGCTCTGGGTGAGACCAGCATGGACTGATTCACCCACAGCAAAGCAACTGCTGCTGGCACCTCTGTGTCTTCAGAAGGGAAAACCCAGACCACAGGGAGGGCCTGCAGCAGGAAGAGCCTGCTTGCTTTGGCCTTTATGATGAGCTCAATACACAAACAATAAACCAAAACCCCCAAGGCCGAGCAGCCAACAAATTCACTATGTCAACTTGGAACTGCTAGTGTGGGAGCCTGTCAGGCCACCTTCGTCCAGTCCTGGGGTCACAGTGTGGCTCCTCACTTAGAGGCAAGAAGCATGTGCCCCACAAGCCTGATGCCCGAGTTTGGATCTCTGGAATCCATGGTTGAAGGTGAGAATCTATTGCCCATAGTTACCCTCTGATCCCACATGAATGCCATGGCATGTCGGCATTCACAACACAATAATAATAATTAATAATAATAATAATTAATAATAAAAATAAAAATGAGACATACAGCTCAGCCTCATTCCCCAAACCTGAGAGGGAACCCCAACAATCATTCCAAACCCATAACACATTATAAATCCTGAGAGCATATTAGGCCCCCCCTAACGATTCCTCTTTCATCTGTAGTAAATGGCGGAATCCTTAGAAAGGCCTTTCCTCCCTGAAGTGATCTGCTGCCTATCCGCCCCCCTCTGCCCATAAAGCCCCTTTCTGCTCCTTCTGTATTCAGCTCCAGCCATGGCCAGAGCAGTCCCTGCTGCAGCTCTGGCCTGACCCTGTCCTCTTCCAGGGACACTCTCCCTCACACCACCACCGAGGCTCCCTCCTTCTTCCCCGGGCTCCCTGCCTTCTTCATTTCACACGGCCTTCTGCTCAAGGCACCTCTTTGTGCGAGGGGACTTTGAATTTGAGCTCATGTCTCAGTGTGAGAACAAGAGTTTTTGTTGTTTTCTTGACTGAGTATCCCACACCCCGGCCACACAGTTCTCGCTCTGTGACCTCTTGGGGAGGCTGAGGACACAGCCTAACAGTAAAACTCTTTAAAAAACAAACAACAACAAAACTCTTAGATTTCCTTATTTATTTTCTATGTATGAGTGCTTTGGTTGCATGTGTGTTTGCAGATACATACGCATGTGTGTGCGCGTGTGGAGGCCAAAGGTCAACCTCGGGTACTGTTCCTTAGGAGCTGTCCACCTTGTCCTCTGAGACAGGATCTTTCACGAAGGTTCCCTAGTCCTACCATGCTGCCTGGGTAATGAACTACAGGGACCCGTCTGTCTCTGCCTCCTCAGCGGGTACCAGGCTATAAAGTCAAGATTTCATGCCTACGCAGTGGACTCTTTCTCAACTCAACTATCTCCCCAGCCACATTCCACAGGCTGTCTACCTAGCTGGTGGCATCCCTTGTGTGTTTTCTAGCTGGGCCATGGATCCCGACTCTCAGGTCCTATTGCTGCCTGCAGCACTTACTTACCCCAGGGAGCTGGAGTCTGTGCGAATCTGTGTATGGCGTGTGTGTGTGTGTGTATGGCGTGTGTGTGTGTATGGCGTGTGTGTGTGGCGTGTGTGTGTGTGTATGGCGTGTGTGTGTGTGTGTGTGTGTGTGTATTGCTTCCTTTAACGCCCTCTACTTCCAGAATCTCTATGCGGTGTGTCCTCAAAGCCTTTAGAGAGACTACAGAAATCTCTGAACTCTGGAAGTTAGCTGGCAGTTGCCATTTAAATGTGATGTTAAAATGTGAGCCTGGATCCTCTGCGAGAGCAGCAAATGCTTTTAACCACTGAACCATCTCTGCAGCCCCTCGATTTAGATGACTCATAGCGCAGCACTGACTTCCTGAAGGGTGGTAGGTTTCAGTGCAGAAATATTAATTTGCCTGATTGAGACATCTTTCCCAGGTCCCTCAGGCACTCCAGGGATGGTCACCTGTGAGTTATCTAAAGTAAGGATTAGGGTCCTGCAGGCAGACCTGGCTTCCGGTACTAATCCACATACTAAGATGTGCGATTGCAGTGAGCCCCATCAGCTCCTAGCCCTCTGATTCTCCTTCGGTGGAAAGGTAGCCATGGCTTTGCTCTCTCAGTACCAGGACACAGTTTGTCCCTTCCTGTCTCCCCGTCTGTGTCTCCCTCACCTCTTCGTATGTCCTTTCCAGATCGTGTCTCCCTCAGACGCTTCCAGGCCTATCTCTCTTGCTGTGTGTAGGGGTCGAACGGCTCAGATGACCTCTCCCAGCCTCCTCTGTCACAGGCCACCTCTCTCCCAGGCTCTCACTTTGCTTCTTTGCCTGACACAGATCCTCTCGATAGGATGTGATGGGGTAACCTGTGCCTGTGGGCGTAAGATCTGGGAGACCGGGGCTTTCTTGCCTGGCTCCCTGCTGTTGGGCAGTGTGGAGCCCAGCTGGTGATGTCCTTGTGGATCGGGGAAGAGCGGTCAACGCTGAAGGGCAGGGAGACCAGGACAGACCACCTGTCTATCCTCCATCTTCCTGGTTAGTCCTCCCTGTAGCCCGTACAGACTTGTCCACATCTCTTAGTTTCAGAAGAGACTGAGGAGGCAGGTGTGAGCTGCATAAGGGAGGCTCTGGTGGAGAAAAACAAGAGCTAGTGTGGGTTTTTCTTGAGAACCCTAGGCTAAACTGATGGAGTGGTTTTTTTTTTTTAATTGTTTTTTAAAGTATTATTTGGGCCTCCTGACACCCCAAAACCCCAGGGGTAGCTTTTGTTGTGGCAAAGGTAGTTTGGGGCAGGTGGTCCTGATTGGAAGTAGAAGTGGGCATTTTCCCAGGCTTTCTGGCTGAGGCTTGGTGACAGTTCCCCAGAAAGCTTTGATTCTGCATAAGTGTCCTCAGGCTTCTTGGTACCTGTCATTGAGACAAGTCACCTGGTGAGAAAAACAATGTTATCCCTGGTCCTTGAAACCTCTTGAAACCTCTCCAGGGAGTCAGGAGGAGACTGTCAAGGGCTCTAGAGTGACTTCAGATCAGATGATCAGCAGGAAGGAAGAGAGCAGAGTAGCCACGGGTGGGCACTGCAGGGCGCTCAGAGTAACCACGGGTGGGCACTGCAGGGCGTTCAGAGTGGTCACGGGTGGGCACTGCAGGGCATTCAGAGTGGCCACGGGTGGGCACTGCAGGGCGCTCAGAGTGGCTGCAGGTGGGCACTGCAGGGCGTTCAGAGTGGTCATGGGTGGGCACTGCAGAGTGCTCAGAGTAACCACGGGTGGGCACTGCAGGGCGTCAGGCTAGTGAACTCACCGCCTAGGATGTCTCTCTCATGGAGCTGGCAGAGCAGGGCTGAAGGAATGGAAGTCTGTGGCCTAATATTAGGGCAAGTGAGCTAGGATGGTTAACTAAACTGCAATTGAAATCATTAAGCCCAAGGGTCTCCAGGACGAAGTTCATGAAATACCAGAGGCCTTAAAATTTTATGTGTGGTTTCAGCTAACGAAAGAGTAGAGCAAGCACCCTTGTGAGCTACTGCACGCCTGCTCCATCCATAGCGATACAGGGTTTGAACGCGGGCTGTATCTTCTGATGTAACAAATGCCAGTGATGGCTCAGTGAGTGAAGGCGCTTGTAGCCCAGCCTGATGACCCGAGTTCAACCCCAGGACCCACGTGCTCCCAAAGTTGTCGTCTGATTTCTACAAGCTTGTGCCATGGAAAGTGTGTGTGCATGCAAATGCTTATACACGTGTGTAAAAAAAGACAAGATTGCAGGCATGGTTGAAGTTCCTTTGGCAACCTCTCCCAAGTGCTTTCCTTTTACCTTTCTCTCTGAACGTGGTTGTTAGCAACTCCCAGGCATGTTTTCTCACTGTGAAAATATGTATTGTCTCTGTAACACATATAAGATGTGTGTGTTTTAAAGTCATAGATGAAATACAGCACTGATTACATTATAGAGTGCACACTCGTCAACTTTTATGTCACTCCATCTAGCTAGCCTTCTGAAGCTTAGCGTGCATGTGTGTGTGTGCGCGCGCACATATGTGCATGCATATGTGTGTGTGTGTGTGCACGTGCATGCGTGCACGTGTGTGTGTGAGTCAGTATTTGCTTTGGGAGCCCTATTCATGGTGACACAGGGAGCAAGCACAGTCCCTTCGAACCTGCCATCAGTAGGCTCCTCCAGGGAGCTTATACAAGTTACTGGTCCAGAGTTCTGCCAGTTAGAATGTAGGGATTGCAAGTTTGGGACACTATAAATAATGCTTCAGTTAACATTTTCTGTGCCTGTGAGAGTTTCCCTAGGGTGTTGGCCGAGTTGTCACACCCTAACCAAATAAACAGACAAACCAGGAGGTCACTGTGTGGTCAGTTTTCACTGTCAACCTGACTGGATTTAGAATTGCCAAGGAGACGAAGAGTGCATTTCTGCAGGTGTCTTAAAGGGCATCAACTGAAGGTTTGGACGCCCAGACAGAATAAAAGGTGGGGGGGGGGGAGAAGAAGCCATCAGAATGTTGCCCTCTGCCTCCCCACCCCTGATACCAGGCCCACTAGAAGGAGCCTCCTCCATCCTTTCTGCTACCATGAATTTCCTCAGACTGCCTCTGCCACAGACAGACCGCCGTGCCTTCCCCTTCCAGAACGGAGAGTCTGCAGCCATGACCCCAAATAGGCCTTCCTCTCTTAGGTTGCCCCACCAGGTGTTCTGTCATGGTGATGAGAAGGATGGAGTCTCGGGCACACGTACCTGCTGACGGAAGTACCCACAGGACTGTGCTAAGTGGTCCCAAGGCCACTGCAGACTGTGCAGAAAGATGGCGGCCGAAATGAATGGAGCACCTCCCTCCTGCTGCCTCCCACGCAGCTCCTATTAACCATGGACTCCCTACAAATACCCTGAGTGGTGAGTGCTGCCCCATTGTAGAGGCTGGAACACTGACCCTCAGGCAGGTTAGGCCACTCCTCAAAATCATACAGTAGTAGAGAAGTTTCTGGACCGAAGCCGTTCATTCCAGAGCTTTGGTGTCCCACTAGTGAGGACAGGTCTCATTCCTTCTTGTCCTGGCTCCTCCTGCAGAACATGCTGAGCAGTGACAGCAGAGCCTTAAGCACTGGGTGCAGGCCACCATCATCAAAGATGCCTGCAATACTAGTTCTTCCCTCCAATGTCTCCCAGGAGATCGCCCCCCTACCCGGGCGAACACCCTCCCTTTGCTCTCTCACCAGCTCACCACGTGGTTAAGTAGATGCCAGGGCTTTGCTGATAAAACCAGGAACCTGGTGCTCTTCCTGCAGGTGTCCTTCTCTTGGGGGTGTTTATGGGTTTTCTTTGGCAGGGCCAGAGACAGGCTACAAATATTTGGCAGTGAACCCTCGGCTGTAAGGTGTGGCAGTGGGAGGCAATGGGCATTAAAAACCTGGAAGTCGATGGAACCATGTCCCCTCCTGATGCGGGACCGAACTGGGTAAGCAACACCAGTCAGTGCGGCTCATCCTCAGTTCTGGCAGCTCTCTGGTCACCTGGGCTGCAAGGTCCCAGCCTGAGGGAGAGACTCCCGGGCATGTGTCTGGTGGAGATGTTTCTGTGCAGAGAGTGTTTGTGTGCATGGAGGTGCAGGTGCAGAGCCTTCAACTTGGTGGCATTCCGCCTTTCAGAAGAATGCAGGAGCCGTGTCTTGATGTTCCCGAGGAGGGAGAGAGCGGAGAGTAGTAGGGCCAGTGAGATGCTTCAGTGGGTAAAGGCTCTTGTTGCCAAGCCTGACACCCAAGCTACCGGCAGTGATCCTCAGAACACACACATACATGCATCCATGCGCTCACACAAACACCAAAGCCATGAATGGGGGAAGATAGTGTGCTGTGGTTTACTTTGGGATAAGCTCTTAATTAATCATGGTTGGTTTGAGAAGGCAGAATACCACTCTATGACACAGGAAAAGCCAGCTCCACCCCTTGGGCAATAGCATCACTCACTCTCACAGTCAGACGGTCCACTCAGCAAGTCTATTGGCTTTGGATGCAAGGCTGGGAAGGAGAGCACACTCTCCGTGAGTCAGAATGGAACTTTCTAGTAACTTTCTCACGACTGCGAGTTTCTTCCTGACGCTTCCCGGGGAATCCCATGTCACTGATGCCCTCCCTCATTCCTGACCTCCTCCCTCAAATGGAAACCAGGTCCCCCCTTTCCCTGAAGCTTTTGATAGGAAGAGGCTGCTTTCTCTGCACCCCACTACCAGCTCAGAATGAGGGTGTTCTCCATGTGTGTGCTGGAATTTTCAGTCCCGTCGATCCATCTCCTCGATACCCCACTTGGCCCTGTCTTCGTCGCTGTGGCTTGCTGACCTCCTGGTCACTCCAGTCTGCGCACATGGACACTTCAAGTGCTCACCATTTTCTTCTCTGCTCTGGGCCCCATTGTCTCACCTGCAGGACAGTGACTGTTCCCTGCTTCTCCTCCATCCCTGATGCTCCTCCCAGTAGTCCTAGTCTCTTCATCCTGCTTGCCCCTGCTTGGTCTTCACCTCTTCCTCCTGCACCTCTAGGTGCTCCCTTCCCTTGGCTTATTCCCATCAGCGTACAGAATGAGTAGATTCCCCCCACTTTACACCCAGGACTTTCCTCCCCGAGCTGGGTCTCCAGTAGCCTCCGGCTAGAACCCTGCCTCTGTTTCTCTCCCTGTGCCCTAACTCTCTGCGGAACTCGCCCCTTTGCTTCTGTCACTGCCTAATCTCTCTGAGCTCACCGGGTCATGTTCAGGGCCACTTCTCAGTCCAGGCCGATGCTGCTCCCAGGTACAACGAGCCACCGAATCCTGTCCTTTCTGCCCCTTCAGTCTCTCTCTCTCGTCTGTCCCCTCATCTCCATCACCATTGCCTGACACTGGCTCATGTTCCAGGCCCTCTTACCTTCTGTCTCTGTCCCCCTGTGGTAACCTTTCCCCCTCCCCAAGTGCTCCTTCTTTCTCCGTGGCCTCTAGTTTATAAATGTGATATGCAGGGATTTTTAAGCCTTTTCTTTATTTCACTTGAACCATCGGTCTGGCTTTCATTCCAGTCTTTCTGTCTTTTTTGCCATGCTGGACATGGCAGGCTGGGCCTGGCATAGCAAACATGACAACTAGGGTCTCAGGAGTACCAAGCAAGGCTCTACCACCAACCTATGATTTGACTGTTGTTTGTTTTGTTTTGTCTTTTGAGACAAGGTTTCACTTTGTAGACCGTCTGCCCAGGAGCTCACTATGCAGCCCAGGTTGACCTCGAACTTCTAGCAATCCTCCTGCCTCAGCTTCCTGAGTACTGGGATTGCAAACACTTGCCCACACACCTAGCTTCATTTCCGCAGTTTGGCCATTCTGACTCACTGCTCTTCCTCTGAAGAAGTCTCCCAGCTTGGACGGCTCACTACCTCACCTTAAGCGCTTCAGCGCCTGCGCATGCAGTGATGTGTCTTTCACGCGTGTACCAGGCTTGGGAGAGCCTCCTGTGTCTGGACTCCTGCAGAGTGTCCTTTCTGCTCCTGTGGCTCTCGGGCCCTCCCCTCTGCTTTGCATACCCGCTCCTTGCTGCCTCTGTCTGCTTTTTCTTCCCTTCCTTCCTAGACGCTTACTCCCGCTTCTCTGTCGCTGTTTACTGTTGCCCTCCATGCCAGCCCCTGAGGCAGCCTCAGGGCTTCGCACCCCTCTATTAGAGTCCAGCGTCTGCGCCCGCCCGTGGGATTTCCAGATTGCGTGTTTGCTTTCATTTTACTCTTCCCACTGACCACAGATTTCTTGGGTGGGCTCCCAAGCCAGGCCCGTTCTGGCCCATGGTAAACAACTAATGGTCAAAAAGGGCGAGTTGGGTAGCCTGCAGGTAAGTCCCCTAAGGATCGTGGTTATGGTGTCTGAGCAATCTACTTGGCTGCTTTGTTGACAGCAGGGATATGTCAATTACTACGCGCATCATCGAAGACTTTAACTGATTCCTCAAAGCAAGCAAGGACACACCTTGGTCTTTCCTACAAAATACCCAGTTTCTGGTGCTGAAGTGTTGTCTCTGTGGTTAATAGTCCTTGCTGCTTTTCCAGAGGACCCGAGTTTGGTTCCCGGCACACACCTACATCTGGCAGCTCCATATCTAGGGGTTATGACACCCGCACACAGATATGTAAAAATAACTTAACAATTTTATCTTCTCTTTTTTTGAACTTTTATTTTTGTTTTAAATTGCCTGCACCATATACATGCAATGCCTGCGAGAGCCAGAAGAGGGCGGGCGTTGGATCCCCGGGACTGGAGTTACAGACATTTAGGAGCCCTCCTGTAGGTGCTGGGGCTCAAACTCAGGTCCTCTAGAAGGTCAATAAGTGCTCTTAACCAGTGACTCATCTCTCCAGATCAAAACAATTTTTTAAAAAAATCTCAGATAATGAAAAGGAATGCCAGGTTTCCTCTCTTACCCTGATGGTTGTCATTGAAGGATGGGGCCCACCCTGCAGTGTGGTGAGGGAGTAGTGGGTAGGCTCGGATTAGAGTTTGTTCAATCAGGCCTTTTCTTTTTCTTTCTTTCTCTCTTTCTTTCTTTCTTTCTTTCCTTCCTTCCTTCCTTTTTTTTTTTTTGACAGGGTCTCATGTAGCCCAGGCTGGCCATCACCAGGAATGATTTGAGATAGGTAATATTTTCGACTTGACAGGATCTGGAATTACTTAGGAGATAGCCTCTTGGTGTGCGTGTGAGGGGATTTCTAGACCAGATTCGTCTCTGAGCATGCCCATAAGGAACGGTCTAGTGAGAAAATGCTTTATGCAGGAGGAAGGCACATAGGCACCCCTTTCCACAGGATCAGGCACTGCTACCTGTAGCTCCAACTCCAGGGGATCTCATGAAAGCCTTCTTTCTACTTTCACAGGCATCTGAGCGCTGAATGCGCGCACACTCATCAAAGTGAAATGTATACACATAAAAAGTGTTCTCCAATGAAATTTAGAGCCTAACTGAGAATGAATGCAAATACATTTTAAGATTGTTTTATTGTTTCCTCTTCCTCTGGACAATAAAAAGGAGAAGCGATGAGAAGACAGCTCACTCACACAGCTCTAGGCTCTTGACTCGGGCTGGACTTCGAGAACTCTCCTGAGATATGCCAGGCGTGACAGGGTGGGTGGTGGGAAGCAAGACACAAAGAGCCTTTATTTTCTTGCTTACCTGAGCAGTAGCCTCTTATGGTGGACACTTTGAACACAAAGGTGGACAAGAGAAAACACCACCACCAACAACAGAAAAATCAGTCAAACTTACTCAGTCATAGATAAAATGACTTTACAGTCTAGATAACTTAGCCATTTATTTATTTATTATGTTTTTGAGTCAGGGTCTCTGCATGTATCCCTGGCTGCCCTGAACTATGTATGTCACTATGTAGACCAGGCTGACCTCAAATGCACAGAGGTCCACCTGCTTCTGCCGCCCAAGTGCTGGAATTAAAGGTTTGAGCGACCATGACTGTCTCTTTCTATTTATTTCAAACAAGAAAACTATTGCAGCATTTTGTTTTATATTTATGGAGTTTTGTTTAAAAACAAAGTGTGGATAATTGAGGAAAAGACGTGAGGAGAAAAAGTCCCCCTAAGCTCCCTGAGTGAATTCCCTGGTTTGAATGTGCCCTTCCTTCGGGTCTCACACTTCCCTCTTCTTCTCATTTCACAGTGAGATAAAGAAACAAGAACAACAGCAAAAAAACTGCACTGCTTTTGCTCCCATCCCATTTTGTACCAAACTGGAAACCAGACAAATGACTGAATGCAAACAGAAAGGAAACAAGGCCTTGGCGGCCAAGTTCAACAGCTCGGCCAAGTGTGGGAGGTCCTACTGTAGACGAAGGCTGTCCAAGCTTTGGGTTCCCTGAGCCACACTAGACAAAGGCAGATTGTCTCGGGGCACATCTTAGGATGTTTTAAGTAGCGCTCTGATTTTGTGTTGGATCTTACTCATGGCTGTCCTGGGCTGCATGTCGTTTGCAGGCCATGTATAGGACAAACCCTGAATTTCACCCCTCCACCCCCATCTGTCTGTCTGGTTTTTGTTTGTTTTCTTTGTTCCTTTTCCTTTAAACAGAAACAGCACTGTCTGGTAGGCAGGGAGGAGGTCAGTATAGCACACAGTCATCCCTACTATTTTGCTGCTTAATTTTCCCTGATGATTACCTGTAATTAGCTGGGCTAAGAGAGGCCAAGAGAGAGCTGTGACCTGTCGCTCCCTGTTGAGTGAGAACATACTCTGAAAAGACCATCCATGCATCGAGGAAGGACAAGGATTTCCCGGGAGTTTTGTATGGACAAAGAAGAGGAGAGAAGCTCCCTACGGCATCCTAACCTTAAATACCTCACCTCCAGTTTCTGAAGCAGTCTGGAGCCCTCACACAGACGGAAGCTGAGAAGGATGTATGAATGGCAGACAGCCAAGTTTCCGATGGTTCTAGATTTACTGCATGAAGAAGCCCCAGGTCATTTCAAGAGACTCAAGGGATCCCAGGCAGGGCGCTATGGTCCTGTCCTGTTTTGCCAAGTCCTAGACCTCTGGTCCACCTGTGTCACTCATTCCCAAAGCTGGCGTCTACTATGCCCTAGGCTGAAACCACCTGAACTCCAGGATGAGAGGAAGAAAGATGCAACTGATTCCAGAGTCAGAAGCGTGTTTATTTATTGTCTTCATTCCCTCCTGCCTCCCACCTCCATTGTTTAGGGCCAACTATTTTTATTTCAGTTTAATATATAAACTATCATGCTTTCTACAAGTTTAAAAATATATTAGTTTAATTAAAAACACTTTTCATGGTACTATAAAGTTCGTCGCTTATGAAGCACAGGGCATATTATTTCTTCTCCATTCTTATGGAATACGAAGGGAATGGTCCGAACGGCGATGGGAGGACTACAAGCCAGACAAAGCTGGCAAGCACAGGTGCTGCTATGTCCAGAAGGAGCCAGTGGAGAATGGTCTTCCTGGAGCCCAGAGCTAGGCTCAGACATATGCTCTGGATGCTGGACCCAAGGTAGGGAGATGCACAGTAGTCCCCTTTCCCATGGGAACCTTTGGGAGATAGGCAGCGATCTCCCTTATCCTCGGGTACCTTAGGGAACCGTGCCATGGTCCCCCCTTACCTATGGGGACATTATTAGGCTTACAGTGGATGCTTGAATACACAATACCAAATTCTATAGATAGTTTTTTCTTAAATGTCCATACCTATGATTTAAAAACACAATTTATAAATTAGACGATTGATTCACGACAGCAATTATAAATGAAATAAGACAATATAAAAATGTATTAAAATAAGAGTTATATGAGAGTGATTTATCTCAAAATATTTTGTACCTTCATCTTTTCATGTAAGATACAGCTTCTTACCAGCATATTCCAACCACCTACGTCTTAAGCTAGTACTTGGAGGTCAATGTTACAAGATCAGTGTTGCTTCAGTGTGGTCACAGTGGAACTACGCCCATCAATCTGACAACTGAGATGGCTACTAAGTGACCTGCAAGAGGGTAGTGGATACTGAGTGGATACTTTGAAGCAAAGGATAATTTACATCCTAAGTAAGACATTAAAAGATTTTTATCTGGTGGCTGGAGAGATAGCTCAGCAGTTAAGAGCACTGACTGCTCTTCCAGAGGACTAGGGTTCAATTCCCAGCACCCACATGGCAGCTCACAACTGCATGTGACTCCAAGATCTGACACTCTCACACAGACATGCATGCAGGCAAAACACCAATGCACATAAAATAGAAATACACTTTTTTTAAAAAAAAATATTTTATCTGATGCTCAGAATTCAGCTTAGTTGGAAACTTACTGCTATAGCTGGGCACAGAAGCCTGCAGCTGTGTGGAGAGGCTGACACAGAAGGATAGACAAGAGTTCAAGGCCATCCTGGTTTATGTAGTGATTTTTGGACCAGCCTTGTCTACAGAACAAGACTTTGTCTTAAGAAATCAAACCAGGGCTGGAGAGATGGCTTAGAGGGTAAGAGCACTGGTTGCTCTCTTCCAGAGGTCCTGAGTTCAATTCCCAGCACCCACATGGTGTCTCACCGCCATGTGTAGTGCGATTTGATGCTCTCTTCTGGCATGTAGGCACACATGCAGACAGAACTCTACACGTAATAAATAAATGAATCTTAAAAATAGAAATCAAACCAAATTAAAACTTATAATTATTTACTTATGTAGTTTTTTTCATTTACTATTTTGAACTGCAGTCAGTAGTGAGAAACTGCAACAGTGGGCAAGGAATGATTGCTGTCTTCCCTCGGATAAAGATGCTGTCGGAAAGTGACCCTGTACTGCCATGCTCAGCTCAGGCTGCGTGGGGGATCAAACCCAGGGCTTCCTGCCAACTGAATTATCTCCTCAGCTCTGGAAGCTTCCTCTTTTAATACTCTCTCCCCTTAGCCCTCCACCAGTGTCTTCCGCTACCTAAGCCAGCATTTCTCAACAGTGGTTCATTATTGACCCCTAAGGAACCCTTTCTGACTTCTTTCTCCTAACTACTTTTTTTCATATAATTATCCTGACATAAATATGTAGTATGTATTTGGTTGTATGTCTATGTAACTGTGCTTTCTACATAGAGAACTCATGATTCAATTGTCCTCCTATTTGGTGGTGAACTGCCTCAGTGATGAACACATGGCAGGAAGCAATCAGGACATCACTTGGATGAGCAGGAAGGCTTCTGGCCCTCTGTCAGTGGGGGAGAGGGGACAGGAATGGATAATCACCTTGAATATCTAAACCTGCCTTTTGTGGGCTGGGGGGTGTGGCTCAGTGGGTCGGAATGTTTGCTGCTTTTTGAGAAGACTGACTTTGGTTCCCAGCATCCATGTTGGGTGACTCACACTGCCTGTAATTTTAAAAATTTCCTTTTGTCTTCCTTCCCACTTTTTGGGTTATTAGACTATATAAAAGTTTCCAGGTTAAAACCAACTTCAATGTTGATGATGGAGCCTCACTGTGGTCAAGTTTCCAGTGTGCCATGTGGAAACTGATACTGTTCCCATTCTCGGTCTGGGTGCTTTGTGACCGCTCAGGACCGAAATTGTGGTGCCTGTTAGGACACCAAGCCACATGCTGGCCTCCAGGCTCGCTCAGCATCACAAGTACCTGTTACAGAGCCTATGCTGGCATCCTGGCTCTTCTCACCCCTCCCTTACCCTGAACTTCTCCAGCTCACGGGCTTTCTTCCCCAGCTTCTTATTCCTGTATAACCCTGCCATTTCAGCCAGGGTCCCTCTTGACTCTCTTGGTCCTCTCCCTTGGCACTCTCTCAGTCCTTATCCCCCCCACCCCCTCCATGGCCTGGAGCAGTCTGCAGGTCACGTTTGTATACTACTTTCTCTCATGCTCAGGATTCTTCTGGATGCCTCTGGCTGCACTCTCCCTCATATCTACAATAAAAAAATCTAGCCGGGCAGAGGTGGCACACGCCTTTAATCCCAGCACTCGGGAGGCAGAGGCAGGCAAATCTCTGTGAGTTCGAGACCAGCCTGGTCTACAAGAGCTAGTTC
>JAQHUG010000017.1:3429030-3459347 GCA_028555095.1 Dicrostonyx torquatus | reverse complement strand
GGGGCTTGCTGGCCAGCCAGACTGGTTGAAATGGTAAAACCGAGCTTCAATAAGAGCCTATTTCAAAAACAATAAAGAGGAGAAGCGATTGAAGAAGACACAGAATGCAAACCTTTGCCCTCAACATGCTTCTACACATGTGTCCATGTGCACACACGCAAAAACAAATATAGGTTGAAATATCAAGTCTGCACAGTACTGTCCCATCACCGGTGGTAAGAAACAGCTGGGGCAATGGCATTGGAGACTGTACTCAGGGCCTCCTTCGGGATCTGATTGGTTTAGAAATAAGGGCGCTGGCACAGTGCAGATGGCTCAGGCACTGCCTGAGAGGTGCTGATGTGGGATCCAGGAATGACCTGGATGTCTCTGGTCCACTGGCTCTCTCCAGGTCTGCTTCTGCTCCTGCCACTGTTCTACATAAAGGCCATTTTCTCTTAGCCAGTTTTCATTATTAATGTGCTCTCACTGTGTCCCAGGCATCTGGAGGACAGGGTTTCTATTCTGGCTTTTGGTCTGGGGAGTGGAGGGATGGGGAAGGTGAGGGCCTTCATTGTCATAACTTGTCATTTTCCTGGGATGAAGGTGCTGGCTCATAGCAGCTGGTGTAGAGCCATGACTTACCACTCTATACAGAGGACAGGCAGAAGGGGTTGTGTGGAGCCTTCCCTTCTTCATCCAATGTGATAGGACACTATGCCTCTGGGCTGAGGGACAGGTTAAAGGCAACATGAAGCAAGTGGACTGCACACTCCCCCAGGTGTTATAAAACAGCAAGTACTGCTGTTCAGGGTAGGGTGAGGCAGAAGATGCTGTCCCATACTCTATTCTGGTCTGGACTCTAAAACATGCCTATAGACTAGAGTGGCTTAGAAGAGGAAGGCAAGCTGCAGGGCATGGATGAGTGTGGTAGCGCTGGCTAGAGCTGAGTAGAGCTGGGTAGGGCTGAGAAAGGCTAGGTAGGGTTGGGTAGGGCTGGGTAGGGCTAGGTAGGGCTGGGTAGGGCTAGGTAGGGCTGGGTAGAGCTAGGTAGAACTGGGAAAAGCTGAGTAGGGCTAGGTAGGGTTGGGTAGGGCTGGGTAGGGCTAGGTAGNAAGGCTAGGTAGGGTTGGGTAGGGCTGGGTAGGGCTAGGTAGGGCTGAATAGTGCTGAATAGGGCTAGGT
Organism: Dicrostonyx torquatus; assembly: GCA_028555095.1. NCBI lineage: Eukaryota > Metazoa > Chordata > Mammalia > Rodentia > Cricetidae > Dicrostonyx > Dicrostonyx torquatus. The sequence goes on along the minus strand of JAQHUG010000017.1, from coordinate 3,458,183 downwards.
AGTACTGGGTAGGGTTGAGTAGGGTTAATTAGGACTGGGTAGGGCTGAGTAGGGCTGAGTAGGGTTGAGTAGGGTTGGGTAGGGTTGGGTAGGGCTGGGTAGGGCTAGGTAGAGCTTAGAAGGGCTGAGTAGGATTGGGTAGGGTTGAATAGACCTGGCTAGGGCTGAGTAGGGCTTGGTAGGTTTGGGTAGGGCTGAGTAGGGCTGGGTAGGCTGGTATCATTGTTGTTTAGGTTGGTGGTCTCAGATAACTAGGGTTGAACAACCCCCAACCTCAGGGGTTTTGTCCCTATGGTCTGACCCTCTTGCTCTTCTTGGACGCCAGACTGATGGCTTAGGCAGACATCACACTTGTAACCTCAGCATTCAGGAGGTAGCGACAGGATCAGGATCGTGACTTTGAGATCAACCTGTGTTCTCTAATGTCACCCTGCCTCAGAAGTGGAACAATTTATGAAGTCAAGCAAGCCCCAGACATGTATCACCTCTGTTCTGAGACAACCGAGTTGGCAAGGCTGGCCCCTCCTCAGGGCCTTGACAGTGTCTAGCAGAAGCCTCTCTCCCTGACTCACTGATAACTGTCTTCTTGCTATCTTTATGCGCCTTCCCTCTGTGCTTGCCTGGTCTAAATATTTCATCTTCTTCTCATAAGGATGCCAGTCACAGTAGGTGAGGGTCTGTCATCCTTTTAATGAATTTCTCTTTTGAGACCATGTGGCAATCTGGGACACAGGAGTGGGCTTCTAACATGTGAACCAGTGACTAGAGAGACACGCTTCAGTGCACAGCAAGAACTCGGTGGCTCTTGGAGCAGGCTTGATGCCGATGCCTGTTGGCTCCCCTAAACCACGAGAAGATTGGGGAGGGTACTTTCTGTCCATCTTGGGGTCCCTTTTCTGTGAGCTAGCCTTCTATTTCCAATCTCCTTTCCCGACTGAGCCTGAGCCCCTCCCCCCATCCACTCTGAGTTGTTCCAGCCTGGCCGCTGTTTTGTGCCTGCTATCCTCATCCATCAGCTTAGCGGCCCCGACCCTGGTGGGTGGCACACTTACTGGCAGGGAAAATTCACTAAGTGTTCATATGGTTTTGTCCTCAGATTTTTCACAAGATGCCCAGGGAGGTTCCTGGGCCAAGCGGCCAGCGGGGAGGGTAAGAAAGCTTGTGTGTTCTGTGAGCTTTCGCTGTTTCAACTATCTCAAGGTCAATATTATCCCAATTCCCTTTCGCTGTTGATCTTGGCATGACAGTGGTGAGGCAAAGCGTGCAGTGAATAATGGGGCTGCGTCCGCAGTGTGGTTATCTTTACTTCTTCACTTCCGTTTGCCTCACAGATGGACATAGGCCGACTGGGTAATGATTACAGAACACTCCCTGGCAGCCATTGATGTGGTGGGCATTTTCATTCCCATCTGAAAACTGCTCTGCAGAACGGCGAGGAGGCCACAGAGTGAGGAAGGGGAGAGGAAGAGTTCTTTCCTGGGCACTGAAGTTTCTATTCTGCTGTTCCTGTCTTTGTCCGCATCTTTCTAGCCATGTAGGGGCAATATAACTGCCACCATGGCAGGGAGTCATGCCATCCCGTAGTGCGTTGGAAAGGGTGACACATTGGGATTATCCCCACAGCCACTTAAAACAGTCTTAGCTTCAGTTGCATGCTGTTATCATAGCACCAGTGAAGCTCCTTCTCTCTCAAACCCGTCTTGGCTCTGTAGTTCAAGTGTCTCTTTCCTGGGAGGATGTGAACAGAAACGTCTGTTCGCAATGAACCGTGTACTAACAGATCGGAGTAAGGCTTCCACTCAAGTTAGCTTGGTGAGTCACTGAATTCAGCTGGGGTTCCTTACAGGAGCACGGACAACTCACCTGAAGTTGAACTACTGAAGCAGAGGGCTCCTCCTTGCCCCAGTGGTTGCAACTGTGGAGGGGAGGGATCTTCCGCAGCTCCTGAGTCTGTGTCCTTCATGGACCCCCCTATTTCCTCGAAGGGGATGCTGGTGGGCCCAACCCTATGAGCTTCTGGTGTGGGACACACAGTTGTGATGGCTATGTAAATGCCTGGAGAACAGTGTTCCAAAATCTGTCACATTTCAAGGTTCTCGGTGGACAAGTTGGGGATGGTATGAGGATCACTACTCTATACAAAAGTAAATTTTTTAAAAAAGAGAAACTGAGCTGGGCATGGTGGCATACAGCCTTAATCCCAGCACTCAGAATATGGAAACAGGCAGAGCTCTGTGAGTTTGAGGACAGCGTGGTCTGCATAGTGAGTTTCAGGCTAGCCAGGGCTACACAGTGAGATCCCGTCTCAGTCTCCAAAAGAAAATTGAAAAAATAAGATAAATAAATAAAACCAGCACTTGCGGTGAAATAATCCTTTCAAAGTTTGCCTTTCTGGCCTGAGCGAGCACCAAAGCTGGTCTCCAATGATGCATCATTTTATAAATTAGAGGGACAGTTCAGATGTCATCACGCAGTTCGACACCACTTAGCTGTCACAGAGCAAGGGGGAGAGCAGGGAAGGAAAGAAAGGGTGAGCAGGGAGAAGCAGTTGACAGGCCATGTTCTGTGAACAATGAGACAGTCAGGTTCATGCTTGCTTGTGGTGTGCAGACGCTTCTGTGCACTAGTTTCTAAGCTTGTCTCCAAGGGTCTCTGTGGCACTTGGTGATGTCACACTTTGTGGGGGGACACAGAACCTTTGGTGACTAATACTGTCCACTTGAGAAGGTCTGGACTCACCTAGGACACATCCCCGTGGGCATGTCTGTAAGGGAGTTTCTAGACTGGGTTGGAGGTGAAAAGACCTACTTTGCATGTGGGTAGTGCTGTCCCCTGAGTTGGAGGAAGTGAGCCGAGCATGGGTTCATTTCTTTCTGCTTCCTCGCTGCGGCTGCAGTGTGACCCGCTGGCTCATGCTCTTGCCACTGTGACTTCTCCACTGTGATGACTGCACTCTCACACCAGAAGCCAACGAAACCTTCCCTTTCCCGAAGCTGCTTCTCTTGGGTGTTTTGTTGCAGCATTGAGAGAAGTAGTTAATTTGGCATCTTACAAGGAATGCCTGAAAAGGAATGTTTGGTTATCTCAGTCTTCTCTGGTACCAAACAATATCCATCTGCTCTTCAAAACATTAAAAATGTTTTTAGATTTCACATTTTTCCAGATTTTTAAGTATTTGTATATATATAATATTATATATTGTATTATGTCATATGATATACATATATAACATAATGTCTTGGGTATGAGATCTAAACACAAACACAAAATGCTCATGTTTCATAGATATCTTATGCACACAGAAAAAGGTAATTTTATATACTACTTCAATGGCTTTTTGCATGTAAGCAAGTTTCATGGCATGGAACTTTCTGATTGTGGAGTCAAGTCAACTCAGAAAAGTTGCAGATTTTGAAGCATGTCAGATTTCAGATTTCAGGATTAAGAATCTTCAATCTCTACAACAGATTATGTAGTTTAGTGATGTAGGATTCCCCTCTGTATGCTGTGAATACCATTGGTTAATAAAGAAGCTGTCTTGGGCTTGCGCAGGGCAGAATAGAGGTAGGCGGGGAAAACTAAACTGAATGCTGGGAGTCAGAAGAAGCCATGTAGTCCCGCCAGAGACAGACACTGGACAGAACTTTACCTGGTAAGCCACAGCCATGTGGTGTTACACAGATTAATGGAAATGGGTTAACAAAAGATATAGGAGCTAGCTAGCAACACTCTTAAGTGATTGGCCAAGCAGTGATTTAAACAATATAGTTTCTGTGTGAGCAGCCAGGAATGAACAAGTGGCTTCCTACAACAGTTTAGGCAATAGAATCTATTACTCATGGATCCTGAGGGCGGCAAAGTCTAAGACCAAAGTACCTGCCATTTCTGGGACTGTGTTGTAGAATATTTGTTTGCACCGTGTGAATGTGTGTCACTGTGATTGATTTAATAAAGATAGCCAATAGCTACGTAAAGTGCAACTTCTGGGAAGAGAAGAAACTGGGGATGAATGTAGGAATGCAGGGGACACCAGCTAGATGCTGAAGGAGTTAGACATATGGCACAGAGGAGAGGTGACTGAACCACACGGCAGAATGCAGATGAATAGAAACAGGTTAATTTAAGTTATAAGAGCTAGTTGCGGAAAAACCTAAGCTAAAACCAAGCTTTCATAATTAATAATAAATCTCTATATTGTTATTTGGGACCTGGCAGTCAATAAGAAAGATCAGCTGCAGAAATGTGCTCTGATGTCACTACTTATAAAAACAATAAACCTGTAGATGGGGACTCCATCTTTAAAACAAAGCATACAAAACATTTGTTTATTTGTTTATGCCAGAACCACATGATACAGATCAGGCTGGCCTCAGACACACAGAGATCCATCTTCTTCTGCCTCCCAAGTGTGGGGATTGAAGGCATATGCCACTGGATCAGGCTACTATTTCTTTTTAAATTTAACTTTTAATTATGTATATATGTATCAGAGTGAGGGTTTGTGCCCATGAGTGCAGTGCCCTTGGAGACTGGAAGAGAGTGTTGATCTCCTGGGGCTAAGCTTGAAGGCGATTTGGAACTACCAGATCTAGAAACTGAACCCAGGTCCTCTGGAAGCAGTGCGCTCTCCTAACGGCTAAATTGTCTCCCCAGCCGTCTTAAAGAAGTTTTTATCACATTAACTGTGTGTGTGTGTGTGTGTGTGTGTGTGTGTGTAGCTGTGCATGCTAACGGAATGTGTGCTTGTGGAAGTCAGAAGATAATTTGGAGAAACCAATACTCTCTTCCCATATGGGGCCTGAGTTTGAACTCAGATGCCTTTACCCAATGAGCTGGCCTGCCCGGAAACCTTCCTTACTTTTTATTACAAGTGTAGCTGCCCTGAGGCTTAGGGCTTCCATGCACAAATATTATAAAGGAGATGATTTAGTTTCAGTAGTTACTGTGAATCGACGTGAACATCTCTAACATGGGCAAAGCTAAGCAGCAGGGTACGTTACAAGACTCAAGCATGGGTTATAAATCAGACAGAGTCTGTGGTATTTTAGATCCAACAAAGGGAATCCTACTTTATCATATAGCAAACTATGTCCTTCCTGGTTTGGGGACTGGGGATGAATGACAAGATACACATTAATGTGGTCATAAAGTGCTTTGTCAAAGTCCACAGGATTCAAAACACATTCACTTAAGAATGCTACTTCCAAATGAAATGGCTTGAGTCAGGCAGCCTGACTGCCCAGCCCAGGCCAACGCTTACTTGTCATGGACTTTTGGGCAGGTTGCCTCACCCTTTGAGTCTACTCCCTTCTTAGTGAGTCCTCACAGTCCCTCACAGTCCTTGAAATGGAGCTGAGATGATGGCTGTGAAGTTCTGAGCATGGGGGATAGAGTAAGTGCTCCTCAGAGCTGGCTCCTGTCCATGATGAGAAACAAACACGCACACATGGTGTTTGTTATCAAACATCTTATCAAATGCCCGGGCAAACTCTAAGAAGAATGGTTAAGCCTCAGGCTTGCGGCATTTAAAAAACTGTGATTCCCTGAAGGCAGAGTTGCTCAGTTGAGAGGCAATAACAGGCTGCCTCCACTGAAGCATGGGACTAGGAATCCCAGAATCAACGTTTAGAGCTACAGGCTCTGAATGGAAGACTTTGGAGGCAGTTATTCCGGCTGAGCAAATGAGTGAGTGGGGATGCTGGGTGGTGAGGCATCAGGATACGGCCATCAGTTCTGACATGTGTAAAGTTCTGACTGAGGCGTGTCGACAGGGAGAGCTATTGGGAAATCTATGACCTGTTCTCAATTTTGCTACAGATCTCAAATTACTCTTTTTTAAAGAACAGCCTATTAAAAATGAGAAGTCAAAAAGTAAAAAGTTGGGTGTAGCATGCTGGAAGCCCCAGCATGTGGAAAGCTAAGAAAGGGAAATAAGGAGGTTGGCACCAACCTAGATTACATAGTGAAACGTCGTCTCAAAAAAGCAAGCAAGCGTGCAAACAAAAAATGACAACAAAAAACATAACTAAGATCCTGCATGTGACCTCTTCCTTAGAGCTTGTTCATGAGACACTTGTCTGAATAGGCGCTGCACTCTGAGATGGGCTCAGAAGAGTCAGGTTGACTTTTGTGTCACACTGTGGGGGCCTTCCAAGAAGAGCATTTGCACATTTTCTAGTAGAAACTGTGATGGATGTCTCACTTAATGGACTCATTAAAGACATTTGAAAGGGAAGAAAAGAGGAATGAGAAGCATCTTGGTTAACCACTTTCTTAGAATTCTGGAGTCACTGAGAATAGACTTGAAGATAGATTTCCTCAGTGGGAGGACACATAATTCTGATTTTTGATTATGAATGACCTTGTGTTGGAGTAGAAGAATGACCTTTCTGTTTTTTGTTTGTTTTCTGGTGGTGGTACCGAACCCAGGACCTTCCACATGCTAAACAAGTGCTCTACCACTAACCTGAATTCTCAGCCCTCAATGTCATTTTGGCCTCTTGTCCCTCCTCCACATTTTTTCATTTGCTTAGAGTCTGATGAAGGACGTTTGTCGGTTAGGACTAAGTGGAGACAGTGCTGGGAAGGCTGCCTGAAACTAAACCAGTGAAGACCCTCAAATGCCAGGGAGGGCCATCTCTATCATTCTGCATATGATGGCAAACCAGGGCTCCACTCGGCAGGTGTGTGGGGGGTGGCGATCTGTGTTGCCACGGAAGGAGTTTAGAACCTCATCAGCTATGGCTTTGCTGGAAGAGGCTCCTCAGTAAGATCAGAACAGTACGTGTATTTCTAGGTGTTTGACACAGAGAGCTTAGACAGTGTGTTCAGGCTCAGGGAATTAGACCAAAAATGAAGCCCTAACAGTGTCAAGACTGCTCCTGGAGGCCCTGGGTCTGCCATCGTCTTTCTCAAGTACTGTGGTTGAATCTCCATGTATGTCACCATCAACACCTGTACCCTCTTCACTGACTACCCACACCCTCCCCCTTTATCCCATCTTCTTGAGTCATGTCTCAAGGTCCGTCAGCTCAACCCAGACAACTTCCTATGGGTACATCGTATTTGCCTCCGGACCTGATGCTCTCCATCCCATGTCTGGCATTGAGACTCTAAATCTCCTGAAGGGGTCTGGAGAGGCTGCTGTCTAACTCTTCCCATGTCCTTGAGCATGTGGGGGTCAGAGTTCAATACCAGGCATCTTCCCCAACTGTTTTCCACCTTAGCTTTTGATTTAGGGTCTCTCGCAGAACCTGTAGTTGCACAATTAGGCCAGACTAGCCAAGCAAGCCTCGTGGATGCCCCTGTTTCCTTCTAGCTGAGGCTGTAGGTGCACACTGCCACACTTCACCTTTAAATGGGTCTGGGGATCCAAATGCAGGTCCTCACGCTTGCATGGCCAATGCTTTACTGACGGAGCTGTCTCCTTAGCACCTGTACACTTACAAACATCCACATCCCCGCGCATGCTAGAAAACATCATTAAACAAAGATAAAAATGCTGTATTATAAGCAGTTCTATATGTTTATAAACATTTAGTAGATGAGAAAGGCTTCAGGTTGTGTTGTTACTTGAGGTATATGCGACGTTGGCAGGGTGCCAGAGGCTCAGCCTTCCAACTGGTGTCCTGATGGGAAATGCATGGATACACATACGCACGGCAATTTCTTTTACAACTGAGCAAGATTTGAGCTCTAATCTGAGGCTTTCATGGAAAGGATGAGCCAAATTTACTAATCCTGGCTGGTTCCTCTGACCACGGACAAAACCAGTTGTTTGTGTGTTTTTTTTTACCGCTGAGGTAATCGATAGTGACTGCCCCTGACTGCAGCTGTGATTCATGGGTGTGTGAAGACGTCTGAGGCGCTTGAGTCCACCCCACCGGCACAGACCCGGCACGGCAAAGCAGTGACAGAGACCAGGGCGGCACGTTCATGTACCGAGACTCATAATTAGAGCCAGCGAGCTTAAGTCAATGAATGGCTGTCTCATTATGTGAGCATAAAGGAGGCTTCGTGCGCTCGAATACTAATTAAGCCTCCACTGAGATTGCATAAACCCATCTGAGATTCCTTATAAGTGACTCCCGAAATAATGGCGAGCCAAAATGATAAATAAGGCACAGGAGGGAAGTGACGGGCAAGCTCCTAACAAACAAAACCTTACTGAGTCCCTTGCCAGCTGCGAGCGTGGCCGTTTGTATTGAGTGCTTTCTGTGTGCAGGTCACGGATCTGAGTTTCATGTCCATTGCTTCCTTTGCTTTCAGGACCCACCCAAGGAAGTAGATTCCAGCGTTTTCGGTGTTCTTGTCTTGTTCTGAGATAGTCTCATGCATCCCTGGCCACCCTCAAATTCACTATGTGGTTTGAACCTGTGGTCCTCTTGCCTCCACCTCCAAGTGACAAGCATCGCCATGTTCATTCTGCGTGTTGTTAGTGATCAGACCCAGGGCCTCCTGCACGCCAGGCAAGTACTCTGCCAACTAAACTACAGTCTCGGCCCGATGTTGGCTTCCCTAGCTTCATTTTTATAAAGGAGGAAAATGAGATGCAGAATAGTTAGGCAGTGTGTTCAGGGTCATGGAATTAGATAAAAAAAATAAAGCCACGACAGGCAGAGCTGCCATTCAAGGCTGCACTAGAAGGCCCTGGGCCTACCCTTGTCTTTCTCAGGGACGATGGATGTCTCTCCACACATGCCACCACCAGCACCTGTACCCTCTGCATTGACTACCCCCTCACCCGCCTCGTCTTCCGGAGTCACTTCTCAAGGTTTCTTCAGCTCAGCACAGACTTGCCCAGCGAGCAGAACCCCTTTGCCTGTGGACAGCTGGCACTGTCTCTCTATTCCATGTCTGGCATTGAGGCTCATAATCTCAACAAGCCTTCTGAAGCCTGGAAAGGCTGCCCCCTGTTCCATTCCATGGGACAGGAGAATCCAGATCTCCCCTGGAGGGGAATTAAGAAAGTTTATTCTTAATTAACTTAATTAAGGAGTGACCAAGGCGTAGAAACACAGACTGAATTTACTCATTATACCACGTTCCAAAGCGATCACAGTCCCACGAGGTTCTAATAAGGACAGAATAAGAGTCCCAGGCCCAGGAATTTTTGAAGCCATTGTTGGGAATACTTGGTATCCCCTACTTGCTGTTTGTAAGTTAATAGAGCGGACTGCTTTCTTGCATCTCCCAATGTCTAGGATCCTGGGACTTCTGTCACCCGGGGCAAACCTGGACAACTGGTCCTGCCAATCAGAAACAAGCCCATGACCTAGAGATGTCATTTATTTTGTAGAATACCTGCCTAGCATGGATGGAACTCTGGCTTCAATCTTGGGTGACACATAAACCAGGCCTAGAGGCATGCTTCTGTAATCCCAGAAGATGGATGACCAGAAGCTAAAGGGCATCCTCAGGTACCCAGGGAGTTGGAGGCCAGCCTGGGCTACAAGAGATGCTGTTGAAAAACAAACACAACAAAACGGCAACAAAAGAAACAGACCTGTCCCTCCCGTTGGCAAGACTCTGACCTCATAAGAACCCAAGATGCCCTCATTCCAGCCTCCTTCCTGGTCACGGGGGCGGGTCCTCACCTACTCTGGGGAGATCTTGCTGGATCTGCTGCAGATGCTACCTTAGCCACTCTACTTGGATTCATTCGAATGAGCCTTCTCGCAACTTTGACCTTTCCAGTTTTCATTATCATTCGGAGTGTTCTTGGGGAATACCTTTGAACTCTCCAGTCCCTGATTCTTTGAAAAAGGTTTTTTTTTGGGAGTGGGGGCAAATGTATAATCCACCAAGTGAATGAGGCCCCTGCTTGGGGCCCTGCTGTGGATGTGGTTATGTATAAGCCTTCCTCTGCCTGATCCTCAGGTTCCACTTGACAGATAGGAAAAATAAACACCTTCACTGAATCACAGGCTGAGTATGAATTCCAACGAGATGGTGGGCATGAGCCGGGAATTTTTTAGTTTTTTATGATTCATTAATGTCACAGTGTATTGAGTGCCTGGTCTTTGAGGCTTCCTGGAAGTTGCAGTTCTGTGGAGAAACGGGCACACGCTTGCATCCACAGCAAGTCACCGGGTGTGACTTTAGAGCCATCAGTTACCTCAACACTGACCCAGGACCTCACGGTAACGTGGAGAACTCTCCTTGGGCATTCTGGGATCTTCCTAGAGGAGGTGCTATTTGAGTGGAAGGGTCAGCTCCAAGTTACCACCAGCTAGATAGTGGGTTTGAGGCCAGCCTGGGCTATGTGACCCCATCTCAAAAAAATCAAAACCTTTCAAAGTGGGAAGCAATTTCATGTCCGAGCATCTTATCAGCCACGGCAGATGGCAGCATGGGCCGTTATAAGACGAGGAGTCCTCAGTAGACAGTACTTTGTGAAGAGCCCTCCTCCACTATCACTGCTAACGGCCACTCCGAAGTTTTAGGTTTTGTACTCTCTTAGGACTGACCACTTGGTAACCTCTTAGCTATGCCAGGGAACCCAACCTGTGTTAGGTGCTTGGCCTCACTCATCAGCAAGAGGTGACCAGGAATTCAACCAATCGAGAAGCATCTCGAGTTTGAAGCTCTGCAGGTTAAGTGATACTCACCCAAGGGACATAAGCAGTCACTTCCGATCCCTCTCTCCGCTCCTTGAGGAGACTTATCTCCCCGACAAGGAGGAAAGTCACGCAGGCACCTGGCAAAGGTCAGTGAAACCCGGACCGACTGTTTGTCTCTCTTCCTCTGAGTTACTCAAGTTCCTTTGAAGCTCAGATTAAGCAAGAGACTGAGTCCGGCTGACTGTGTATTTTCAGGTGACATGAGGCAAGAAGGAAAGAGGAGGCTGCGCCGCCAAATGATTAAAGGGTGGTTCTGACTAAATAGGGTACCTTATTTTAAAAATGTTTAAAAAAATCTCTTGAGAAACTAACACATCCACACAAGAGAGTAAAATTCAAATGGGGCAAAAAGTCAATTGAAAGGACCACGTTTATGTATTTACACACACATACACACATGCTTTTTTATATTTATATATACACATGAACATCTTTGTTGGATAACCCAATGGAGATACTGACATCTCTTATTTCATAGTGGCACATTAGCCAGACTCTTGTATTTTGCCATTGGAAACAACACCTCAATTAAACCATTGTGCTTGAGTCTGCGTCTAAGGACACAGAAGATCTGGAGAGAGACAGCACTGAAAGACCCAAACTCCTCAAGATCAAACTATGAGACTCTTGGGAAATGTCCACTCTTTGGAGATGCAGGGACCATCCGTGGATGCCAAGGTGACCAGGACAGCAGGAAGTTGAAGGGAAAGTGGTACCAGTGGAACCGAGGAATTGTGTACACAGGAGCTGTGAACACAGCATCCAAGGATAGAGGGAACAGGGAAGGTGACCCCATCCCCTCTATTCTTACCCTTTCATCTCCTACTGGCCATACTCACAGAGGTCAATTGGCAAGGGCACCTCAGGGACATAGGCCAATGCGGTTGGAGACAGAAGGAATGGATTAGTGACTGAATTATAAAAGAAATTATTCAGACTAAAAAGACATAGATTAAAAAAAAAAGACAAATGTGGAGCCTGGAGAGATGTCTTGGCAGTTTTGAACACTTGCTGCTATTGTAGAGGACCTAAGTTCTGTTTCCAGCACCCACCAAGTGACTCATGACCATCCAGAACTCTCATTCCGGTGGACCTGATACCCAATTCTGACCTTCACAGACAGCAAGCAAACACATGGTGCACATGCAAAGATGCACGAGTAGCACTCATACGCATAAATAAAATAATAACAGTTTTAAACATTAGATGATGCATCTACAGAAACGAAGCCAAGAGACAAAACACAGTGAAAGAGGTGATATGCACAACTAAAGGTCAAAGGTGACAGAAACAATATCTCCAAACTGTTCTGTACTGCGGATCCATGCCATAACTCAGATATTGGCCTAGGTCCAAACCACTCTTAAATTAGGTTTTAACTTTTTTGTGTATGGTATTTTTTCTCCCAGCATTTTGATTTCACTTTTATTTCCCAATTTCAATTGTACAGGTGAATCTTACTTTCCTCGCCTCTGTGGCTGAAACACAGTAAGAAACGCGGTAAGGAAGACAGGTTTATTTCAGCTCATGGTTCAGGGAAGACAGGCCACCATAGTAGGCAGAGCTTGATGGCAGGAGTGGCTTGGCCAGCGGTGGCAAGAACTTGATCACATTACACAGATCAGGAGGTTGAGAGACTCCTAATTCCCAATCTGGTCTCTCCTCCTTCCAGGATGCCAGCCTGAGGGGTGAGTGTGTCTTTCTCTCTCCTTCCAGAACAGTCTGGTGGCTGTGGGTCTTCCCTCCTCTGCTAGTCCTCTCTGGAAATGCCCTCACAGATAGATACCTAGTTAGGAAGTGTTGACTACAGGTTTCTATAGTCAGTCCACTTAACAAGATAACCCCCTTGCCAGGCGGTGGTGGCGCACACCCTTAATCCCAGCCCTCAGAAGTCAGAGGCAGGTGGATCTCTGCATGTTGAGGCCAGCCTGGTCTACAGAGTGAGTTCCAGGACAGGCAGGATTCCTACACAGAGGATCTCTGTCTTGAAAAATCAAAATAAGCAAATAAATAAATATCATCTAACCTCAGTGGTGAATCACCCTTTCCTATCTGTTTCACTCAGAACGAGACAAGGAAAACATTAACCTATTTACATTTACAGATAAAGTTTTATACAGAGGTTGGGGGCACCACTCAATGGTAACATGATTGCCAGCACTTGTGCCACCCTCAGTTTGGTCTCTGTTGCGTCTCAAGCCCTGGCTCAAACGGCTGTGGCTGCCTCTGACTGGGCTCTCCCTTTGGACTACTGTGAAATTTCTCCTCCACCAGACCTAGAAGCAGCTACGTGGGTCTCCAGCACCCAAACCAAAACAAATGAGACACGAAAGTCAAAACGCATTGCCACTACCACCAAAATCAAACAAAAAAGGAGAAAACAGTAATTATAATCATTGGAAAGACTCTAGTAGCTGAGTAGGTCTGCTTCTGTTGTTGTTTTCCCCTGGCTGTAGACCAGTTGGACTCTGTGCTGGGTGGATTTATGTCAAGTTGACACAAGCTAAAGTCATTAGAGAGGAGGGAATCTCAAGAAAATACCTGCACAGGACCAGCCTGTAGGCAAGGCTGTAGGGCATTTTCTTAATTAGTGATTGATGTGGAAGAGCCCAGCCCACTGTGGGTGGCTCCATTCCTGGGCTGGTGGTCCTGGGTTCTGAGGAAGCAGGCTGAGCAAGCCATGGGGAACAAGCCAGTAAGTAGCTCCCCTCCATGGCCTCTGCATCAGCTCCTGCCTCCAGGTTCCTGCCCTTCTTGAGTTCCTCTCCTGACTTCCTTCAATGATGAACAATGCTGTGGAAGCCAAGTAAACCCTTTCCTCTCCAATGTGATTTGGTAGCACTGGGGATTGGACCCAGGACCTCACACGCACCAGGTAAATGCACTGAACTCTGCCCTCAGTCGCTTATGTTTGAGACTTTCTTTGTGGCTTAGCTGTGTGGTCCACACAGCTTCAGGTGATAGCAAGCACACATTCCTCAGAAAAAAATTTTCTTCTGCCCTCAACTTTTTCCTCTTATTTCTGCTGAGGTGACACCTTTTAAAAATTGATTACAGCTTTAATTGAGTATTATAATTTTAATTGAATATTACAACTACTGAGATGACCTTTCAATGGCTTTTCCTTATTCCAGGGGCAGGTGGATCTCTGTGAGTTCAAGGCCAGCCTGGTCTACAAGAGCTAGTGCTGGGACAGGCTCCAAAGCTACAGAGAAACCCTGTCTCAAAAAACCAATGTGTGTGTGTGTGTGTGTGTGTGTGTGTGTGTGTGTGTGTGTATTCTCTTGGCCTGATTGATTTTAAGTGTTTATTTATTTTTGTGCATGTTTATGTGTCTGTGTCCTTTGTGCAGCTGCCCCTGGAGGCCAGAAGAGAGCGTTGGTTCCCCTGGAGCAGCCTGAGGTAGGTACTGAGGACTGGCTTCTGGTCCTCTGAAAGAGCAGCAAGTATTCTTAACCACTGAGCCATCTCCCCAGCCCCATGGCTGTCATTTATGTGTTGACTCACTCTTGCATTCCTGAGCTAAATCCTGCTTAGCCATATTCAAAACAAAAATAAGAGACATTCGGATTGGCAAAGGGGAGCAAACTGTCTTCGTTAGCAGATGAGACTTAATTAATTATACTTTGTCAGTTAGTAGCTGCCCAAAACTGGAGAATCGGGAAATGGAGAGGAAATAGAGAGGAAATGAAGGGGAAACAGAGGGGAAATGAAGAGGAAACATGATGGCTGCTAATGACTGTCGGGATGACTGATGGAAATGTCCTAAAATTGATAGTTTCATAACTCTGGATATTATAAAAACCATTGAATGAGCTGCATGCTACTTGAGGCACATTTCAGTGAAAATGTTTTTAAAATGATTATGTGATCAGTTTCCAGGAAAATTTAAAAATTAACTAAGAAAAATTAAAAATCAGAATAATTGAGAAATCTTAGAAGAAATGTAAAAGATATTTGGAAAACCTCTTCCCTCATCATCTTCCTCAATTTTGAGAGAAAGACACTGGGTCAGACTATTCTAGAATTAAGTTATAGAAAAGGTCTAAGCATTTCCATATGTTTTATTAGCTGTATTTGAAGCATGAGGAAAAAAGAATGATGATTGGGTTCATTTGACGTAGCTAGCACCATTTGATAATCCAGAAAAACAGGGTGTGGACAACATAAAAGAATAAGAGAAAAATTGTAATATGTTTATGAGCTCAGATGCAAATATCCTAGGTAAATCATACTAAATTGAATTATCAATATACTAAGAAGTACTCATCAGAGTTTATTCTGAAGCTTTCAAGATAGTTCAACATGGGGAAATATAGTAATAAAATCCTTTTCAATAATACATTTATGTAGAAATAATTATGGTTATCAGAATAAATCATAAAACGATACCCAATTAAATTTAGCACCAATGGCTGATTTTAAAATCTAAGCAAACCCTGAAAAGAATCTATTTTAACTTCAGAAGGGGTATCTTAAAGAAGTCTATCCAAACTGTCTCATTAACCGTGAAAGCTAAAAGCATCTGTGAAGTCAGGAGTGATACAAGAGAGCCCATTGCTACCATGCATATGTACCGTGCTAAAACCTAGCTGCAGGAAGCTAGGTCCTGGCCTTTGGAACAAAACCAAAAAGCAAAGCAAATAAGGGAAGGGATAAAGTTGTTATGATTTCCAGATAATACAATTATCTGCTAATTAGCCAAAGGGTCACGCTAGTGAACGCTGGTGCTGCGGCTGGCAGCTGTACAGTGGATCGCCTACCTAGACCAGCAACTCAATAGTCCAACCACTAAACAAACACATTCTCTTTTTTGTTTTTAAAACATATTAAAGTTTTTTTTTTTTGTTTTTTTGAGACAGGGTTTCTCTGTAGCTTTGGAGCCTGTCCTGGAACTAGCTCTTGTAGCCCAGGCTGGTCTCGAACTCACAGAGATCCGCGTGCCTCTGCCTCCCGAGTGCTGGGATTAAAGGCGTGCGCCACCACCGCCCGGCCATATTAAAGTTTTTGAATAATGTATTTTGATCATATTTCCCCCTTCCCGGATCTCTCCTAGACCCTCCCTGCTTCTCTGCCTACCCGCCTTCTTGTTCTCTCTAACAGGAAAAACAAATAAAACAAAAATCAAGACGAACTATAAAGAAAATCAGTAAGATGAACAAAACAAAAGCACATGAAAACAAAACCAAACAGAACAAACCATGGTGTCAGCTTTGCCTGGGCATGGAACCTGCCCTGGAGGGTGGTTGGTGGACCAGCGACACATCGTCAGAAAAAACAGAGTTTTCCTTTCCCAGCAGCTGTCAATTGCAAATAGCTTCTTAGTTCAGGGTGGGACTTTATGTCTGCTTCCCCTTTTCGGTGCCGCAATTTTTATTTGATTTGAATGCGTGCAGGTTCTGTGTGTCCTGTCACAGTCTCTGAGTTCTTATGTGCATCAGACCTTCTGTGTCTAGAAGATTCTGTTTCCTTGGCGACTCATCCACCACCTCTGACTCTGACGGTCTCTCTGTCTCCTTCTCTGCCCAGATCCCTGAGCCTTAAGGGGAGAGCTTTAGTGCAGACATGGCACAGGGCGCAGGGTCCCGCAGTCTCTCACTCTCTGCACATCATGCAGCTGTCAATCTTTTGTTAATTTCCATCTACCTCGGGAAGTTTCTCTGATGTGGGTTGAGTGATGGAATTCCAGTATTGACAGGAACGTCTTGTGTGAGGCTTGCCTGGGTTGTACGGTGAGCTCGTGTTTTAGGAAAAATAGGAAAACAAACAAAACGAAAACCCCTCAAAATCTTGAGCAGGAATTACAGAGGCAACCTACTGGATGAGAGCGCTTGCTGCCAAACCCGGCAACGTGAATTCAGTTTCTGGGATCCACATGATGGGAGGAAGTGAAATTGTCCTCTGACCCACACACGTCTCTACAAGCACGCGCTCTCGTAGCCTCCATGGTGTGAAAGGCTTTGGGAGGGCTCTGGGCTGGAGAGAAAGCACAGTGGTTAGGAGCGGAGCACTTGTTGCTCTTTTTTTTTTTTTTTTTGGTTGTTCGAGACAGGGTTTCTCTGTAACTTTGGAGCCTGTCCTGGAACTAGCTCTTGTAGACCAGGTTGGTCTCGAACTCACAGAGATCCGCGTGCCTCTGCCTCCCGAGTGCTGGGATTAAAGGCGTGCGCCACCACTGCCCGGCCAGCACTTGTTGCTCTTGCAGAGGACTCCAGCTCAGTTCCCAGCACCCACATGGTGGCTCACAACCGTCTACAGCTCCAGTCCCAGGGGATCTGATGCCATATCTGACCTCCTTGGGCACCAGACATGCATGTGGTATACATACCGACATGCAGGCAAAGCATTCATACACATAAATTTAGGAAAAGGTTTTTTTCAAATCTTGGGCAGTTTCAAGGTATATTTGTTTAAATTTGTAAATTATGAGATCAAGGCATACTATTTGCACACATGCAAATGTCACATTGACATCTGATATTTTATGTAATCAATATTTGCTAATAAAAATGTCTTATGCAAATTGTATTTCTATTTGAGAAACAGAATAGGAGAGCAGTGCATTTAAATTCTATAGGCGAATTGCAGGGTTTGAGTCTCAGCTCTGTAGCTGGTCAACTGTGTGGTGTGGGCGGAGTCCCCCAATCTCTCTGTAGCTTTAGGGGTCTGTGAGGGTGAAGCAGACACCATATATAAATAAACTCTCCGAATGCTGCCTGGCGTGGAATAAGAGTGCCTGAACATCACTCATTATTATGGTTGCTATGCAAGAAGATAGATAGAATGTAAAAATACAAAGGAATAGAAAAATTAAAAAATAGAGAAAAATAACTAAAATTCAGTGAAGGTTCTAATATGTTCTTCCATGCCAGTGGATTGTCCTGTAAACTTGGGGGCACATTCTCCTTCCTTTGGAGACCTCTGGCACAGGAATGTCCACTCTGTGGAGCTGGGGGATTTTAAGTGGTTTCTCCTGCACTCAGATTTTTGTACATTGAACTTTCAGTCTTTCTACTGACAACAGTAATCAGGCCAGTGTGTGTGTGTGTGTGTGTGTGTGTGTGTGTGTGTGTATGTGTCTGTGAATACGTGTGTTTGCCTGTGTGTCTCTATGTGTATATGTATGGAGTGTGTGTATGTGTGTGTGTGTTTGTGTGTGTATATGTATATGTATGCATGTGTCTGTGTGTATCTCTGTGTATATGTGTATGTGTGGAGTGTGCGTGTCTGTGTGTGCATGTGGCTGTGTGTGTCTGTGTGTGTATATCGCATGTTCATGTGTCTGTCTGTCTGTCTGTATGTGTGTGTCCTCATCACCAGTCCCTCTGACTTGCTCTAGGTGGTGGGGGTGTTGCAGGGAGGTGATGGTTGCCCCGGCTCAGCCTCTTATTTGTATATGCCTCCTTGGGTTGAAGCAACCCTGCTGAGCTTAAATTAAGCCTGGGAGACAGTGGCTAGTGGGCACAGCTATATGTCAGTCTGTGTGGTAAAACCTGTCATCCTGTCATCATTTCAACCAGCACATTAAGGCAGAGCAACCTAAAAACAGATTGTGGCTTGCCCACATAGGCAGACATTCCTCCTGTTAGAAGCTGTCTTCTTGTCAAGACTAAAGAGGACCTCTGTCAGGTCCTCTCATGCTCTAGCAGGCAGGATGCTGGTGACCCAGGAAACCCCACAGCAGCAACTTCGTCAGCCTGGCTCAATGACCTGTGGCATGTCAGGAGCCCAGCAACGGGGGGGATGTACTGCACTAACAGCTGTATCTAGCAACCTGGCGGAGCCCAGTTTAGTTCTTGAAAAGAGAACTCCACGGGGTTGCATAAATTCTCCTTAATTCAGAGTTGGATCACTTTAAGGTAGAAAGAAACCCTAGGGATCATGAATGGCAGAGGCCTGGAGCTTTCGTTAACAGTTTGGCCCATCAGGGCTATGTGATGAGGGCTATGTGACCCCAAGCACTTCCCTGTTGGTTCCCATCTTCTGCAGGGTGACTGGAGACCCCACGGGCCTCTCGCCGGTCAAGTCTTTCTCTCCTGCACCTCCAGGTAACTTTTCCTGAATCTAATACCTGTCTTGTCAATAGGGAGATTTAAGAAAAACCATCACAGCCTATCTCTGCAAGTTTGGATTGGGAGGCCTGGATGGAACCCCAGAATCTGTACTCCGTAAAGAATCCCCCTCCCTGCCAAGTCAGTAGTGAGCTGGGACTGGTGGACGCCCCGAGTAGACTGAAGTGGGTGGAGCTAAAGAGGAGAGGTCCCGTTCTGGTGGTACCACCTCCTGAGTGTGTGTGCTTAGGCAAGGAACATACCTCCCTCCCGCCCCCCAAGCCTGCTTCTTCTTTGGAAGGAGGAGAAAAGAAAAGCAAGCTTCCTTGGTAGTTTTCGTGTGTGCACACATCTGGAAGCTGAATAGACGCTGGCCTGAAAGGGTCATGCCAAGGGCTCATCCTTGCCCCGGAGCCAGGAGCTCATTATTTCTGGAGACAACACCTATATCCCAGAAAGCTCCGCGAGACAAAGATCCGCCTGACTCAGAGCAGAAATCCGTTTCCTGATGGGTTTTGAGGTACTCACTCAAAACTTGAAAGTTCAACACCCAAAAACTGAGGTAGGAGTACCACTGAATTTGTGACCAGCCGGAATGAGGTAATAATAACCTGTCTCACACAAAGAAACAAATCATAAAGAAGATAAAGAATCCTGTTTCCCATAATGTCATCCTATTGGATTAAATCCTAACTTTTAAAACATTTAATTCGTATCTATAGAGTTAGAGATAGTCTTCTGAAAATTTCATGTTTGGCCTCCCTTTGTCAGTCCTGAACGTCTCGATTCATAACTGAGAACTCAGCTTTATAAATCATTCCCAAGATAGACGGTCAGCTTGGCCACATTCCAGTGAAACCAGACAGGTTGTATTTGTTTGTATTATTATAATGTCGTATTATTCGGGACATATACCGTTTTTGCTCTAGTTGAGCCAGTCACCTAGTTCAGCTAAATAATTGACTTAAGTTAATCGTTCCTGGTATGAGATGTGGTACCTAAAGTGAGTACTTACTTGGCGGATGAAGCTCATTTATGGGACTTTTTAATGTGGCAGACACTGTGCTAAATGATGTGCACACTGGTTTTTACAATAAACCCTAAAAGTAAGAGCTAGTCTTCCTGTCTTACGTGCAGGGAAACAAAAACTCAAGGAGGTTAAGGATGCCCTTAAGAGCATGCGTATAGCCAATGGGATTTGGAATCAGAACCAGGGGATTGGCTTCTTGGACTGTAATTTGAGAGAGATGTAAGAGACAGGTAGAGCATGAGTTCTTTCTTCTTACGTATTGAGATTGATCCTTGGAATTTTAATGCAGACAAGAGCTGAGTGCCATCACAGGAAGTCCCCAGTGCTTAGTTCAACTGGGCCATCACTGGACCCAGAGCTCCGAGTTCCTCCTGAGGAAGCCACGCCCCTCCCTTATCTGGGCATTTTTTGCCTTGCCTTCCTGTGAAGGTTGAGCTGTGGGCTTGGAGAGGGCCAATGGCAGAAACCATTCCTGAACAAACTGGGGTCACCTCCCACTCACTTCCCCCTGACCCCATCTGGCTTCTCAAAGGCTCTCACTTCATACTGGGCCCATCTGACCCATGACAGTTTCCCTGACGTGAGCAGAATGGCACACAGGCTTATCGCTCACACAATCTTGCTGGCCCAAGCATCCTGTCTAGGTGCCCAAGATACCAATCTTTCTGGGAAGGTGTGGGCGTGCAGAAACAGGCCCTTTAAAACCTGCTGGAAAGCACAGAGGGAGCCTAATGTCAGCCCTGGGGAAGCGCCAGGCTAAGCTGATGCCTTTGCTTGGAAGAGGCTTCATCCCACAAGGAGGTGATTCACCTGAGGGACCCCTATCGACTCTGCAGGAATACGGAACCCACTGCTTCTGATCACACTCTTCTGGGACTAGATCAAGGCTTTCTCCTCCTCTGTTACCCACAAAGAGGGACAGAGCCTGGCTCTGGGCACAGACGCTCACACCCGCCCTACTTCCCTCAGCCTCTCTTGCCAGTCAATAAGGCAGCTACTGGGCAAATGATATTCACTTTTTGGCTTGGTAATGGAGAGGGGCCTTGGGTAAAAAGGACCCCAAACTGAATGAAACGTAGTTACTATTGGTTAATGCAGATTCTTTTCTTTGGGTCCAAATGCATACAGGGATGTAGACAGATTTGATGAACTTTAGCAAATACATAAACCTGTGCATCTTAACTTACAGTAGGGACAGAGAGACTTCATTCTTACAGAAACCTTCTGTATGCTTGTTCTGGTTAGTCTCCAACTCCAGAGATGACTAGTCTAATTCTAACCCCACAGATTGATTTTATCTGTCGTTTTATATGAGTAGAGTCACGTGACATATATATTCTTTTGGGCCTACTTTCTTTTGCTCAACATATTTTTAGAGTATTTATTTGCTGATTATTGTTTTTCATTGCTGACTTGTGTTCTGTAATATAAACAAACACACTCCATTGTCTTCACAGACAGAAATTTTCACACAGACAGAAAATTCCACAAGTGCCATAAAAGTGATCCTAATCACATCATTTATGTATTCATTGGGTGACTATTTCTCCACAGCTTCCTCCTTGCCAAGCATTGTTGGAGGCACAAGGAGACTCTGGGGATAGCAGTTTTTGCCTCATCAAACTAGGAGAGAAGCACACACAATCAGAGAAGAGACAAAGCCAGCTGGGCTAAGGGTTGTGGGCACATTACAGCTGTCCTGGAGCCCTTTAGTGGTTTCTACAGACACGGTGGCTGGGGAAGACTTCTCTGAGGAGGTGATTTAAAGGTGACACAGAGATGTGAGCAAGGCAAAGCCTAGTGGAGAAGTGTCCCTAACAGAAGGGCCAACAGTAAGTAGGCTGTGATTCAGATCTAAGGTGGTCTCACTGTGGAGGGACAGAAAGAAGCCAGCACCCCGGACTCAAGTAAGCCAGGTGTGGATGGGAGGAGGAAGAGCTAGAGAGGGGGAGGGTGGAGGCCAGTCAGGGGGAGGAGCCCACTAGAGGCTCCTGCTGGAAGTCAAGCATCTGACTTGCCTACAATCATGAGGGGATCCGCTAGAGCAGCAGATGGGGTAGTGTGGCAGACTGCAGGCTGGAGGGCCAGGAAGCCTCAGAGTGAACAAGGAGGCCCAGTGCCTCATCAAAGGTTGCAAAGCTCTCAACGGTCTTTGCAAATTGCTGGTGCAAGTCCGTTGTTAGAGGTTGAAGCCTACAGAGTCCTGGGCCCAACAGGAGGCAGCAGTAGAAAATGCAGCCTCTAGGGAAGGGGAAACTAGGGTGAGAGCCTGGTGTGTGCCAGGGAAGTCAGTTAGGAGGCTCCTGAGGGTCATTTGAGAGAGGATGGAGGTCATAGGGGTTTCATCTGAGGCCTTGGCCTTGATAATTGATTGGAGGGTGGGGGCAGGCGGAAGGAACCAAGGCCATCTTCTTAGCATCGAAGCTGTGGTGATGGAGAGTTGGAGGTTTGGGAGGGAGTGGCCAAGGGCTGAGTTTTGGCTTTTGAGAGTTTAGAGTCCTGTTTGATGTCCTACAGCTGAAGTGTCAAGTGGGCATCAGGCATGTGCCACCGGAAACTCAGGGGAAAGGCTGAGGCTAGACACACACTCTGGAGGCCCCTGGCATATGCTGGTCTTTAAGGATATTGAGTGCTAGAGGTGGCCTCAGAAGAGGGGGCTTCCAGAAGGATTCCTGGTGAAGAAAGCCAAGGTGCCCGGAAGCTTGCCCAGGAGCCGCGTGGAGATTGTTTTCTCCACTCACTATAGTCCAGGCTGAGCCTGGGCTCTTGTACTCCTCCTGTCTCATCCTGAGTGCTGGGATTCCAGGTTTGCATCACCATGCTAGATAAATCTTGATAACGTCATTGTCCTCTGTGGTCTTCCACATCCTGTCAAGGGCCTGGTGCAACTACCTCTTAGATGGTGCTTCCTTCCAGCATGTGGGTTATCTACAGAACCTTTGCTGATTGTTAGTCTAAGTCAGTTTTGCCATTTTGCAATGCCATCTCCAGTTTTGTCTCTAGGGAAGGGGTATGGTGGTACAGCGAATCTATCTGCTCTGGGATGTGCACCATCCAGCTAACGTCCGTTGACTTCCCTGCTTCAATCTTGTCACTTCAGCTTCCCAGAAGCATGCGAGGGTAAATGCGAAACACCATCTTAATATCTGAACAATCGGCAGGCAGTCTGTGGTAATGGAAAAAACCCTAAGCTTGCAAGAGCAGCATAACAAACATTGTTTACTAAATCCATCATCTTTGTAAGGCATGGAGTTCAGCTCCATTCTCTATGTAGCCCAGGCTGGCCTTGAGTTTGAAGTCCTCCTGCCTCTTAACCCTGAGCACTAGGGTTATAGGCCTGCACCCCCACAACTGGCCTAAATTCTTCACCCAAACCTCTTCTTTGAAGCCCCATGCAAGCCTGTGAGTTAGAAACCTCTTTGTGTCAGACTTGCGAAAATGGAGATGGAAAGACGAAGCACCATGGTGGCTGAGAGGCAAAGGGTGACTTAGAACGTGTCCCTGTGCAATTCCACAGCCGCTGTTGTAATCATAGCACAAGACAGCCCGAGTTCATGACCAGGACTTGACACTCGACCTTCAGCAAGGTGCTCATTTCTCCGTGCCTCGGTTTCCACAGGCAGCGCATGGTGAGTCACCGTATTTGAAGGAGCGTCACGAGACATGGAAATGTTCTTGTGCAGAATGTCATTGTTTGCACAACCCGCTCTTTCTCTCAGTCCCTCACTGGTGTCCTGATGGCAGGAGCCCTGTCTGGGTGTGCCATGGGCCGTGCCTGGCACCGCATTTGCCAGCTTTTCCTTGACTGATGACAGACAGCCTGGATTTGAGCCCAGTGTCGTACAGCCTGAGGCATTTTCCTGAAAGCTATTGTGCAAGCCACAGTCTCCCTCTGTTTCTTAGAAACGGCTCCAGGCTCTTCTCCAAGATGGCAAGCTTGTCTTCTAGTGGCGGATGCGCCAGTCTTCTCCCTGGCAGGTGCCAGACCCCTGTTGGTAGCCAGCAGGTGGCTTCGGAAGGACGTCTGTGGCATGAGAAAGATGGGTTCAAATCTTTGTGTGTTTATTCATTCATTCCCTGCTATTTGGCATCGTGTGGCGGAAGTGGTTGTGAATGAGCAGACCTCCTCGTGGAGCTCATGTCTATCAGAGGGAAAATACAAACACACTAGAATCAGTTAGCTGAACAAAGCGGATGGAGGCTTGCTCTGCATAGTCTGTGGAAATCATGGAAGACTTCCCGGAGGAGAGAGTGTTGATGTGAGAGTGGTGACCAGATGAGGGGCTGGGGATCTGGGAGAGGATTCTTCAGGGCTGTTTCTTGCAGTCTCTATAGACTGGCGTGGGCTTTGGAAGGCATCTGCATGGTGCTGTGTGGGCAGGCTCGCCTCTGTGGTCTTGCCACTGTGTCCATTAGCCAGCCGCTGGCACTGTCATTGTCAAGAGGCAGATCAGGGGTCCTGTTTCTCCTTGGACTGGCTCTCCTGGGAATGGTGTACCACGAGCATTTGGAGCCGTAGCAATGGAAGTCAGCAGCCATGGAAGAGGCTACCCCAGTCCTGCCTTTTTGGGGTGGCAGCCCCTAGAAAGCCTGAAGTATAATTCCAAGCACTGCTTCAAGGGCTTGGCTCTAGCCCTTCCAATCATTTCTGCACATTCTTTAATCTGCTTTATTTATGTGTGTGTGTCATGGAGATCAAAACACAACTTGAGGGAGTGAGTCCTCTCTACCATGTGGGTCTTGTGCTCAAGCTCAGGTTACCAAGCTTGGTGGCAGGAGCTTTTACATATTGAGCCATCTTGATGGCCTCTTCCGTAAATTCTTCCATGCCTGCATGCGTGCATGCGTGTATACTTTCATGCATGGTGGTGGTGGTTGTGTGTGGGGAAGTGGGGATTGAATCTAGAGCCTCATTCATATAAGGCAAGGACTCTAAATGAGCTGTAATCTTCATCCCTAAACTTCCATGTTCTTGTCTTTTCTTTTAATTTTACCCCTTTCATTCTCCTCTCTCCTTTCCTCTTTTAAGTTGCTGGGGAATGAGCCTGCTGCCTCATGCACGTGAGACAAACACAGGGATTATAAAATCTTTTCTGCTTGAGACAAGGCCTATCTGTAAAACAGGCTAGCTAGTCTCAAACTTATCATCCTCCTGCCTCAACTTCCTGAGTGAAGAAATCACAGCTTATAGCAGTCTCTCTCTCTCTCTCTGTCTCTCTCTCTCTCCACCCAGCTCTGGTACTAGCAGTCAAACTCAGGGTCTCCTCCTCTACTGGGCTATCCCCCTCCCAGCAGTTACATTCTTGATGACAGCTAGCCAATAAAAACACAGTGCACATCATCTTTGTACATCAGTGCTTTAGTGTCTGTGGCTGGTGAGATGACCCAGTCAGCAAAGATCTTGCTGTGTCAGCAGGGGGACCCACGTTTGACCCTCAGAAACCACGGTGGGGACATGAGGTATGGCATCTTCTGAGTCCTGGGGAGGCAGAGACATGAGGACCCCTGAGGCTTACTGGACAGCCTGACCCCCTTGTTATATTCCATACCAGTGAGATACCCTGCCAAAGGCAAGGTGGAACCTCCTGAGGAGCATCTGTGCTGCTCTCTGGTCTGTACTCATGTGTGCATGTGCACACACATACATGCACACGAGTGTTCTAGTATTCACATTAAAAAGTAAGTGAAATTAATTTTAATGATGTATTTCATTTAATAATGCCCCTAATAGTCTCATTCCAACATTTGACTTAAAAATTATAAATGAGATGCTTTATATAATTTTTCATGTAAAGTCTGGGAAGCTGAGTGTTTAGATTTTATTTATAGCACATGCTGATTTCAATGTAAAACTTCCATTGAAATATTTCCTTTGTATTAAGTGTCATGTGACATGGTTGAAGATGTAGGTTTACATAAGATGGCCCGGAATTTTTACATATTAAGTCAGTCAGTGGTGGTGCACACCTTTAATCCCAGTACTTGGTAAGCAGAGGGAGGCAGATCTCTGAGTTTGAGGTTAGCCTGGTCTACAGAGTGAGTTCCTGAATAGCCAAGGCTGCACATAAACCCTATCTTGAAAAAAAAGAAAGAAAGAAAGGAAAATTTAAATGATTTTTATTAATAAAAAGCCAACTAAAATTAGCTGGATATAGTGGTGTCTGCTGCGACCTCAGCAATCAGGAGGATGAAGCAGGACAATGACATGTTTGAGGGCAACTTAGTTGGCCAGGTAGCTGGTTCAGCAGGTGAAAGCACTTGAATGAAAGCCTCAGGCTCTGAGGCGGACCCCATTGGACCCCATTATCTATGTAAGAGCTGGGCATAGCGCCTGTCTGCAATCCCAGCACTTGGGAGTGGGAGACAGGAGAACACAGAAGCTCAGCATGGTGGCAAAAGGCAACAGCGACCTGCCTCAGAAAGAAAGGCTGGACGGTGATGACTGACCTCTGGCTTCCACACATGTGTCATGGCATTCAAGAGCCCTCACACATGAAAGCGTCCACATGCATCTATGCATAAAATCAATAAATAAAAAAACTTTGAAAAGATATTGTCAAAGGAGAAATTTTCTTTTCTTTTTTTAAAGATTTATTTATTCATTATGTATACAGTGTTCTGCAGGTCAGAAGAGGGTACCAGATATTACTACAGATGGTTGTGAGCCACCATGTGTTTGCCGGGAATTGAACTCAGGACCTCTGGAACAGCAGGCAGTGTTCTTAACCGCTGAGCCATCTCTCCAGCCCAGGAGAAATTTTCTTTATCACTTACCTTCACACTAGTGAAACTTAAAGATCTCCCCTAAAGCAAATTGATTAGACTTGGGATCAAAAAGATATATTGGTGTCAAAGCTACCTCTGCCCAAGTTAAGCAAATTCACGACCCCTCAAGTTAATCACACTGGTGTACAGATGAGAAACGAGTCAAGGTTCACCAGCAGTAGCAAGGTGTCCTTCATGCCATTCCTGTCTCTGCAACTGACTTCTCTAACTCCTGTTATAGAGACAGAGTAACTTGCACATTGGTTCTCATTAGAAAAGATGAGCAGAGTCACCGTTAATGACTGTCTGCATTTCAAAGTTTCAGTTTCAACATCACTCTAAAAGCGTCCATGTCACAGCGGGACATGGCGGGACACATAGCTCATTCTTGTCTGCAGTCTGTCTGAGCGGAGAGGACAGATCCGACTGCCAGTGCCTCCCTCACTTTGCTTGCTGGGTATTTGCCAAGCGTCTTTGTTTTAATAAAATTTCGAATTTGAGTTTCTTTTTCTCCCTTCATTTTTAATTTATTTTACATATCAACCACAGTTTTCCCTACTTCCTCTCCTTCTTCTCCCTCCCCTCCCCTTCTCCCCACTCCCTCCCCCATCCACTCTTCCTCTGTCTCCACTTAGATTAGGTAAGGCCTCCCATGGGAGTCAGCAAAGCTGAACATGTCAAGCTGAGGTGGGAACAAGCTCCTCCCTGCTGTGTCAGGGCTGAACAAGACATCCCATAGGGAATAGGTTCCAAAAAGTCCTGGTCCTACTGCTAGGGGCGCACAAAAGACCAAACTACACAATTGTTCCCCAGATGCAGAGGGCCTAGGTGGATCCCATGCCGGCTCCCTAGCTGTCCGTCCAGAGTCCATGAGCTCCCACAAGCTCAGTCAGCTCTCTCTGCGGGTTTCCCTGTCACAATCTTGACTATCGCCCTTGTTCATACAATCCCTCCGCTCTCTCTTCAACTGGACTCGTGGAGCTCAGCCCAGTGCTTGGCTGTGGGTCTCTGCATCTGCTTCCATCAGTTGCTGGATGAAGGCTCTAGGATACCAACTAGAATTTGAGTTTCTGAAACTTCCACTGGCAAAGAAGAAAAAGCCACTGAATTTCTCCTATTTCTTTTGATTGTTAAAATAAAGATGATACATAGCATTTGGATGGACAAATGAGTGGCTTTATTTATTTATTTTGGTTTTTTGAGACAAGGTTTCTCTGTAGCTTTGGAGCCTGTCCTGGAACTAGCTCTTGTAGACCAGGCTGGTCTCAAACTCACAGAGATCTGCCTGCCTCTGCCTCCTGAGTGCTGGGATTAAAGGCATGTGCCACCACTGCCCAGCCAAATGAGTGGTTTTAACAGTTGTATCCATGAGGCTTTCCTACCACCTTCTCCTGAGAACTAACCAAAGGAGTTGAGGCGATGGCTCAGTCAGTAAACTCCTTGCCATGTTAGTAACAAGGACCCATGTTTGGAGCCCCAGCTCACACAAGAATGCCTGCCATGGTGATGAGTGTCTGTAACCCAGTGCTGGGGTGGAGATAGGTTGTGGTGATCTGAATGAAAACAGCCCCCATAGGAGGGGCACTATTAAGAGGTGTGGACTTGTTGGAGTAGGTATGGCTTTGTTGGAGGAAGTGTGTTACTGGGGGTGGACTCTGAGGTTTCAGGTGCTCAAGCCAGGTCTGGTGGTGGCTCTTTCTCTCTGCCTGCTGCCTACAGATCAGGATGTAGACCTCTGGGCTCCTTCTCCAGCACCATGTCTGCCTGGGTATTACCATGCTTCCCACCTTGATGACAATGAACAAAACCTCGGAACTGTAAACCAGCCCCAATTAAATCCTTTATAAGAATTCCTGTGTAGCTAAGTGGTGGTGATGAGTGCCTTTAATCCAAGCAATCAGGAGGCAGAGATAGGTGGATCTCTATGAGTTCGAGGCCAGCCTGGTCTACAGAACAAGTTCTAGGACAGCCAAGGCTACACAGAGAAACCGTATCTTGAACTCGTCCCCCTAGAGTTTCTGTGGTCATGATGCATCATCACAGCAAAACCCTAACTAAGATATTATAGATGGGTACCTGGATCTCACTGGCTGGTCAGTCTTGCTAAATCAATAAGCTTCAGACTCAGTGATAGACTCTTTCTAAAATGAAAAAAAAAAGATGGAGATCAATTCAGGGAAGACACTTGCCATTGACCTCTGGCTTACACACACCCCCACACACCCACACCCACACAGAACTCCCTACGAGGATCAGAGAACACCAAGGAAGAGGTGATGGAAAGGATGAAAGTGCTACAGCTGGGAAGGATAGCTAGAAACCACTGTTCTCTGACATGGCCTGGTAGTTGTATCCCTGAACCCACAGCAGCTCTGGTTGCTTGAACCAGATCAAGCCAGTCAAAGATTCCACTGTGGATGGGAGGGGGCAGTTTATGGCTGCTGGGAGGAAGATTCATTTTCTTTGGGGAGTGTCTGCTGCACGTGCCCTTGCTCATGCAGGCAGCAATTACTAGATTACTAGATTCTAGTGGGCTAGAAAAAAAGGGAGGGAGGACAGGTGTTGGGGGATGGGGAAGGAGAGGAAGGGGGAAGCTGGGGAGTGAATACGATCAAGATACATTGTCTATACATATGGAATTGTCTATACATATGGACACATTGTCTATGCATATGGACACATTGT
>JAQHUG010000017.1:3410026-3428090 GCA_028555095.1 Dicrostonyx torquatus | reverse complement strand
TTCAGTCCTGCAGTGTCTCTAGCCCCATTTCCAGCCTGAGCCTGGGGCTCCTTCATGGGCAGACCGAGTCTCGATGACACAGCGCTCTGGAGAGCAGGGGCTTGTCCTGCGTCTTCTATGGAGAGGACATCCATGCACTTCTCCAGCAAGTCAGGAAGGGTCTCTCAGGTTGGAAAGGTGAGATGGCACTAACTTCCCTGACGGCCAGAGACATCCCTGGGCTTGTGTCAATAACTCTGAACCCAAGGGAGCAAAAGCTAGGCTTCCAGGTAGAGATGAGCCAGCAGGTCCCAGGAGGCTGGCGGTGAGGGACAGAAGTGGGGCAAAGTTCCCAAGTCTGAAGAAGCAAAGGAGAAGCCGGGCGGTGGTGGCGCACGCCTTTAATCCCAGCACTCGGGAGGCAGAGGCAAGCGGATCTCTGTGAGTTCGAGACCAGCCTGGTCTACAAGAGCTAGTTCCAGGACAGGCTCCAATGCCACAGAGAAACCCTGTCTCGAAAAACCAAAAAAAAAAAAAAAAAGAAAAAAATAAGAAGAGGCAAAGGAGACAGGGCAGGGCAGACTTCAGTTTGTGGTTCAGTATCATTTGATCTTGTGCAGCTTTTAAAAATGAAACTAATTAATTTGTTAGGGTCTTACTATATAGGCCAGGCTGTGTTGCAACCTGTGTGCCCCCGCCTCTGCTTCCCCAGTGCTACAGCGTCACGCCTGGCAGTCCTAGTCAACATTCCGTGTCTTTTCCGGCCTGCTCCATGTAGTCCTGCTGTGGTCTCTGGGGGATACAGTGGTGGCTGTCAAGCACACAGCTGTAGGTGTCTGAGATACCTGCTATCCTGCCTCATGGGCTCAGCTCTTAGGATAAATTCCAAAGGTGGAACAGAGAATAAAACCTTTGATAACCTCACTCTCACGTGTCTGAGTGTCTGTGGAAACCACTAATTCCTTTTTCCCTTCTTCTTCTTTTTTGAAGACAGGGTCTCAATATGTATCCCTGGCTGACCTGGAATTCGTATAGATCAGGTTGGCCTCGAACTCATAGAGATCTACCTGCCTCTGCCTCCCTGTTTCAGCTATGTAGTAAGAGCGAGGCTAGTCCCGGATCCATGAGACTGCCTGAAAACAAAACAAAACACAATGCAGGAAACAAGGAAACACATGCAAGGAATACAAGACACAAAAGGTAGACAATTGGAATCCTAGATTGTACCTGAAATGTCAAAGCCATTTATTCAGTGTGCTTCTGGCTTCCTGGAGGCAGTGAGATTCCTGGAGGGAACCTAGGTTCCTGTCTTCCTCTTGGAGCCTTGAAGGATCTCTGTGGATACATCCGGGAAACATCAAGAGGAAATGATGAGAAGTGAGGCAGCGGCCCGAGAGTTACTTCTCATGGACTGAGACCTCTCTCCAACACCGTCGTCCTCAGTGATGGAACTCTTGGTCACAAAGACATCACTTAGGGTGTGTACAAGGAACAGGAGTTAAAAATTGTCTGAAGCAGAGTACCTCGGAGAGCAGTGTTGAGACCAGACAGGGGATAGCTGGAGAGTAAAGGGTGGGCAGACCAGATGGCTGGGGCTCAGCTGGGACACTGTGAACATTTGAACCTTCGAGAAGCAGTCAGAAGAGGTATGAAGTCACATGATCAGAGTATCTGCCACTAAGTCAACAGTGGCACTGCAGAGGCTCCCAACCTCTGGGGAGGGTGATGAGCAATGTCCCGAGCTGGGGGAAGACCTGGTGAAGAACAGGATGAGGAGAATGTGAGGTGTGTGACATGAGGTTGCTTCTTATTGGAGTACAGCTGATCTCAGTAGTGTTCTGACCCCAGCATGCCATAGTCCTAACATCCTGACCTCTGCATGTCTTTTTTTTTTTTTTTTTGGTTTTTCGAGACAGGGTTTCTCTGTAGCTTTGGAGCCTGTCCTGGAACTAGCTCTTGTAGCCCAGGCTGGTCTTGAACTCACAGAGATCCACCTACCTCTGCCTCCCGAGTGCTGGGATTAAAGGCGTGCGCCACCACCGCCCGACCTTCTGCATGTCTTGCTCAACATAGTCGGTGAGGATGAGTCATAGCCGAGCCCAGACTATCTGTCCGACATTTTTGCCTTTAGCTGAAGTTTGGGCTTCTGTAATGGAATACCGCCGACTATGGGCTGGGAGGCCCTGCATTTGTTTCTCACCGTTCTGCAGGATGGACAGTCCAGGGCTCAGATTACAGACTATTTCATTCTTGGTGAGCACCCACCTGCAGAAGGGTGTCTCCTGCATCATCTCTCCATCGGGGAGAGGAGGAAGGAAAGAGAAACATGATGGGAGGGGAAAAGAAACTTCATTTCTGTTCAGGGACACTAATCTCATCAAGGAGCTCTATCCTTGACTGCTAACCCTCATCCCCTTGCCCCCTTATACTCCACCACAGTCCCCAGCCCCATGTACAATAACCTTGGGAATTAGGGCTCCAGGGTATGGGTTCTAGAAAGAACCAGATGCTTATTCCTTAGCATTCACGTCTCTTCTGCTCAGTGGGATGCTATCTACTTTTTGCTCAGGTGTATTTCCAGTACGATGGCAATGACTCTAAGGGCGATTGGCACTCGCTCCTCCCTAGAGCTTTTCTAGGTCTGTAGCTCACAGGGACTTGAAGTCCATCCATGGGAACCTTGGCCAGTGAGGCCACTCTTCCTCAGCAGCGTAATTAGAAGGCCTGATCCCAGGCTTACACTAGCGCTATTGTGACTTTGTGCCTTTCAAGGTCCCTGCAATGAGCATCTTGGCTGTTGTTTAGACTCCTGTGATGAATTGGTCTAGGCATAATAAAATGTGCCCATTTTCCATTATTGTTTCTTATCGTTCAGGAGAGCTAGGGGAACTCATAAAACTTGTGCTAATTAACTGTGAGGCAGAACTGCGCCCGGGAGGTGTGGGGGGAATGGTTTCCTTCGCTCCTAATTCTTCAGTTCTGCTGTGTGCACTGAGCACCAGCTCCCTGCTTGCATTTAAAAATCCATCATGGCTTTACTTCTTCCCTGCTCCAGAAGTCGCGGCTTTATGTTTCACAATTAAAGTTTGTTTCAAATCTGCTGTGAGTAGCTACAGTGCTCTCAGCTTCCATTGCTTCCTGTTGTCTCTTGGGAAAAATGTCTCCTGGCTCTTTATATGTATGAGAAGAGTGTGCGCATACGTGTAGAGGCCAGAGGACAACTTTCAGGGGTCAGTAATTGCCTTCCACCTTGCTGAGACAGGGTCTCTCTCATTTCTGTGACTGCACAATGCATTCCAGGCTGGCTGGCCTGTGGGCTTCCAGGTGATTCTCCTGCCTCTACACCTCATCTCGTCACAGGAATGCTGGGACTACAAATGTGCACCGCCGTGTCTGGCTTTTTACTGGGGTCCTGGGACTTGAACTCGGGTCGATAGGCTTGCTCAGCAAAAGCTTTTCCTCACTAAGCCATGTCCCCACCGCCTCTGGTTCCTCCAGTTGCTCTTGTTTCAGCTGCCTGCTGTACACATGGTGTCACTTCATTGATCCCAAGTCACATCTCAAGCTTCACGTGGTATCTTCTTGGTAACTTTAGAATGGCGCCATCTAGACATGCAGGAGCAGATTATTTTTCTCCACCAATTTAATCTGTAAAGTGACATTTTAGCATTGAGGTGACTTCTTTGGCAAAATTCCACAGGGCACATTGTGGGTGGAATAGTGTCCAGAAGGAAAAAGCTGGCCTCCTTTCCCTCTCTTATGACCTGTCCAGAAGGAAGGCTCGTTTGGAAACAGCTGGCTTCTTGTGGTAGATGTGAGGATGAAGCCAGTAGCGTGGCTCTTAATCCACGAAGACTGGTGTCTTTATTAAAAGGGGATGTTTAGAGACCTAGGCAGATGAGACCCCTGGTCCCAAGCATAGGAGAAGCTGCAAGAGGAATGGCATCTCCAGTGCCTCAGGTCACTAGGCAAAGGGACAGAGGCTGGCTGTGCACTGTCCCTCACTTTCAGAAGTAACTAGCCATGACGGTACCTTTGTCTTGGACTTCTAGCCTCCAGGACTATGGGATGCCATTTTTGGTGTTAAAGCTACCCCTTCTGTGGCACCATATTATAGCAGCCCTAACACGGGAAATCTGGGATATGGGTGTCTAGGAATCAAAGGGCGAGGATTCCAGGGAAGTGTCTTTTAGTTTGATAAAGCCTGGAAGGGGGCACACAGAGACCTCCGTTTGTAAGCTTCTTGGCAAGAATGAAGATATTCTGAAGAGAAACGGGCGTGCCCTCACCCCTTTGGTCAGCAGGCTATTGATACAGTGTACACCCTGCCCCTCAAAGAGTTGGAATTTCCTCAGGAGCCTCCTGCTGGGAGAAGGAAAAGGCTGGGAACCAGTGTCAGCCAGAGGGGTGACTGTTACCGGGAAAGAGATTTCACATGGCTCTGATAAGCTGCAGACCGCCTTGCAGGAGAGCCTGGAGCTGATTTGACGATGGCTAGGTGTGGCCACACTTCGTGCAGGACTGCCTGGCTATGCACATTTCCCGCCTATTTAAACCCCAGCCTCATGCCAGGACCCTGAAGACAAACTTGGGGAGGTGGTGCCACTGAATCTCTTTGTTCTTCTTCTGAATGTGGCCTCTTTGAAAAAGTGCCCCCTTTTCTGCTGCTATTACCGTGTGTTTGATTGGATATTGAGGATGGGTGGTGGGGCCTGGCTTATGAGAAATGCCAAGTCTACGCCTCTAACAACCCCAGGAGCAGGTGGGAGTGCAATGCACAGCAGCCACCAGCTCCAGGCTGCTTCCCTGGTCCTCCTGGGCAGGGAACATGTTGGGCACCATCAGTATCCATTTAAGTTACTCAGGGAAGTGTGGCTCAAAGAAGAAAGCCACTTGTCCAAGATCAGAGCCCAAATAAATTTATACTTGTCCTGCCCCAAAGGAGATTTCTTAACCTTTCTGAGCCAAGCCAGCCAGCTTCCCGATGCCCAGCCATCCCGACATTTGTTTGCTTCAGAACTGCAGGGACATCTCGCTTTGTATCTTTACTGACAGCTGAAATCCTGGACCATAGTTGTCAAAACTGTGGCTTTAGGACTCAGGAGTCCCAACTCTGCTCCTGACAGGCTGTTTGCCCTAGGCAAGCTCCCTAACCTGGCAGTTCCTCAACCTCCACCACTGACGATGAGGACTATGGTGAAGGTATCCGTCCCATTCCGTCCTTGGGTATCAGAGTCAGTACATACTTACATGCATGTAAAGGAACATCTGGCGTGCACCAAGTCTCAGCACTTGCATTGCTTAATTTGGGGGATGGGAGAGTTGGGGATGGAAGGCCAGGCCTTGGGCATGATAGGCAATTGCTCTACCCCTGAGTTCCATCTGCATCCTCCAGCATGATTGCCTCTGAGCACTGTTCCGCATCTCAGCTGGTGCTGCGTCTCCCACGGTACCAGTGCTGCAGGAAAGCTGGAGGCTGGAAAACAAGGGCCATGCGTTATTAGAGGGGAAGGTGCTGGAAAGAAATAGTGTCTGTTTATTGTCTCCCTGTGGAGTGTTCTGTCTTGAGCTTCCAAGAGACACCAAGGGTACAATTTATGGTTCCGGTTGGTAGCAAATCCTTAAAGGGCTATTGTCTTATTCAGCTAGTTTCAGAAGAAAAGAAAATATTTCCCATGACAGATCTCTTTGTGTCTTTTAATATAGGTGGTGTATGGAGGTGGGTCACAGTTCTGAGTCAACAGATAATGTTTAATATGATAGAAGAATCTAGAAGGACCTGGCTGCTTAAGGTGAATTATTCCAAGTGGTCTCAGTGGTCACAGACATTCTTCCTAGGCTCTGGAGACAATCTGCATTATATTATGGGATTTGCAAAAGTTATACAGGTCCTTATGGTGGCTTGAGTGAGAACGGCCCCCATAGGTTCATATGTTTGAATGCTTGGTCCTTAGTGGGTGAAACATTTGAGAAGGATTAGGATGTGGGACCTTCTTGGAGGAGGTGTGTCACTGCTGGTAGGCTTTGAGGTTTCAAAAGCCCCATGAGTTTTCCAGTTGGTTCTCTCTGCCTTGTGCTTGTGGCTCAGAGGTAAGCTCTCAGCTACTGCCTCTGCCTGCCTTCAGTTATGCTCCCTATCATGATGATCAATGACCATACCACTCTATGGAACTGTGAGCCTCCAAATCCAATGCTTTCTTTTGAAGTTACCTCAGTCATGGTGTCTTTTTTTAACAGGAATAGAAAGGTAACCAAGACAGAACTGGAGTCAGGAATACCTGGGTTTTGTGCACCTGTCTTAGTTTTGAAAATAACAAGGATACCTGAAATAGTAAGATCCCATGGTCTTCCTATTATTGATTTCCCCTCCTCTCCATGGGAGGGGGACTTTGGGAAAGGTGGAAAGGCAGAGGCAGGTTTGTGGTGAGATGAGTGATACACGATTAATAAAAACTCAGGGATAGAAATTGGGGTTCAACCTGAAGACCAGAAAAGCAAAGTAGCCAGCCACTGACTCTTACCTCTACCTCAGTCCAAAAAGGCGGTCCTTCTTCCAGGAATCTCAGAATGAGACTATGTGTGAGAGCTGTCTCCTCTGTCTTAAAATCCTCTCTAGGATTGGGTTTAAAGGCATTCACCCCTGGGATTAAAGGCATGGACCACCCGGTTTGGCAAACTAGTGTGGCTACTGGGATTAAAGGTGTGTGTTACCACTACTTGTCTGTAAGGCTGACCAGTGCGGCTGTTTTACTCTCAGATCCTCAGGCGAGCTTTATTCATTAAAATACAATTGAAATGCCACTGGAGATGAGTCTGCCCTGAAAGTGACCTTGCTGGTTGTCCTGCCACAGAGCCAGCCAGTTTCCTGCAGTGTGCAGGTAGGAAAGAGCATGGGCTGAAGACACAGCTACCTGCTGCACTCTGAGCCTCGTGGCTTCATTTGTTAGATGGACATTTAGGTTAGATCAACTGGGGATCAGGTTAGAACCTTTTCATCAGACAGAATCTTGCTATGAAATCCAGGATGGAAAAGAGGGAGTAGCAGGGCTTCCTCTTTAGACTTGGGAGCTGTCCTGCCCCACCATGCTTTGCAAGAATCTCAATAAAGCTGCAGAGGACAACTGAAAAACAGCAGAACCTTGATGGCCTCTTGGGTAGCATCCAGTAGGGAGTGCTTCTCATCTTGGAAAGAGCCGTCCGTGTGCTCATCTGCCTCCTAGTTCTACAATTTCACCAGCAGGGCTTGTTCTGTCTATGTCGTCTCTTCTGTAAGGCAAACCCCTGACATTTTAGAGTGAATCATTGTGTTTCTAGTCATGGGGTACCCGTGCACAAATGCTCATTGAATATGCTGCATGCTAACCTGTGAAGATGGTGAACACAGGGCTACTCTCCCTCTAGCCAGGGCACAGGCCAGGAAGGGACCAAAATCTACTGTAATGCCTATGGATGTGATAAGAAATGATAGCAAACTGGACAGTGATGGTGTACACCTTTAATCTCTGTGAGTGAATTCCAGGACAGCCTGGTCTACAGAGCTAGTTCCAGGATAGCCAGGGGTACATAGAGAAATCCTGCCTCAGGGCGGGAGGTGGGTGAGATTAGAAGTCTGGGGAGATGGGTGAGTGGACAAAGGCACCTGTGCCAAGCCTGGTGACCTGCATTTGATTCTAGGTGCCTCCATGGAGGAAGGAGACAACCAGCTCCCACAAGCTGTCTATTGCATACAAATGACTGAATATATAAATTTGATAGAAAACTTACAAATCAAATGAGATGTTCTTGGAAAGAGGTCACCTATCTTGCTCAGGAATGGCTGCCAGTAAGAAGGGCCAGCTGGGCTGAGTACATGTTCATGTGTGCATGCGTACATGTATGCACAGAAGACTTTGTGTTCACATGAGTGCAGAGACTAATTTTGGCTCTCTTCCTCAATCACCTTTTCACTTAATTATTTACTTTGGAGACAGGATCTTGCTGTGTAGCTCTGGCCAGCTTCAAACTTACAGAAATCCATCTGCCATTGTCTCTCGAGTGCTGAGACTGAGGTGTTTGCCAATGTGCCCGAATTTCATCTTATTTGTTAAAACAGTGTCTCTCATGCTGGGAATGCACTGATTTGGGTGGATTGCCTGGCCTCCTGTCTCTGTCTCCCCTGCACTGGGGTTCCAGGCACATACCATTTTTCTGGCTTTTTCCTCTGATTCTCATGCTTGCAGGACTGACCCTTAATATATTAGCAGCTAATTTCCAGGTACGGAGCAGAGGAGGAAGAAGGAAGTCTAGATGGAAGGGCCAGCTTACAGGAAGACTCAGTGATAAGGGCCCTGAAAGGCCAAAAGGGTGTTAGGTTGGGTTCAGAGGTGAAATCTTAGTATTGAAAACTTGATTTTGCTGGGCATGATGGCGTATGCCTTTCATCACAGAACTTGGGAGGCAGAGGCAGGTAGATCTCTGAATTCAAAGCCAGTCTGTTTCACAAGGTGAATTCCAGGATAACCAGAGCTGCACAAAGAAAACCTTTCTTGGGTGTGTGTGGGAGTGGGGTGGGGGAGCTTGACTTCCTTTGTTGGGGAAGAAGGACAAAGATAGTTTATTTTCTTGGTGAGCCTGTCACATTACATGTGTACATATTTACATGCAACTACTCTCCTCCAAACCACTTTACATGAACACATGGC
Organism: Dicrostonyx torquatus; assembly: GCA_028555095.1. NCBI lineage: Eukaryota > Metazoa > Chordata > Mammalia > Rodentia > Cricetidae > Dicrostonyx > Dicrostonyx torquatus. The sequence continues at coordinate 3,419,430 of JAQHUG010000017.1, read as the reverse complement.
AGAGTGCAAGCATGCTCGGAGAATGTGTGGTCTCGCAGGTGCATAGACCTTCAGGGCCCACTGGGAGAACGTCACGCCATTCTCCTCTAAGAGAGGTGGGAAGAGGAGGAGGGAATAAGAAAAGGAGGAAGAAGTGGGGAAGAGAAGCTGAAAAGGAAGATGGGAGAAAAGAAAGAGGAGGGAGAAGGAGAAGGAAGGGAAGAGAAGAGGAAGGAGGTGGAGGCAGGGTCTCAGGAAATGAGTCTGGTGAGGAAGGCTGACTGGGATGGACACTCTCATTCTGCTGGGATCCTTGAAGATCTTGGACTTCTGGCTCCTGATCCCCTCAGTCCTCCTGTGGTCGCCCATCAATTCACCACCTCTCTCAGCCTGAGCCTGGCTCTGGTCGACTTCCCCAGAGCTGGATGACACCCAGTGTCACAGCTGAGGCTGAACAGTGCTGGTGGTGTGGGCTTTGACTGAGTCACAGAGTAGAGGGTGTGATCAGAGATACTGGAGAGTCACTTTTTGCCACCAAACCATTGAGCACAGCAGCAGTCCGCCCAAATGGGTCTGCAGTCCAAGTTCTCTCGCATATTGGGTGGGGTCCCTTCTCCGAGCTGTTCTTCTCATAACTTGACATCTGCTTCTCTGGTCCTCAAACCGCACACTGAAGTATCCAGATGTTTTGTGGGTGCTGAGGACCGCACAGCAGTGCTTTACTGTCTGATACAGTTCTCAGTCCCTAATTGAAGCTCTTATTTGATTATTTGGCCATCTTACTCAGCGTTGCACTGGCTGTTACAAAGTCCCTACAAGAGAATGGGTTTGGTGGCTCATGCTCATTATCCCAGCACTTGGGAGACAGAGCCAGGAAGATCACCATGGATTTAAGACCATCCTGGGCTATATAGTGAGTGCCAGGACAACCAGAACTACAGAGTTAAGAGCCTATCTCAGCCAAGACAAACCAACAAAAAGAATTGAGAGCTTTAGATCCTTATGAACACCTTATCTGTTACCAAAGGAGCTATTTTAAAGCAGTGTGGTGACCCCTGAGGTCAGCCTAGGATGGCTCTTAGAGGCCTAGGAAATTCCAGAAACTTCCCTAGAAGAACCCCAGGCAGCAGGGTACTGAATGGGGGCTAATCAGGACTTGCCACCAAAGGCTTGAAGTTCCGGTCTGCTTCTCCCTTTTCAGCCACAGAACTGTGGAGAGTCATGCCACCTCTGGGCCCTTGAGCACTCTACAGAGGCCCAGGGAAGAGCTCTGTGAAACCAGAACCAGGGCAGGTACCCAGGAGAACAGCCAAAGGTCTGTTCCGTGGGTCATAGGAAGAGGCCTAGGCATTGTGATGCTGAGGCGGGCCCTTGGGGATTCTCAGGCAACCAGTAACTCCAGAGATCCTTCACTGAGACCTGTTAATGCCTCTGCCCTGGTTTTGAGCTCTGATTTTAGAAAATACGAATACCGGGAGAAGACTATTATGTTCTGGATGCTGGCTCCCTCCTAAAAGCCTGTGGAAACGTTACTGCTATGGGAGCACTGTTGAGAGATTGGATTTTGCTGGAGGAGCTGGCATACAGCTGGAATCCCACACTTGGGAGGCAGAGACAGGAGGATTAGGAATTCACGGTCACCCTCAGCTACAAATTGAATTCAAGGTCACCCTGTACTATGGGAGACCTTGTCTCAAAAACAGAAATAAAACTGGGAAGAAGACTAAAGAGTAAAAACTGCCTATCTGGAGTCTTAATCTCCAGATCTCATGCAAAAACCAGACGTACAACATGAGCGGCTGTCATCCTGGTGCTTCTAGAAAGAGACAGGAGGTACAGACAAGAAAACCTTAGAAGACTGAAGGGACAGCTGGTCTAGTGTGCACCATAGAAAAACAACAAAGAGACCCTGTCCTGAACAAGCTAGACCTCAGACCTCCACATAAATGCTGTGGGGTGTGTGTGCGTGCGTGCGTGTGTGTGTGTGTGTGTGTGTGCTCGCGCGTGTGCGCATGTGTGTCTGTGCCCACAGACACACGCAAAATAAAACTGAACAACGCAAACTAGGAATGCTCACTGAAGGAAAACTTTAGAAGTGTAGATGTAAAAAAGGAGAAAGATATCCAGAATCCCATTTCCCAAGTCAACTATCAATAATGGCCACAAATATGCTTTCCCAGACTGGTGCTACCGCAGCCACTCGTAAGTCTGTAGCATCATACTGCTTTAATGACTCCAGTGCATCTATCTTGTGGATATATGAATATATATTTAGTCACAAAATAGTCTTCTTAATTTTTTTTATTATTTTTATGGTTATTATAAGATTTGCAAATCTTACAGTTTATGATGCCATGGAAGACGTGGCCAGAATTTGCCTAATTATCACTATTTGAGCCCTAAATCTCTACAGGGACAGGACTCCTTGGCTACTAGTTGCTTATGAGCAAGGAGGTGAGTCTGAAAGCAAATAAGAAAGGCGCCACCCACTCTGACAGCCACGGCATTTCTAGGTGGGCACTGTCACTCAGTTGGTGTCTATCCTTTGCCCAAGTGCCACTCACTCATCCATTACTGCTTTTTCTGTTAAAGAATGCAGCGACATCCACCAGCCTCGGCTTCTTCTCCTCCACCCTCTACCCCCTTCTTTCTGAAGTTTTCTATGTAGTCTAGACTGGCCTTGAACTTAGGACTCCTCTGCCCCAGCTTCCCAAGCGTGGAATGACAAGGATGTGCCGTGATGTCCAACTCATTCTCCTGTTCTCTGGGTTTTCCTTCATATCTGCATTCTTGACTTAGAGCCATCACTTGTCAGCCAAACTTTCTTATACTGTTAGCTTGTTTTCTGTTGACTTCTGTTTTCCTATCTGTATGGCGGGTAACAATGCCTCTCAAGGTTGTTAAGAAGATTGCACTTAGGAAAAAGTAGCTGACGCACCTTTGCCTATGCTTCTATGGGTCTCTTGCCATGGAGGACGCTGGTGAGTTCATGTGGTGACCTGTACAGAGGAGTGGAAAGAGACAGGACTTATCCATGGAAAGCAGGGATGTATGTAAGCTGGGCCAGAGCCAAAATGTAGCTGTTCACTTGATTCAGGAAATAACCAGGCTAGCTTAAAGATAAACAATCATATTTGTAATTGTTATAAGGGAAAATTCACGCCACAAGAATGGGAAGTCCGAGTTCTGCTGTGTCCCATGGGAATCACCCAGAGAGAGCGAGTACCTGGTCCGTCTCAGTTTTTCTTTCTGGGCTTCAGGTAGCCACGCCTTAACTAGGTTCCACTTCTTAAAAGTGATTGGTTAACAGAGCTTCCCCCATCACCAAAAGCCCCCATTCCTTTGTGTGGTCCATAGTACTTCTTGCTGCTTCTAGTCTCACAGACTTCAGAAGGCTGAGCATGACTTCCCTACCTTGTCCTGTGTGGGGATGGCCAGACAATCTGATGTTTACATCTTCACTTAGCAAAATGACAATTCTGAATTTCCATTTCCCTATTGCTTCTTGTGTATCTCTTGACTTCAATGATGTGGGCTGTCCTTCTGTATATGTGTTGCTTTTATTGGTAAATTAATAAAGCTGCTTTGGCCTATGGTAGGGCAGAACATAGCCAGGCTGGAAGGGATAGATAGAGAGAGAGAGAGTAGGCGGAGTCAGGGAGAGGCCATGTAGTTGTTGTAATTATTCAGCCACAGATAAGGCTGCACTTCTGGGTTCTAAAGGCAGGGACATGCGGGCGGACCCTTGGGAACAAAGGGCCCCGTGTGGCCCACGTGTGCGCATGCGTGGTTATCTCCATGTGTGACTCAACTAAAACCCTTGCACGCATGTGTGGGTAGCCCGTCATCTGCGTCATCAGCGTGTGACATAGTCACGCTAACCCCCTGTGCACATGTGCTAGGCAGCTTTTAAAAGCTGGACATGCCATTTGCTCTCACTCTGCACACGGTTCCCCAGGCCTGTACACACACCTCTCCAATAAACTCCTAAATGTTTTTTTTCTTTTCTTTTCTTTCTTTTTTTTTTTTGTGTGTGTGTGTCTCATGTTTCCTTCTCACTCACGCCAGGTAATTTCAGTTGCTAGAGGAGAAAGATGCCTACTTGTAGACCACAGCCTTATGGTGGTACATAGATTGATAGAAATGGGTTAATTTAAGATGTAAGAGTTAGCCAGAAATATGCCTGAGTCATTGGCTAAGCAGTATTGTAATTAATATAGTTTCTGTGTGATTATTCAAGCCTGGGCAGCTAGGAAATAAATGAGCAGTCTCTGTCTACATACTGGTGCCCAATGTGGGTTCTCTCTGGTGTCTGTCTCTGGCAAGGCTACATGGCTTCTCTCTTGACTCTTGCTACTCTCTCCATCTTTTCTGGCTTGGCTACACTCTGTTAAGCCATTGGCTGAAAGCAGCTTCTTTATTCATTAACCAATCCCACACCACTGCCTGTTTATTTAGATAATATTACATCCTTCTGGGGTCTTTGATAGAGTTGAAGATGAATAGTTATAGTTTTCCTTATTTATGATAAATGATAAATTCAATATGAAACTTTAGACTCACAAAGATAGGGTAAATAATAGAGTATTTTCCTTAATTTACTAAATATAAATGGACTAAATATTGTAAAATAATTCTTGCTTGATAACTGTTTTGTATACATAATTTTATTATGTTACTGTTAAACATCTTTTTTAATTAGACAGAAAAGGAGAGATGATGTGGAATGTCCTTTTGTATATGTGTTGCTTTTATTGGTAAATGAATAAAGCTGCTTTGGCCTATGGCAGGGCAGAACATAGCCAGACTGGAAGGGGTATATATATAGAGAGAGTAGGCAGAGTCAGGGAGATGCCATGTAGCTGCCGAAGGAGAAAATGCTTCCTGGTAGGCTATAGCCTTGTGGTGGTACATAGATTGATAGTTTAAGATATAAAGGTTAGCTAGAAATATGCCTGAGTTATTGGCCAAACAGCATTGTAATTAATATAGTTCCTGTTGGTTTATTTGGCTCTGGGCAGCCGGAAAACAAACAAGCAGTCTCTGCCTACACTCCAGGGTTTTTTTTTTTTATTTTGTCTGGCATCCTTATAGAACTTTCTCAGGTTCTAAGGAGAGTCCTCCAACGCTTATGGTGCAATGAACTTCCTTGGGTCACAGTGACTTCTATGGGTCATTAGGCAGCTCCTTAGCAGTGTGTATGTCCTGCTTCTGTGGACTGCGGAGGAACAGAACTCATTTCTCTCCCGATGATATGATTTTCACTGATGTATTTGAGGTGAGGACATTGTTAACCTGGCTCCCACCATATACATGGACTTTCCATGAAGACTGATGCTCTTTTTCTGATGGAAAAGTAAAAGAACACCAACACCTTGTCCTGCCAGCTTAGTCATGACATTTTCTGATGATCATGGCTCTTGTAATATCCTCCTCACCAGTCATGTAGACCATCCCTGAATTGGTCAGTATCTGTGGCTACTGAGATAAAGAAATCTGGTTGTTATTTTTTGGCTTCTGATAGACGGAACTAAAAAACAACCTGGATCCCTAAGGTTGTCGCCTTCCTCCTGGATGTTTTAGTCACTGTGTTGAGACATGTCCCTTTTCTGAGTAGTGTCCATGTTTGTCCCACCCTCTTTCCATGAAGTATGTGTCCTCTGAGTCTCCAGGATGTTTCTCAGGCTGCATCTGCTGCTTGACCATCATCACTTAAGCTAGCCCAGAGTAATGACCATGCACTGTTGACTTCTGCATTCCAGTTCTGGACCCAGGGTGTGGCATCCCTCACCTTGGTACCCTGTGCAGAAATTTGCATGTCTATCTGCATGTCAGAATAAATAGCATCTATTTGTAAGCTGTAGATACTGAATCCATCAGGAACGAGTGGAGACAAATGATGAAATTTCTCCATCAAGTCAGACCCCTCCAACCCAAGGTGACGTACAAGACATAGGAAGAAGAAAATATTTCCTCCTAAGATTATCTTTTTATCTTCCAAAGGATAGAGGTCATGTCTTTCATTCCTCAGTGTCTCTGTCAGAAAATCAATTGTTAAATTATTCATTGAATCAGATCGGGTAATTTTGAAAGCAATCTCTACAGTGAGTGAAGCTCTATCAAAGTCGACATTATTTCTGATATCTGAACAGATGAACTCCATAATTTAATGCCCAATCTATCTTCCAAACACAATGATGGAAAAGATGCTTCTGTTTCTTGGTGAGTGAGGGAGGGCAAATCCTCATAAATCTTTCCATTTTCTCATTTCCTTATCAAGAGAACAAAACTTGGATGTAATAAAAAAAAAGACATTGGAAACAATGCTTATTTTGGTTCCCAGTACCTTAATTATTAATTCCTTCATTACCAGTAGCTTACCTGGCTCTACTGGACTTGCCCTTTGTCCTTGACTTTGTGTTGAAAGGTGGAAGTATCTGTGTTGATTGAGAGCTACTGGGAGGGCCTAAGAGGTTCTCCTTGCCTATAAGGTAGAACAGGAGGTCAGAGGTCTCAGAGGCTCTGACTTCTCTCTTCAGTGTTTTGTGTCAGGGAGATGCTCATCCTTGAGTTTTTTTTGTCTTCATCAGCGGTGATGGGGTGAGTCTGTCCATTTTCATTATTGTTGGAAGGCTGAATGGTGTCTGGGCCCAAGGAAGTGCCCACCCATAGTGGCACACACAGTACTTACAGTAGCTTTCCTCCGTGACATACTACTAAAGAAGGCTCTCCTTGTTAGAGCCCTCTGTCTTCCTAGGAAGCCACTAGAGTGCTAGCCATCAGTCTCAGTGTGGTTAGGGAAAACTGGGTATGGAGAGAAGGCTGACGGTGCAGGGGGAGATTTTCTTCACTAAGATTTGTAGTGATTTGAGAACTTTGCAAGAAATAGGTTCACTTATTACAGAGACCCCAGATCCATTTGCGACAGCCTACCTAGCAGTGAAACATTCTGCTAGCTTTTCTGTTGTTATTGTTTGGAACCAGATCTTGCTACATAGTCCAGGTTGGCTTCAAACATCTAGTCATCCCCTGCCTCAGACTCCTTTGTTAACGTGGTTGGTAGTCTAGTATATGTATATTGTCATGTACCTTAGGCCAGGAAGACAGCTATTCCCTGTGATCCTGAGCAAGACAGGGGCCATGTCTGAATTCATAGAGCCAGATTATCTCATGTGCAGTGCCTGATACTGAGTAGGGGCCCAAAATATAACCACTTGAACAAACAAAGAGCATCTTATTTAGTCATAGGACCATAGCATAGCACTTTTATCAGCTAGCTACTTGAGTGTCTGTAACCGAGTTTGCATGCCCAAAATCTTCTGGAGCCCAAAGCTTTTTCAGTGTGCTGACCCAGTGGCGCTGATGGCGTGGCTATAAAAAGCTCACATTAGCTTTGGTATAGTTCATGAACCACACTTGATTAGACAGAGGGGAGTCAGGAAGATTTGTGCCAGGGAGAAGGCCAATTAAAGTGCAAACAGAAAGAATTTAACGGCTTGCTGTAACTCTGTGGTCTGAGTATGAAGTCTCAAGTTTCCTCCTCCCTGAAGCCAATGCTTGTTTTCCTAACCTTCTAGAAAGCTTCAGTAATGGGTTTTTGCTGTTGCTGCTGCTGCTGGAATCGCTAGTGAAATACTGGCCATGCAGATAACTCCTCACAGCCCTTGCTCTAGCAAATGAGAAAATCGAGGAAATGTCTCTCTTGTGAATTTCCCCAGATTTATGTGTTAGAGGCATTGTGTAAAGCTGGAATTGTTAGAAAACCAAAGAAACAACAGTTGGAGCAAACTTATCATTGTTACAAGTTGGCTTAGCGACTGTTCTTTTTCAAGACAGGGTTTCTCTGTGTAGCTTTGGAGCCTGTCCTGGAACTCACTCTTGTAGACTAGGGTAGCCTTAAACTCACAGAAATCTGCCTGTCTCTGGCTCCCAAGTGCTGGGATTAAAAGTGCACGCCACCACCGTTTGGCTCATAGTTACTGTTCTATTGCTGTAAAGAGACACCATGACCAAGGCGGCAAGCCTTTAATTGGGAGCTTGCTTTCAGTTTCAGTTTCAGATGGTCCATGACCATCACAGTGGGGAGTGCTGTGACAGGCAGGCACGGTGCTGGAGCAGTAGCTGAGAGCTCACATCTGGTCCACAAGCATGCAGGCAGAAAGAGGGAGAGACATGGGGCCTGGTGTGGGCTTTTAAAACCTCGAAACCCACCTCCAGTGACACATTTTCTCCACTGAGGCCACACCTCCTAACTTCCCAAACAGTTCCACCAACTGGGGACTGAATAGTCAAATATATGAGCCTAAGTGGGGTGTTCTCATTCAACCACCACACAAGCTCCAAGTTACCCTTTGAAATAATTCTGGAAAGCCTTGATTGACTGACCTGTAGCTATGTTCCTTGCTCACTGCACATCTGATCTACATTTGCATGTTACTAGCTTTAATGCTCATTTGTAAAGTAAGGGTTTGGGGTACAGCTCAGGGGTAGAACCCAGCACCAGGTCCTGGATTTGATCTCTAACACAAACCCCCAAACCAACCAACCAAAAACCAAAAGAAAGAAAACAGAAAAACAAAGTGGGGTGCCTAATCTTGGTGGTCATCTTGACATACCTGGGAAGAGGTGGTGACGGAAGTTACAAAATAACCCCACACTAGTTCAGATTTATGTATAATAAAGGGTTATTTATTTAGGGGAGACTCACAGATCACTGTCCTAGATCATGGTCCTCTGCATGAATGGGGAAACAGGAAACGAGTCTAGCCACTGAAAGTAAGAGTAAGCACACACTTTATAACTGCATTTATAGTATAAGAGACCATGCCCAAGTAGACCAGTATCTTAAAGGCTATTGGCTAAAGGAGCTGAAGGAACTCCCATAGCAAAGAGGAACCCCACTCCCCACAACTGAGAAATTTGTTTCATCATATTGGCCTGTGGGCTTGTGCATAAGGTATTTTTTTTCATTGCCAATTGATGTGGGAGGGACCAGCCCTGGGCAGGTGGGTACAACCAACCTAGTTGTGTAAGAAAGGTAGGTATGGTGGTGCACACTTTTGATCCCAACACTCAGGAAGCAGAGACACGTGGATCTCTGTGAGTTTGAGGCCAGCCTGTTCTATATAGGAAGTTCTAGAACAGCCAGAGCTACATGGGGTGGGGGTGGGGGAGTCGTGTTTTTCATCCCAGCATACGGGAGGCAGAGGCAGGCAGATCACTGTGAGTTTGAGGCCTGGTTTACAGAGGGAGTTTCAGGACAGCCTGCGCTATACAGAGAAACACTGCCTTGAGCCACCACCCCCCACAAAAAAAGAAAGCTGTCTGAGCAAGCCAGGAGACATTGCTCCTCCACGGTCTCTGATTCAAGCTCCAGAAGGAAAGAAAAGTCACGCTTTTCATGCCAGCACGTGGGAAGCAGAGGC
>JAQHUG010000017.1:3389066-3405441 GCA_028555095.1 Dicrostonyx torquatus | reverse complement strand
AAGGAAGGGAGGGAGGGAGGAAGGAAGGAAGGTGTGAAAGAAGGTGTGAAGGAAGGAAGGAATCAAACACAAAGACACAGCTGGGAGACTAAGAAGTCCAAATGTGAGCAGAAATAGGGCGTAGCCTGCTGAAGGACTAGGCTTCCATCCCCAGTAATGCTCGACCCCCATCCCCCACTCCTCAATCCTCCGTGCCTAGGGAAAATGCAGTTGGAGTTTCCCTGTTCATGTGCAGCCTTCTGGTTCATGCTTTAATCAAGGTTGTGGCCTCTTGCAGCCCAGGCTGGCATTGGATTCCATATCCAGCCAAGGATGACCTCAGCTCCTGATTCTCCTGTCCCCATCTCCTGAGGGGTGGGCTCACCGGCATGCGCTAGCACACCTGGCCCCACCCATTTCCAGACTGTATAACCATATAAATGTATATAAATGTTAGGAATGATATAAGTGATATGAAGCATTGCTTGTTTAAACAAATTTAAGTAAAAGTCACTGAACTATACATACCATTCTGCAACTTCGCTTTTCCACTTAGAGCTTTGGAGCCTGTTCATGCTCATATATAAACTGATTTCACGGCTACGTGTGATGGCATACTTCCTAATCCCAGCCCTTGGAAGGCATAGGCAGAAAAACCAGAAATTCACAGCTGACTGCGGCTACACGGTGAGTTCAAGGGCAGCCTGGGTCACACAAAACTCTTGCCTAGAACAAAGAAAGAAAAATTAATTCCATATGTAATTCACTTTCACTTGTTGATCCCATTAGAGAACCCCAAGTTATAAATAAGCTACAATGTGTTTCTCTAGGCAGATTCAGATGTAAAGTACTGTGGTGAGTGTCAGGCAGCACTGTCTCTGAGGGGGAGAATTTTGCACGACTGCTTGTGTTGCTTTTTCCTGATGTTTGGCATCATTACTCCTGTTGGCTCATGAATGCTTTTCTTTGCTTGCTATGCTTTCTGATAGCATCTCTGCTTATCTCTTCTCCTTAGAAGTGAAGTAGTCAACGTCTATTCATTTGCTGGTTAATTATTAGCATGCATAAATAAAGGCTTAGATGTCGCCATAATAATCAATAATATCTCTATTATTTCCACATACAAGTAGAATGTGATCCTGACACCCTCCTCTTTTCAGGTGACATTTTTGTTTTACCTTTCAGAACAAGATCTAAGCTGATCTTCGGTATTGTTTCTGTTGTTATAATTTCCAAGTCAATATTGTTTACCTTTCACCTGTTTTTTTTTTTTTTTTTTCTTTTTTCGAGACAGGGTTTCTCTGTGGCTGTGGAGCCCGTCCTGGAACTAGCTCTTGTAGACCAGGCTGGTCTCGAACTCACAAAGATCCGCCTGCCTCTGCCTCCCGAGTGCTGGGATTAAAGGCGTGCGCCACCACCGCCCGACCCTTTCACCTGTTTTTACATATTCTTGTTACATTTATTTATTCTGTCTACATGTATGCATGTGGATATACTCACGGCAGTCAGAGGACAACTTCCACATGTGGGTCCTGGGGAATTGAACTCGGATCTTCGGGCTTCGCAGCAAGCCCCTTTTCCCACTCAGCCACCACACCAGTTCTTCACTAACTTCTCAGCTCACTGCTTGCTTTTTTCCCTCCCAGCCCTTCTTTCTGAGTTTGTTTTCTTTCTTGCTAAGAAGGGGGGAAAAATCACATTTGATATTTTGTTTAGTAAGGTGATGTTAGCAATAAAATTCAAAGACATTTATATCTAAAATATATTTTTCTACTCTCTCTGCATAATGGCTTGGCTAGACTGCTCTGGTGCAGCCTCTGTCCCTGCTGTGGGACTCCTATTAAAGACTGACTATAGATTCTGCAGTTCCCGGCTCTGTGAGCTGCATTTAGAATAATCTTCTCAAGACTGCTTGCTGGCTTATTTATTCTGTCTTCTGATTTGTGTGTCTGCTAATGTGCTCATTGAATTCTTTATTTAAATGAGTATTATTTTATGTCTAAAATCCCGGTTGGACTTATTTTAAATCTTCCCATCTCCCCTTAAAGTTGTCCTCTCTTCATTTTGCTTCCCTGAATTTTGTCCCTTTGCTACTGCATGTGTTAATGAGGTGATGGTAAGATCTCTTTAACACTGCTTGGGGTGGTGATTACTTTTTGTTGCTATGACAAAATGTCTGACAAAAGCAGTGTAAGGAGGGCTGGGGAGATGGCCAGTAGGTAAGGGCGCTCACCTCCAAGCCTGATGGCCCGAGTTCAATCCTGATTCCCCGGTCACACATGGTGGAAAGAGAATCAACTCCTGGAAGCTGTGTGCGTGCTGCGCGCATGCACATGTGCACACACACACACACACACACACTCATGCAAATAAATAAATACATAAATGTAAAATTTTTAAAAAGCAATTTAAGGAAGGATGGGTTATTTTGCATAATAGTTCGGATATACACTCCATCATGATGGGAAAGGAGTTGGGGGCAGGAGTGTGAGGCAACTGGTCGTCTTGTACCCTCCAGCAGGAGGCAGAGAGATTGATGAGAGCTTGTACGCCCTCCTCTTCCTCAGTGTAGGTGTATGTGTGTGCAGGTGCACTGTCACAGCACGTGTGTGGAGGTCAGGGGACAGCTCTCTGGAGTCAGTTGTCTCCTTGCACCTTGTTGAGGTAGACTCTCTTCCTGTTTCTAGGTGTGTCCCTTGAGCTTCCCATCCTGCCCCAGGAGAGCTGCCTTTACAGAGATACACACCACCACAGTCAATGTTTCTACATAGACTTCAGAGACTGAACGTGGGTTGTCAGGTTTGCACATGAAGCCCTTCTGCCATCTTGCTGTCTTGCTGGTCCTTCAATGTCTCCTTTTCATTCAATCAAGGATCCCACTCGTGCAATGTGCATGTTTGGAATGGCCTTTCACTCCTCATTCAACCCTCTTTAGGTCTGGGGAAGTAGCTTAGCATCCAGGAAGCCACGTTTGATCTAAAACTCTACATAAATCAAGCTTGTTGATACTTGGGAGGTAGACAGAGGGAGGTCAGAAGTTCAAGGTCATCCTTTGCTACCTGACAAATTCCAGGTTGGTCCAAGATGTCTGAGACCCTTGCTCAAAAACAGGCAAACACTTCCCAAACAGTTGCTTTCACCGGGCATGTTGGTCAGTTAGCTACAAAACAATTGCCTGGCAGCCCGAGGCACCACATTCCATTCACAGTACAGCAACAAACTCTGACTCTTTTTCTACCCTGCATCACCCTGTGCAAGGAAAAATAGTACATTCAAAACCTCAAGCAGATAAGCCACTCTTCTACAATATGGTAAGATGTAACATCCCCTCCCTCTCTCTCTCTCAATTTTTATTTATTTACAAATATGTTTAGGTACAATGCTTCCATCTGCAGATATGCCCGCATGCCAGAAGAGGGCATCAGACCCTAGTACAGATGGCTATGAACCACCATGTGGTTGCTGGGAATTGAACTCAGGACCTCTGGAAGAATAGCCAGTGCTCTTAACCGCTGAGCCATCTCTCTAATCCTTATGTTCTTTTTTTTTCTTTTGGTTTTTTGAGACTGGGTTTCTCTGTATAACAGCTCTGACTGTCCTGGAACTCACTTTGAGATCAGGCTGTCTTTGAACTCATGGAAATCCACTTGCCTTTGCTTCCTGAATGCTGGAATTAAAGGGACGTGCTGCCACACCAGACAATGTGGCAGGAATTTTAACAGAGGTGGGCAGATCTCCTCAGCAACCTGGGATCCAGCGTCCTTCCTATGTCCTGGCCCCACCCTTGTCCCCCACACCTACCCCTGTCCTGTCCTGTGCAGTCCCTCCTGGGAATTCCTGGGTCTCTTCTCTCCCTAGTAGAGCAATCTAATCTCTCCTGCTTAGGCACTGACATTGTCTAACCGCCTGAGGTGCTGATGGACAGGGCTCTCCAGGTAAGGGACTGGCTGTGCTGACCAGAAGGTTGCTCTTTCCAACAGTGAGTTTCTTTTCATTCCCTTTGCACATAGAACACCACGGCCATCACAAGAGACAGCCGACAGGTGTGTGTTCACTGATTCCATGCCTAAGCAGGGTAATGACTGACCAAGCGGACTTATTTTAGAAAGGGGACTATGAAGACAGAATGCCAATCATTCCAGAGCTTAAATAAATTATTTTTTTGAGGTCATGGCAATGGGGCATATGCCTGTCACCCCATCGTTCAGGAGGCTAAAGCAGTAGGATTGTAAATGTGAGGGCAGCTTGGACTACATAGACTCTGTAATTAATTAACTATTTAATAATTGTTGAGTGTGGTGATCAGTGACAGAGTGCTTATTTAGTATGCATAAGGTTGTACATTTGATCTCCAGCAACCCCTCCCCTTCTTAAAAATCGCCAATATGCTTGTTTCTTCAATGATGCATATGGATAAAAAAGAGAAGATACAGGAGGCTGGTATCAGGGAAATACAAATAAAAACTACAATGAGATATCTCACTCAAGACAGAACAGTTATTAGGAAAACACACTGATGAGAACGGGAGGAAAAGGAAATGTTCTTCACTCTGGTGGGAAGTGGAAGACAGCATGGATGGTCCTCAAAATACTGAAATAGGTGTAGCATATGCCCAAGACATCCAACGTCTGGACACACATTCACAGGAGCTGGAACCAACTTAGGAGACAGATACCTGCATGCCTGTGTTTATTGATTTGGGCATTAATCACAAGAGTTAAGATATGGAATCGATAAAGATGCTCATCAAGAGATAATAAACCAGGCATGGGGATTCAGGTTTTTAGTCCTAGCACTCAGAGGCAGAGGCAGGTGGATCTCTGTGAGTTTGAGGCCAGCCTGGTCTACATGAAATCCAGGTCAGCCAGGGTTGCACAGGGTGATTCTGTCTCTAAAGAAATAAGTAAGGGAGAGACTGTGGAGATGGAGTAAGGAGCTTGCTGCATAAACTCAAGTCCAAATGGATCAAAGACCACAACATAAAGCCAGCCACACTGAACCTTATAGAAGAGAAAGTGGGAAGTACACTTGAATTGCATTGGCACAGGGAACCACTTCCTAATATAACCCCAGCAGCACAGACATTGAGAGAAAAAATTAATAAATGGGACCTCTTGAAACTGAAAAGCTTCTGTAAAGCAAAGGACACGGTCAACAAGACACAATGACAGCCTACAGAATGAGAAAAGATCTTCACTAACCCCACATCAGACAGAGGGCTGATCTCCAAAATATACAAAGAACTCAAGAAATTGGGCACCAAAAGATCACATAATCCAATAAAAAAAATGGAGTAAAGACCTAAACAGAGAACTCTCCACAGAGGAATCTAAAATGGCTGAAAGACACTTAAGGAAATGCTCAACATCCTTAGTCATCATAGAAATGCAAATCAAAACAACTCTGAGATTCCATCTTACACCTGTAAAAATGGCCAAGATCAAAAACACTGATGACAACTTATGCTGGAGAGGGTGTGGGGTAAAGGGAACACTTCTGCATTGCTGGTGGGAATGCAAGCTGGTACAACCCCTTTGGATGTCAGTGTGGAGATTTCTCAGAAAATTAGGAAATGACCTTCCTCAAGACCCAGTAATACCACTTTTAGGTATAAATCCAAAGGATGCTCAATTGTGCCACAAGGACATGTGCTCAACTATGTTCATGGCAGCTTTGTTTGTCATAGCCAGAACCTGGAAACAACCTAAATGCCCCTCGACCAAAGAATGGATAAAGAAAATGTGGTACATTTACACAATGGAGTACTTCACAGCAGACAAAAATAACTACATCTTGAATTTTGCAGGAAAATGGATGGAGCTAGTAAACATCATTTTGAGTGAGGTAACCCAGACACAGAAAGACAATTATCACATATACTCATTCATAGGTGGTTTTTAAACATAAAGCAAAGAAAACCAGCCTACAAACCACAATCCCAGAGAACCTAGACAACAATGAGGAACCTAAGAGAGACATACATAGATATAATCTATATGGGAAGTAGAAAAAGACAAGATCTCCTCAGTAAGTTGGGAGCATGGGGACCTTGGGAGAGGGTTGAAGGGGAGGGGAGGGGAAGTGAGGGGAGCAGAGAAAAATGTAGAGCTCAATAAAAAGAATAATAATAAAAAGAGCTTGCTGTATAAGCAAAGAGACCTGAGTTCAGCCCTCCAACATCCCAGAAAACTAGGTGTAACGGCACATGCTTGTAATGCCAGAGATGGGAGATCCCGGAGGGTCACTGCCCAGTTGTTCAGTCAATCCGTGAGCTCCAGTTTAGTTGAGAGACCCTGTCTCAAAAAATAAGGTGAAGGGAGCGAGAAAGACACCTAAGCTGACCTCTGGCCTCCACACGTGCACCTGCATGCACACCATAAACACACAAGACAAGACGTGAGTGGACAAAGAAAACGTGACACACACAGAGCATTACCCAGCCACAAAGAAGGAAACAATGTCAATGGATAGAGCTGAATGGTATATGCTATGTGAAATGTACCAGATGCGGAAAGAGAAATGCTGTTTGTTCCCATGACAACCCAGACAGAATGGCAGTGATTAGAGGTTGGGACGAGTGGGGGAAGGTTGGATTTGATCACGTCACGCTGTACAGGCATGTGCTGGAATATGACCTAAGTACAATTTATACATGTTAAACAAACACAAAAGAAGATTTTAAACAATCCAGATAGCTGAGTACCCAGAGAGGGTGATAACACAGAAAGGAAGCTTAGCAATGCGTCTTCTTGTGTTTCCCACTTCCCGTGGACAGAGACACGATTTCCTTTTCCCACCATGGCAGAAAGTAATGATTCTGCTAAAGCAAAGTGTCCACAAGGATTCAGAGTGTGAGAGCCCACAAGGAGGGCTAACCACTGCGAGTCTGTGAAGAGCGTCTGGCAGGGCAAAAGTGGTACTTGAGGCCTCTGGTTTACTTGGATTTTAGCTGTGCCACCCTGTGTGGACAAAGGCTTTTGTCTTCCTGGTATAAGATAAAATAATGCCCACCTCCGGGTATGTGTGGCGAGGGAAGGGAAGAACAAGTTCAAGCCTTCTTGACTTTCAGGATGGTTGAAATGGCCTGCAGGTGTAGCTCAGTAGAGCAACAGCTGAGACCGAGTCCGGCACACACAGGCCTTCACGCTTACTTGGTTTGTTCCTTGAGTGATCAAAGAGCTGGGGTTATGTATTTTTTTTTTTTAGCATGTATGAGTGTTTGTGGCATGTATGTCCAGCACAAGCAGGCAGTGGCTGTGCAGGTTAGAAGAGGGCTTTGGATCCCCTAGAATTGCAGTTACAAATAATAAGCCACCATGAAGGTACTGGGAACTGAACCCTAGTTCTCTTCAAGATCAAATAGTACTCTTAATCAGCCTTCTCTCCAGACCTAATTATAATTAGTAAGTCATCTTTACTAACCCATTAAGTATATGAATATTATATTAAATATTAAAATATGAATATATACATATACCTTTGAGTAGGTATGTATGCACACAGAAATATATGTTTATTTATATATATTTATATATAATATAGTAATACATATATGTAAATACATATTTACTTAAAAATATTTCTTGAAGCCAGGTGGCGCTGGTACACACCTTTAATCCCAGTACTTGGGAGACAGAGACAGGTGAATCTCTAAGTTCGAGGGCAGCCTGGTCTACAGGGCAAGTTCCAGGACAGCCAGAGTTGTACAGAGAAACCCTGTCTTGAAAAGCCAAAAACAAAAACCAAAATACAACATCCCTTGTGTTTCTGAAATGCACATTTACTTGGGAGGCTTAGCTTCTCGCCCATGCCCCTCCTGTGCTTAGACACCAGGGAGGAGGTGGTGAGGGGAAGGGTCTGGCTGGTGTACCTGGGCAGAATTGGCCAGTCCCAGTTACCTCTGACCCTCTGTTCTACTCCCAAAGACTGCAGCTGCTGCAGCAGCACAAAAGAGTTTGGGGGACACAGTCTTGGGTGGAGATAGTATCTTTTCTTTTGAATACTTGATGATTTGTGGCAAATTGCTGAAGCTTTGTGAGATCCTGTTTCCTCTTTATTTTTTTTTAAAGATTTATTTATTTATTATGTATACAACATTCTGCCTCCATGTATGCCCGCATGTCAGAGGAGGGTGCCAGATCTCATTACAGATGGTTGTGAGCCACCATGTGGTTGCTGGGAATTGAACCCAGGACCTCTGGAAGAACAGTCAGTGCTCCTAACCACTGAGCCATCTCTCCAGCCCGACTGTTTCCTCTTTATAAGACAGAGGAAAATAAACAACCCCACACCCCAAAGCTAAGCTTGTGAGGTGTGAAAG
This sequence comes from Dicrostonyx torquatus, assembly GCA_028555095.1. NCBI lineage: Eukaryota > Metazoa > Chordata > Mammalia > Rodentia > Cricetidae > Dicrostonyx > Dicrostonyx torquatus. The sequence continues at coordinate 3,397,141 of JAQHUG010000017.1, read as the reverse complement.
AGACAATTCTTGAGAAGCACCTCCCTAGAGTGAGACCCTGTCTCATTTTTTAAGAAAATCCCTAACATGTATGTGAGCCTCCAGGCATCCCCCTAGGGTAACGTAGGCAGCTCCTTAGGAGTTGAGTTCAGTGCTGTGGGTAGAAGGGAAACAGTAACAGAATGTAGGGAACCTAAACCCGAGAGATCGGGAAGTCTGGTTTTGGCTGGCTGTGGCTGGCACAAGGATTGGAGTTCTTTAAAAAAGAAAAGTTCTTTCTGGTTTTTCCTTAGGGGGAACAGTAAGGCAGCAGGTGCTAGGCGAGAGGTCTCCCTGTGAACTGCATCCCAGCCCACTTGGGGCTGTGGCGTGAGCGGGTGACACGGCTCACGGGGCAGCTGTCAGGCACACACGGGGCTGTGTCCCTTGAAGGGCACTTTACTCTCCCAGTTCACCCGACTTTCCTAATTGGCCAAGCTGGAGTACTTGCTTTTCTTCTGAGACAAATAAAATCCTTGACTGGACTCCTCGTGACTGAGGCGCTTCTGAAGCACTCAGGAGAGAGCCATTTGTAAAGGTTCTCAAGCTGCTCTACCCAGACCAGCCAACACCTTTCTTCTGTGTCCAGGAGCAAAAGGGTCCTCCTCAGTTTCCTGGAGGAAGTAATCAGTGGTGGAGTGGGGAGCGGTCTTCAAGGGCCAGAGAAGTAACAGGGTTTCCGGCTGCCAGAGCCCCTGAAACGAAAGGGCCAGATGTCTGCCCCTTTGTCCCTCACAAGCATTTGTCACCTGTCTGCCTGACAAGGAGGACGTGGGAAAGATACCCTGTCCTCTTCTGGGTGCAGGGCATTGACCCCAGGGAGGAGATGGATTGTGTCCCAGCCACCTCCTGTTTAGCTCTCTGGTCCATAGGAAATTGACATGTGTGAATCAGAAACAAAGAAGAAAACCACTAAATACAGGTCTGTAACAATGTTGCCCTGAGTTTTTTTTTCTAACACTATTTTCTTAATAACAATGTAATAGTTAATTTAATCTTTAAAAAAAAAAAAGATCTTAGGGCCAAATGTTAGGCTCACGCCTTTAATCCCAATCCCAGCACTCCAGAGGCAGAGACAGGCAGATCCTGGTGAATTTGAAGTCATCCTGTTTTTTTTTTTTTTGGTTTTTCGAGACAGGGTTTCTCTGTGGCTTTGGAGCCTGCACTGGAACTAGCTCTTGTAGACCAGGCTGGTCTCGAACTCACAGAGATCCGCCTGCCTCTGCCTCCCAAATGCTGGGATTAAAGGTGTGCGCCACCACCGCCCGGCTGGCCTGGTTTTCCTAGTAAATTCTAGGCTAGCCAAGGCTACATAGTGAGACCCTATATTCCCTAAACTGTCCTTGAACTCACGATCCTCTTGTTAGAGCCTCATGGGTGAAATGATTACAGGTGTGTAGAAGTGCATCTGGCCTCTGAATCACTATTTTATGACATATTACTATTTTTTATAAAAAGCTGGCTATTGCAAAATACTACTTTGGGCTGTGTTATACTTGTTTATGCTGTGGAACATTTGTTTAACCATGCAAAGATGTGTTGCATTCTTTCATGTTGCATTTTTTAAAAACTCTGTGAAGTTGTGTTACTGTGCCTGTCTAAGACACATAATTGGCGTAATAAAGAGCTGAACGACCAGTAGCAAAGGCAGGAGGAAGGATAGGCTGGGCTGGAAGGCAGAGAGAATAAACAGGAGAAGAAATCTGGGAAGAGATATCAAGGATCGAGATAAAGGAGGAGAGGAGGATGCAAGGGGCCAGCCACCCAGCTACACAGCCAGCCCCAGAGTAAGAAGTAAATTAAGGTACATAAAATAGAGAAAGATACAAGCCCAAAGGCAAAATATGGATGGGATAATTTAAGTTAAGAAAAGTTGTCTAAGCCAAGCTAAGGCCAGGTATTGAGAGAGAGAGAGAGAGAGAGAGAGAGAGAGAGAGAGAGAAAGCCTCCATGTGATTTATTTGGGAGCTGGGTGGCAGGACCCCCAAGGAGCCAAACATGATGCAGTATGCCACTCACACAATCACATTTGCAGCATTTCTATTGACTCTATTGATTGTGCCATTTTCTCTCGTGCTGATTAATGCCACACATGGTGTCTTATTCGTCAAGGCTTATCCCAGCCCATGCACTCCCAGCCCGTGATCTCATTTATAGGTGGCAAAGTGAATGTAGGCAGGAAGGTGTTGGCGTGCTTGAAGACTCCAGACACTGAAACCAGTCGTGAGCCCCACGTTGAGGGGTGCCATCTGTCAGGGTCCAGCCTCAACGGAGTTCACATATTACAGGGTAGGGGCGTGAGGATTAGAAATATTAGGCAGGAGGAACAGAGATGCAGAATAGAATGGGAGGGCATTCCAGGGAATACCGAATTCGCCCGCATTTATTTTCCATGTTTATATTCCCCAATCCAAAAGTGGGGGAAGAGGGCAAAAGACTGCTTTTGTGTGATACAAAGAACAAGCAGAGCAGTCACCTCTTCAATACCAGAAGTGTCAAGGAGGACATGCAACGGCCACACCTTAGAGCAAGCCTCCTGTAGGCAGCCACCTCCCAGGTCAAACCTCCTGTTATATCCTGAAGGAGCAGGAATAGGCTTGAATTCTCTGACCTTTGGTTAAGGTGGAGCAGACCCACTTCTATGGGCTCCTACAGAAACCAAACATAGGCACTGAGCCTGGGGACCTGATAATGTCTGATACAGACCTCTTGAGTATCTGGAAACACCACCTAAAGACCCAGTCCCAACCCACCTTACCAGACACTGGCTCTTTGTCACCTAGATTCACTAGGATGGCATTGGTTTCTCTAGCCAGCAGAGAGGTGTGTGCTCATAGCGGACTAGTGGATAAAGGAACCAGAGATCTACGTGGAGATGCCAGCAACCCACCTCCTTAGTTGCTCTTTAGAACCTAGCAAGGCACATGGAGCAGGGTGTAGCATCTTTGCCCATACAAGGCACAGCCTCAAAGCAGGAGAATCTGTTACATCTCACCATTCCTGCAGCAAGGCACCAGCTGCTTCAGTTTGAACAGAGGCATTGATATCAAGTTTTTGACCAGAATATTCTACCTGCCTGAAACCTTCTGAATCCAACCTGTTCTAAACGTGCACAATACCTGTTGGTCAAAAGGAGGTTGCAGATGAAGATTTGGGATTGTAGCCCCTTCTGACCACTCCAGAGGCCCTCATTTACATACAAGTTTCACCCAAAGGTGAAAATCAAAGTGGTCAATGCTTAAAACTTGAAACTTCCTGAGTGCCAATAGTGATAAATAAAAATGAAAAATTCCACATCTGTCCTCAGGTGACAGTCACAGAACACAGGTGCACTCAAAACATTACATAAAATTATCTTCCCGGTTGGAGAGCTGTGGGGACTCTCCCCCGTGGAGAGGTTGAGCCTGGGCCAAGTGTTTCCGGCTCCAGCACTCCAGTTCTTTCCAGTCTTTCCCAACAGTGTGAAGAGCCCTTTGGGAACTCATAAGAAGGATACCATTCCTAAGATCAAAAGTGACCAAACATTTGCTTACTATGACCCTAGTCAAGAGCCTGCAACTTCCTAGACCTCACCTCTCTGCTGAGGAGAGGTTGTCAAAGGGAACACCAAGCTCCCTTAGCCCTAACAGCCTATCATTCTGCGCAGACTTCATATTATATGATCAGGCTATGTGCATTAACCCCTATGCCATGTGCACCAATCTGCCCAGTGGATTCAGGCCATGTGTGTGTGCCAGGTTAGTTAACTCTCTTGTATCTATAACAACATACATGATGAAAGTAGTAAATTGATTACTTTCTATTTCTGTGATAAAACACTATGATCAAGGCAACTTAGAGAAAAAGAGTTTATTTTGGACTTAGAGTTTCAGGGTGTTAGGATCTATAATTAGGGTTAGGGAGAGGACGGAATGGCAACAGATGGTAGCCATGACAGTGGGAAGCTGAGAGCTGAGGGTACATTCCTCGAACCACAAACAGGAAATGGAGAGTGAACAGGAAATAATGTGTGGCTTTTGAAACCTCAAAGCCCACCCTCAGTGACATACTTCCTCTAGCGAGGCCACCCCCCCTTAAACCTGTCCCAGCGGCACCACTGGGAACAAATTATTCAAATGCCCAAGACTATGGGAACATCTGATTCAAACCACACGAGTAATTTCAGGACAGAAGGAAAGGTTTGTTTTGCCTCATGGTGTGAGTCTGGTCATCATGGCCGGGAAAGCATGGTAAGAGATTGAGGTGCCTGTCACATTGTATCTGCAGTCAGGAAGCAGAGAGCGGTGCATGCTCAGCTCACTCTCCTTTTTTCTCCCTTTCTAATCAGTCTCAGTAAAAGCTCACTGAGTGTGCGCAAGAAACCCTGGAGAGCAGACTGTCCTCCCCACTTTGTGTCTTCTGTGAAGTTCCTCTTAGCACCTTCAAGGCAAACTTTCAGGATGGCATCAGAGGTGCCATAGGGTCCAGAGAGTCCAGCTAGCTGAGGCTTAGAGAAGGGGCCAATACACCCAGAAGGGTGAACTTAGCTAGGAGAGGGAGGAAGAGGAAGCAGGCCAGGACACTGGGCTTGAACTCACAAACCTGTTTCTGCTGTGTGGCCTGGGCCACCACACCCAAGTGACTTACCTGGCCTTTATTCACCTTGGTACCTTTTTTGTTTGCTTGTTTGAATTTCGAGACAGGGTTTCTCTGTGTAGCCCAGGCTGTCCGGAAGCTCACCCTATAGACCAGGCTGGCCTCAAACTCAGAGATCCTCCTGCCTCTGCCTCTGCCTCCCGAGTGGTGAAATTCAAGTCATGCCTCATCATAGCCTGGGTTGGTACTTTAATGAAGCCAGCACAAGACTTCTACAGCATATACATAGAAACGCTTTATTTGTCTGTTGTTTTGTTTTAGAGACAAGGTCTTACTATATAGTTCTGGCTGTCCAGGAACTCACTATGTAGACCAAGCTAACTGGCCTTAGAACCCACAGAAATAAGTCTGCCTCTTTCCCCTCAAGTGCTGGGATTAAAGGTGTGTGCCACTATGCATGACTTTTTAAATTCTTTCATTTTATTTTTTGTTTTGTTTCTGAGAAGCACTTTTAAATGAAATTGTATTAGCACAGACAAGCTGTTCCTAGTCAAGGAGCTGGGTCTGCCCTGATGGGATTCACAGGGCCACATTGGGACTTTGATAGCCTTGAAGGTCTGATTTGACTACATAGAATAAGCCTGCTCACACTGAAGGCTCACAGACTTCATTAACTAACCGCAGGGCTTTTGTGTGGCTCCCTGAATATCCTTCTCCTAGTCATAAGCATGGTCAGCTGTCTCTTGGCATTTATTTCTGCTCTAATCTATTTCTCTCCAGGCATGGTGGCCCATACCTGCGGTCCCAGCACTTGGGAGTTAGAGGTAGGAGATTCAGGATTTCAAGCCCATCTGGGCTATACAGTGAGGTGGGGACCAATATGGCTGTTCTTCCAGAGGACCTGGGTTCAGTTCCCAGCACCTACAATGGTAGCTCACACCTGTCTGTAGTTCCGGTTCCAGGGGATCTGACACCCTCACATAGACACACATGCAGGCTAACAAACAAACCAAAAACAGGACAAAGAAAGGCAATCTTTTTGTCGAAGGCCACATGGTTTAGAACATACTGAATGCCCTTCTGCCCCTTCACAGCGCTTAGCTCCACCTCAGGGTCCACTTTCCCCCTTCTCTGATGTTCTTCACCAAAATGAAAGTGCCTGGAGGGGGAGAGGGCTGTGCTTGACCTTTGCCCTGTCCTCAGGGCAGTCATGGACTCATCTCTCCAGATATTTGTTGAAGAAATTCTTTCTGTTTGTTTTTCTAGACAGGGTTTCTCTGAATAGCCTTGGCTGCCCTGTGTGTAACTCACTCTATAGAGATTTCCTGGCCTCGGAGTGCTGGGATTAGAAGCACGTGCCACCCCCGCCTGGCTGCTGGAGGAATTCTTAAAGAGAAAAAGAAGCTTAGGCGTGGTGGCTCACACCCACAGTCTCTGCCAGGAAGAGGCCAGCCTGGGCTACAGGCACCTTATTTGGATATCTTTCTCGAAGGCTATTTCCTCTGCTTTTGTTTGGGTTTAGTTGTTGTTTGGAGGCAGGCTCTTGCTGTTTAGCCCAAGCTGGCCTGGAATTCAGGGCCCTCCTGCCGCCACCTTCAGGGAGCTGGGATTATTGTGCACACCACCACATTCTCATAGCCCTGGCACACATGTGCCTCATTTCTGAAGATCTACCAGACGTTCCAGTTAATCACACACTTAGCTGGGCATTCTCTTCCTCCCCGTGACCAATAGGTACCAGGAACTATAGCAACTGTTTAGTTACTGTGGTGAGTGCGCCAGTGAGCACAGAGGTGGGGGTGCTGAGAGGATGCTAAAATGAGTCTGTTTGGGGGCGTAGCAAGAAGTTGAGACAGGGTCTCATCTTGTGGTCTGGGTGGACTTGTAACTCTCCTGATTTGGCCTTGAGCTCCTGTCTTGGCTGTCAGGGTGCTGGGATTACAGGTGTGAGCTGCCACGCCTGGCTGTGAAGGGACTCCTTACTGTCAGGAAGGAAGGACGGTAGTACGGTGGCTCAATGGGATGGAAAGACTGGGTGCACACCCGCTGCTGACAGCTGTAGGAAAAGTCATTTAAATCCCCAAGCTTCCGGGACACAGGGATAAGGACAGGCCCTGCTGTACACAAGAACTGCCGAGACGGCTCAGCAGTTGACAGCACTTGCTTTTCTTTTTTTTTTTTTAATATTCATTTATGTATTTATTGTGTATAAAATATTCTGTCTGTGTGTATGCCTGCAGGCCAAAAGAGGGCACCAGACCTCATTACAGATGGTTGTAAGCCACCATGTGGTTGCCGGGAATTGAACTCAGAATCTTTGGAAGAGCAGGCAATGCTCTTAACCACTGAGCCATCTCTCCAGAACCCGACTCAGGTTCCCAGCACCCACTCCAGGTGGCTCCCAACCGTATGTACCCCCAGTTCCAATGCCCGCTTCAGATACCAGCACACGCGTGGCATCCATTCACAGTCACATGCATATAAATAAAAACAAAAAACAGCGACAAAAACCTGGGGAGATCATTTCTCCTGCTCTCAGCATTCCTTAGCTGCCTGGAGTCCTTCGTGGAAGGCTGAGGCTTCACGAGCTTTCCCACATGCATGTTAACGTCTGTATTGCTGCTGTCTTTTCTTCTCCAGTTCCTGTTAGCCAGTCCCGTTGCTGAGACTGTATGGGTGCAGCTTGATGTCCCCAGCTTCTTCCAGGGACGAAGACATGAGTTGGTTAGCTAAGATCAAATGGTCATCACTGAAAACAGACGTACAAATGACAATGTGCTGATTGCGTGGTCCGCACTTATGTATTGAGGAATATATGCCTATAAGCGAGTATGTATTTAACAGCAGTTAAGGAAATGGAGGCCATGGATTTGAATGAGGTCAAGGAGGAGTACATGGGAGGGTTTGGAGAGAAGACTAGGAAGGGAAGATGATTTAATTATGGTATGAGCTCAACAATTAAAAGAAATAATTGCCGGGCGGTGGTGGTGCATGCCTTTAATCCCAGCACTCAGGAGGCAGAGACAGATCTTTGTGAGTTCGAGACCAGCCTGGTCTACAAGAGCTAGTTCCAGCGCAGGCTCCAAAGCCACAGAGAAACCCTGTCTCGAAAAACCAAAATAAATAATTAAATAAATAAAAAATAAAACTGAAACCTCCTCATCTCGTGACTTAAGCCTCATGGACTGGTGACACAGTCAATGGAAAGTGAACAGCTGGATGTGATGGGTCACATCTGTAACCTCAGCCCTGGGGAGACTGAAGAGAAGAATTGCCTCAAGTTACAGGCCCATCAGGGCTATAGAGTAAGGCCCTGCTGTAGTGTGAGTGGGACCCTGGCGGGTGACCCCACCATGGATGAGGCACAAATATGGCCAGGCAGACAGAACTTAAGTAGGAAGTTTTGTCGGGGTAGAGGGGGAGGGAAGGGAGAGAGGGGAAGAGAAGGGAAAGAGAGGAAGATAAGAGAGATGGTGGGGGAG
>JAQHUG010000017.1:3365353-3377751 GCA_028555095.1 Dicrostonyx torquatus | reverse complement strand
GAGAGAAAGGAGAGCCCAGTTTTTGCCTGTGGTGCCAAGCATACACTGGAGGTCTGGCTAGCTGGCTAACAGGCTTCTCTGAGGGTGAGATCCTTCCATTCCCGTCATGTGGCATTGGTAAGAGGCACCCAGAAGGACTGGTCCGTTAGCCCAAACCCCTCCAACTCCTTGCTGCCTTCTAGGTCTCCTCTCAGAGGTAGAAGTCACCAACCAAAGTCCCTTGATAGGGTCCTAGGTGCCACATCATAAACCTTGGGGCATAATATTTATCACCCTTCTGCCGGTGTGATGTCGAAATGAAAAAGAAATAATACTTCTAAATCTCACATGAAGACTGAGGAGATCGATGAGGTAATTGATATGAAATAGTTTGGACTCCCTGGGAAGCAAAGTGGGGCATAAATTTAGGCTTTGTCACTGAATGGACCCCCATGCTAATAACTTTTCATGCAATTAATGAAAAGCTCGCTTGGCTGTGTAGATGGCGGGGCTGCGTGGGCTACTGTTGGAGCTCAGGATAGAATAATTCTGATTAGTAATTCTGTGGACTTGGTGACCATGTTGTCCCTGCCTCAAGTCATTTCTTCCCTCTCTCCCTCTGTCTTCCCTCACAGCCCCCCCCTTTTTTAAAAAAAAAAAACTATTATTTTCTTTCTGTGACAAAGATTCTTTTTGTAGCCCTGGGTGGCCTGGAAATTCCTACTTTGTACTACTCCCCAATCCTTTTGCCTGTCTTCTGGGCATTGGGACTACAGGCGTGAACCTCTATGCCTGTTCTCCCCGCCCCCTTTGAAACAGGGTTACACATAGTCCAGTCTAGCCCCAAACTAAGTAGCCTCTGAGACTGGCATCCTTCTCTCTCATCCTCCTGAGTGCTGGGATCACAGGTGTGTCAACACTCAGCTTCTTGCCACTGAATAATCTCTCAGATAGCTCCATCATACTGAAGCCATCTCCCAGTGACTTCTAATTCAATGCCAAAGCCCTGAGTTTCTGTTCTTGAGAATCTAAATAATGTGTGCTCCTTGAAACCACATGGCAATGCTTGACCGCCATCACTGAAAGAGTCTCAGCCACTCCTTTGCTTTGATAACAGTCGATTCTGTGTAAATAACAATCGTGTCCCTGGTTCACTGGCCAAAAAGAATAGCTGTTCTCAGAGCGCCTCCTGCCTCCCTCCCCCCAGGAACCAGAATTCTTCAAAGAATTCCCATTCTTTGGCACTTATCCTGATCAGCCTGCCTGATCATTGCGGCACGATGCTCTAGTCGGGGCGTCCTCTGTGTTCCCATTGTCACTGGCTGATTCTCTTTCATCCACTGGAGCTGTCAGCAGGATTCGGTTCCACTTATCGCTCTTCCTGGCAACCCTCTGCCAACTCGGCTTCCTGAACAGCAGTGCTCCCGCTCTCTGTCTGCATTGCGCAACTTGTGGGGCCACGTTTCTTTCTTCCAGGGTTTGGCGTATTACAGCGGCAGGTCAAGTCAGCCCGCACAGGTTCTTGTGGACTTTGTTGGAACACGCCCACATCTGTTTGCTCCCACGTGTCTGCAGATGCTTTGTGCTATAATGGTAGATTGAAGTGATGGCAACGGGGGCATGTGGCTCGTGAAATGTTTTCACCTTCTGAATGCCAGAACTAAAGCCATGCACTGTAGTGAAGGTGAAAACATTTGCCATGTGACTCCTAATAAAAGCACGTGCAGAAAAATGGCATGGACTGTCTGGAGATGGCTTTTCTTCCTGGTCCCCATGTCCACTCCTAGTCTCCCTTGATTCTCATTTCCCTGACCTCTAGTTCTCTGCCCTTGAGCTCCTTCTGTACCTAATCTTTGACAGCAACCAAACCCACCTCCAACTTATCTCTCTGAAAGGGTCTCACAGGGCTAAGGATAACCTTGAACTCCTGATCCTCCTGCATCCATATCTCAAATACTGGGGTCACAGTCAGGTACCACCAAACCTGGGTTGCGGTTACCCGCGCTTTCATATCCACAGTTGCCAATTCGAAGCTTACCAATTAATGGCAATGTCTCCACTTGGACTTCCAATGGGCTTGCCCTCACCACAGGCCTGCAAACCTGCTCTCCCAGCAGCTCTACTCCTGCCTGTGAGTGACAACTTCCTTCTACCTGCCCAGGCCAAATGTAGATGCTGCCTGGTTTAGAAAGTAGGTACTCGGGCTGGAAAGATTGCTCAGTAGTTAAGAGCACCATCTATTCTCCTGGGTGGACCCAGCTTCAATTCCCAGCACCCATGTGGCAGCTCACACCTGTCTGTAACTCTAGTTCTGGTGTTTCTGACACCCTTACACAGACATACATGCAGGCAAAACACCAATAAACATAAATATAAATTATTTTAAAATTATAATAAATTATAAAATTAGAAAAAAATATAAATTTATATTTGTTATATATAAATTATATAAGTAATTTATAAATTATATAAATAATTTATTTTTTTAAAAAGAAAGCGCATACTTAAAGGGTGGAAATGTATGTGGTCCTTAGTGTCCTGAGCACACTGGCTAGCCTGCCTTAAACACTTACCTTTGCATACAATTGGCCACAAAGTCATCCAAGGTAAAACCTGCTATGTGACATTTATTTGTTTGCTTGTTTCCTTACTTATGAGACAGGGTCTAACCACGTAGACCAGGCTGGTTTCAAACTTAAGTGAACCCCCTGCCTCTGCCTCTGAGTACTGCTTTGTAGGTGTGAGCCACCATGCCTAGCAAGCTATTCAGGAGTTCAAGGCCATCCTTGGACTATGAAAGATCTTTTCAGAAAGAGAGACAACGTAGGGAGGGAAGGAAAGAAGGAAAGAAATGCTTGTAATTTAGCATTTATTATAAACAAAGAAACAGTCTGGCGGGGGTGGTGCATGGCTTTAGTTCCAGCATTCAGAAGCAGGAGAATCTCTGAGATCCAGGACAGCTTGGTCTAAACAGTGAGCTCCAGGATAACCAGAACGACACAGAGAAACTGTCTTGAGAAAACAAAACAAAAACAAAAAAGGAAGCAAGACAAAATACCGCCCCCCCAAAAAAAAAACCCAGATTCTTGACTACTGTACTGAAAGTTAGCTTTTGTATCATTGTGACTTCAAAAAATAGTGATGTTTCCAAACTTGGATCACAGCCTGTATACTGAGAAATCAAGTTTCGTCAGCTAAACTTGGGAAGCCAGCTCAAACAGCAGTCTAACAGTAAAAATGAGGAAAAGGAGATGCAGTCAAAGTGGCCACATGGGGGAGAGAGACAAAAAAAATCCGATGACCACTCCAGAAAGCCATCTTCAGTGTCCTGAATTGAGAATAACATTTAAACAAGAGGCCACAGGTTTACACATCTAAGAAGTGCAAATGTCCAAGTGTGGTCCTGCCCATCCAGGAAGTGGCCTGGCGAGTCATAAAAACTGTGTGAAGTCTCTGGGAGACAAGTTCCCCTTCTAGCTGGTGGTGTTCCTTCTCCCAACATGAGATTCCTGGGAGACTGCTATTTCTCGGAGTCTTTCCTTTAGAATAACTTGCTGGATACAGTGGCTCACACCTTTAATCCAGTACTCAGGTGATATTAGCAGGATCTCAATGTGTGTGTGTGTGTGTTTGTGTGTGTGTGCGCGCGCGTGCGCATGTGTTCAAAGCCAGTCATACACACAGTGAGACTCTGTCTCATGGATGAATGGATGGATGGATTGATGGAATGAATAGGTAGATGGATGGACAAATGGATGGGTGGATGGATAGATGATGGATGGATGCCTTTAATCCCTTCCAGGTCACTTATAGCATGGTCAGTCAGAGCTATTTATGTTAGCGGATTCTCTCCTCTAGCCACAGGTACCGACTGTTATGCAGCATCCTTGGAATATGTCTCTAATCCACTCACACCTGAACAACATTCCTGGCCCAGCCCATCTGAAAAAGCTCTCCTGGCCTGGATTATGGCAGCACCTCTGGTGGCCTTTCTGGATCCATTCCCTCCCCTTCTGACCTGTTCTTGCTCTATATGAACAAATCCTTTCAAATTAGAAGTCAACCGTCTTTTCATTGCTTTCTTTGGCTCACTCTAGGTGAAATCCCGACCATTTCTGCCTCCTCCTACTGAAACACCCCACCCCCCGACTTTATTGCCTCCTCCACCAGCTCCCTGTTCCTCACACTGTTCCAGCTGCACAGACTATCTTGCTCCCTGTGGATAACTCCTAAAGGGTCTATGTTTTCCTGCTATACATTTTTTTTTTTAAAGTAAAGGAGAGGTAAGATGGCCCCGTGAAGGAGCTTGTCACCAAGTCTGATGCCTGACTTAATTTTCCGGACCCACAAGGTGGGAGAAGAGAACTGACCCTTGCAAGATGCGCTCTGGCCCAGCTGTCCATACCCACACTTCCATGTACCCACACAAACCAACCAACCAACAAATCAATGTAAGAAAACTAAAAAATGTGGGACGGGAGTTTGAGCCTAGGGTATCCTGTGTGCTGGCAAGTGCTCCAAGGCTGGACCCCATCCAAACCCTTTCCTGCTGTCATACATACATGCATCCTCCCATGACCCTGTGGGCTTTGCCATGTCTGTAGGCAGTCTCAATGTCGTTTTCTAGTGTTTTCAGTGGGAGGCTCTTTGATTCCCCTTATAACTCAGTCCTCACTGATCTGGGCCAACATTAACTGTTCCCTCCCCAGGGCCCCACACTATCTCTCCGCTGGCCTAAGATTCGGCACTCTGTGAATTCCAGGGTCTGCAGCCTTTGCTCCCTCTGCAGTGCAGTCAAGAAGTGCTGGCAAAGGCTGAGGAGGAACACGGTCTTTTCTAGTTAAAGAGCTGCAGGCAGCTGGGGGTGCAGCTCGGCAAGAGAATGCTTACCTAATGTACTTGAGTTCCTGGGTTTGATCCCCGGTAACACACACACACACACACACACACACACACACACACACACACACACACACGCCAAACATGTTTGCCACATAACTCAATTCGAATGGTAGCACACACCAAGCCCTGGGTTCAGTTCCTGGCATCATATAAAACAACCATGGTGGTACATACCTAAAATCCCAGAACTCAGCGGGGGGGGGCAGAAGGATCAGGAGTTCAAGGCCATCCTTGGACTCGTTTTGAGCTCAAGGACACCCTGGGCTACCCAGAAGACCACATTTAAGGTGGGGAGGGTGGGAGACTAGAAATTTGAACCATTTCTTTGTAGAGAATACTTTTGAATTGACTTAGTTGGGTTTTTTCTTTTTCTTTTTTTTATTTTTAATGAGACAGAGTTTTTCTCCAAGTTTCCCTGGCTGTCCTGAAACTTCTTGCTCTATAGACCAGGCTGGCCTCAAACTGAACTCAGATAGCTGCCTGCCTCTGCCTCTGGAGTGCTAGGATTAAAGGTGTGTGCCACCAGGCCTGGCTTGACCACATTTCTCAATGGAAGGCCTTACTTCCCTTGGTTTGCAGAATCCAGTCTCCTTCTTCCCTTCCCAGAGAGATGACAGACGGAGAGACTGTCTGCATCTGGGCCATGGTGACCAGGGGAGTCCATCCTTGGCCCCCAGGTCCACATGGGGCCCTGCTGCCTCTGCAGAAAGTCAAAGCCTGACAGGGCTTTTAATCCCAGAAAAGTCTTCCTTCCCCTGGACTCCCCACCCCCAGAGTTCACCTGCAGGTCAGTGCTGCTGTCCTTTCTGGCAAGATGTCTCTTCTGTCACAATCAGGAGGCATCTGGCAGCATGATTAACTTATGAGCATGCGCCCACAGAGAGGCACAGGGCCTTACAGCCCTTGGACTCCAGGCTGTCGTAGTCAGACTTTGCTCCAGGAGGCTGAATTTAATCCCTTGGCCTTGGCAGAGCCTCCGTTTCCAGTCATGGCGGTTTGGTTTAGCTTTTAATCTTCTTGCAGTGTGTTTGACTCCTTTGGAAAGCTACAGAAATCCCAAGGTTTATGCAGAAAAGCAGGGCAGCAGAGAGATTAATGGATACCTTGCACCCTGGCTTCAAGCCTGCCTGGCCACGGACTCTGTCATTCTAATCTGAGTGTTCCTATTCTTAATTTCGGAGACCAAGCTACCATTCCAAAGCAGCTCTTTATTGCCTGTCTGGCCACAGCTTCCCCAGCTCTCTCTTTTTCTCACTCCCTTTCTGTGCTCACAGCTCCTTCAAACCCTGTCACTCCTCTTGGTTGCTGTGTGACTAGGCATTCTGAGACTGGCCCTCCTTCGGGCTTGGGTATGGGGTTAGACTATGTTATGTGCTGGGAACGAAGCTCTCTGAGCACCAGAGAGGAGGACAGGGAGTCACAGGGGTCATGAGGATCGAAACCACCATCACAACACACAGCACAGGTCCAGGGTATCATGGGTAGTGTTGACATTGTCAAGTTGTCTGAAGGAATTAAGAGAAGGAGAAAAATACCCTTTCTCATGGGGGGTGCCCTAGGAGAGGTTGGAACATCTGAACTGGAAGAGTCTGCCTGTCTGGTCTGCGAAGCAGAGGCAGGTAGATCTCTGTATGTTGGAGGCTAGTGCGGTCTATGCGGTGAGTTCATGTGAGTTCAGGCCAGGCAGGTCTACACAGTTAGACCATCTCTTAGAGAAGGAAAACAAACAAGCAATACATTGCTATTTATTGGGAAGTAGGGAATGTATTTAATGTATTGCCAGTATTCACAATCACATATCTTCTTCATACCAAGAGAACAGAATCTTCTATGGCTGTCCCCTCCTCTCCCTCTCCTCCTCTCCTTTTTTCCTTTTAGTATTGGTATCAAACTCTGGGCCTTGAACATCCCACACAAGCACTTTCACACTGGCCACATCCCCAGCTTTGAAATGGTCTTTTTGTTTGTTTTGTAGGTTGGCTTAATTTTAATTTTAAAAAATTATTTTATTACTTTTATTGGGTGTATGTACTCCAGGAGGTTGTAGGTTTCAGATCCACCTAGAGTTGGAATTATAGGCATCTGTGAGCCACCTGCCGTGGGTGCTGGGACAGAACTCAGGTCTTGTGCAGAAGCAGTACAGACTCAACTGCCAAACCATCTCTCTAGCCCAGGCTTTGTTTTCAAGACAAAGTCTCACTGTTTCCCGGGCCTTAAATAATTCTTAGCCTTCCTAGTAGTTGGACTCTAGGCGTGTGCCATGGTACCCTGCTTACAATCAACGTAAAGTTATTTATTTTGTGTGTGGGTATTTTGACTTCATGTATGTCTGTGTATTACTTGCATGCCTGCTTCCCGTGTATATTTTGTATGTATATGGGTGTCTGCACAAATGTCTGTGTACCACTTGCATGGCTGGTGCCTATGGAGACCAGAAGAGGGTGGTGTTGGCTCTCCTAGAAGAACAGTCAGTGCTCTGGACCACCATCTCTCCAGCCTCTACAATCAGCTTTAGTGGAATGACTGCACCTAGAAGTCCCTGTGCTGTCCACTGCTTGTGCTGCGATTTTCTGGGGTTCAAAAAGATAGGGAATCATGTTATGTGGGATACTTGGGATACTCAACCATTTTAAGCATACTTTTCACATGACCTCGTGTTTTTTTTTTGTTTTGCTTTGTTTTGTTTGTCTCATGTGATATTTACCACAAAACTCTGAGATGTTGCTCTGATTGCTATCACACTGTGGTTGGGGACATGGGGTTAAGTCATTTATCTGAGGCCACGAAGCTCACCACCCATGTCATCATGTGTCCCTGGCTTGTGCTATAAGCACTGGATGAAGGCCCCTTTGCATTTTTCCTTCTTTTTTTTTCTTTATTGATATTTATTGAGCTCTACATTTTTTCTGCTCCCCTCCCTGCCTCTCCCCTCCCCCTTCAATCCTCCCCCAATGTCCCTATGGCATTTTTCCTTCTAATGAAAGATTCACCAATGAATTTCTCTCTGATCTCATTTTTTTTTAATACCTTTTCATCCAGCCCACCTACATGCTCCTCGAAGATTTATAGTCCAGTCTGAGGAATTACTTGCTGATTTTGTGTGGACATTGGAAACCCCTTGGTCTATCCAGCTCTCTCCGGTGCCCCTTGTGGGTGCAGACAGTTACTTCATGAAAATGGGAGATGAGCCAGGCCGGGTGGTGGTGGCGCACACCTTTAATCTTAGCACTCGGGAGGCAGAGGCAGGCAGATCTCTGTGAGTTTGAGGCCAGCCTGTCTACAAGAGCTAGTTCCAGGACAGGCACCAAAGCTACAGAGAAACCTTGTCTCAAAAAAAAAATAAATAAATAAAAAATAAAAAGAAAGAAAATGGGAGATGAGCGATCAGCCCACCTAGGTAAGGGGCCAGCAGTTACTGGGTGCCACCTCCTTATGTTTGCAGGGTTCTCAAGAATAACAGAAGTCGGCGTGAAATGGCAGTTGGACCATGGAGAAGAAAATTGGAGGGGACAGACTGGTGAGAGGAAGACGATTTGGCCACAGGAGAAGACTGGAGGCCAAACCCAAACCTGGGACAGGCAGATGCAGCTGGCTTGGGCGTGGCGGGGGAGGGCTTCCACACATGCCAGACAGTTGTGGGGTGTTTTAGAAAAGTTCTCACTGTGTAGTCCAGGCTGGTCTGAGATTGACTACCTAGATCAGAATGGCTTTGAACTCACAGAAATTGGCCCGCCTGTCTTTTTAGTGCTGGCATTAAAGGTATGTGCCTTGACACTCAGTACAGCAGACAGCCTCATAAACTGGGCCGGCCTGGTACAGCAGCAAGGAGAAGTCCCAGGCCTCTGGACTTTGGAGCTAGGACAGGGGCCAGCTCTGGGGCTAGGGCAAGCCACCCGAGCAAGCCCATCCCTTCCCACCCTGTTGCAGAGCCGGCAGCTGAGTCTTTGCCTCTGGGTCATGGGCATTTCCCAGAGATGGATTCAGACCTCTGGAACCTGTCAAGAAATCTGTTGAGAGCCCAGAAGGATGAGAAAGAGATGGCCCCAGGCTGCGGTGGGAGAAACTCAGTCCAGAGTCAATAGGTCTGGCTTAAATAAACTAAGCTGGGACAAGCATGGTGGCACATGCCTTTAATCCCAGCACTCAGGAGGCCGAGTCAGGAGGATGAAATATCAAAACACACTTTGAATTGGCCCCGGCTGCCAGTTCACCTTGGACAGTGACACCTTTTCTGTGTCACTGCTGAGCCTCTAGTCTCCAATATCATGGGAACAGGTGAGCTCATCCTTCGAGGTGCCTGCTTCCCAGGATGTACAAAGGATGGTGATGAGTGCCAGCTTCCTGAAGGTAGCCCATCCTGCCTGGCCTAGGAGACTGAGATGAGGATCCCCCGTAGACATTGACCACAGCCCTCCTGGGCCTTAATGTCCTCAGTCTAGGATCATAACCAAGGTTCCCCGGGGCTGGTAAGATGGAATAGTGGGCAAAGATGCTTGTAGCCAAGCCTGGTGATCTGAGTTGGATCTCGGAGAGCCACCTGGTAGGAAAGAAGTGACTCTCACAAGTTGTCTTTTGAAAAAGAAAAGGCAGCAAGTTTCCATGAAGAAGCTGGTGCAGCGGTTCATGCCTCTGAAGCTGGTGCAGCGGTCCACGCCTCTGATCTCAGCACTCAGAAGGGAGAAGCAGGAAGGTTGCTGTACATTCAGGGCTAGGCTGGCCCACCCTAGTTAGCAGGTTGTAAGCCAGCTAGGGTGAGACCTGTCTCAAACAAACAAGCACAAAGAAGAAGTTTCCATGAAGAAATGTGTGGCACAGGCTTGGAAGAAGCCCGCCAAAGTTGCAAAGCCAATACATCTTCCTTAAGGTTTGTATTCTGAGTACACTGAGCTGACCCTTAAGGACAGCTCCCCCAGCCCCCACCCCCAAGTGGTTCTGAAGCATTTGCAAGCCTTGCTTTGCATGTTTCCTTCTGTCCAAGTGGCAGCTGGTAAGAAAATGTACCCAAGAATCGTCTGAGGTCCAGATGTACTGCCTGGCCCCTCTCTTTCCTCTCTTTGCCCTAGGTCTGGCATCTGGAACCTGGAGGGGCCATGCATGGTGCTGACCAAAGAGTGTATGACCTGAGTGACGACTGATTCCATTTGGAATTAAGGAGTTTGTGGAACTTGGGAGGGAAGCACGTGGTTTCTTCCTGACCTTAAGGCTGAGAATTTTGAGAATTTATCTGTCTCCTTGGCAACAAGTATACACACACACACACACACACACACACACACACTTCTCTCCTCCCTTCCCCACTGGTGTTAGTCTGGAACCATCCCCTTTCTTTCTCCTTCCACACCCTGCCATCTCCAGCTCTCCCCAGTTCACCCTCTTTCCTCCTCTGGCTGTCAGAGTGCATGCACGGGCCCGCTCAGGTGAACAGAGAACAGTTGGTTCATCTGGGCAGCAGGGTGGAGGTCATTTAGCCAAGCTGCCTTCTAAGGCTCCCCTGGGCCTGGCCCCTTTCAAGCAGTTCGGTAAACAAACTACCTCAGTTCTGTCCATTTTACAGACAGGCTAACTCTAATCATTGTAATGACATTGCACAGCAAGCGGCCTTTCATCTGGGCCTCACAAAGGACTCTCTGCACACTAATTAGACATTCTGGGGGAAGAGTCACCCTGCTCAGGCCACTGGAGCTGTCCTGGGGGCAGTCAGGGTTAGGGTGGCGGGAAAGGTACAGTCCTTACAGTCGTGTTGCCAGCACTCCAGAGGTGGAGGCAGGAAGACAGAGTTTAAAGCCTGCTGGTCTACGTAGCATGACTCCATCTCCAAACACAAATCTAAACAAAAAATTCAGTAAATAAATAAATGGCCAGCCATGTGGCTCATGCCTGTAATTTCAGCACTGGGGAAGCAGAGGCAGGAGAATTGCAGCAAGGCAGTCAGCTGGCGGTGGTGCACGCCTCTGTCTCAGCAGAGGCAGGCCAACTGTGAGTTGCAGGCCAGCCTGGTTTACAGAACTAGTTCCAAGACAGCCAGGGCCACACAGAGAAACCGTGTCTGGGGGTTCCGGGAGGAAAAAAAAAGAACTGCAACAAGTTTGAGGCTAACCTGGGCTTCATAGTGAGTTCCAGGCCAGCCTGGGTTACCCAGCGAGACCCTGTCTAAAAAACACCCAAATAGGGGCTGGGAGATAGTTCAGTAGATTCCCAGTGCTTGGACTAGGGATCCTTGGGCATCCTGGCTAGCTAAGCTAGCAGGATCAGTGAGTCAGTTCAGTGAGAGACTCCGCTTCAGTAGAATAGAGTGGAGAGCCAATGAGTAGGACACTTGACATCAATTTCTAATGTCCACATATGCTTACACACATGCATGTACTCTTGTACACACTGGCACTCCCACACACGTGTCCCCACACATATACCAATACCACACAAAAAATCGAAGCAAAATAAGAAATAAACACATTTTATAATAGTAGTGATCATGGGAGCCATACCCCCATTTCCCGAATCTTGATGAGCATGGTATATGCTCAGCTGTCCAAGAACTCACTCTGTAGACCAGGCTGGGCTCAGAGATCTGCCTGTCTCTGCCTTGCTAGTGGTGGAATTAAAGGCCAGTGCCACCATGTCTGGCTTGTGTGTATGTGTGTGTTTATTTTGCCTGCATGTCTGTTCACCATGTGAGTTCGGTGCCTGTCGAGGATAGAAAAGGTCGTCAAATTATCTAGGATTGGATTTACAGATAGTCATGAGCTTCCGCATAGGTTCTGGGACTCAGTATCCAGGCCTTCTGGAAGAGCAGTGAGTGCTCTTAATGACTAAGCCAACCCACCAGCCACTGGGATAGCCTTTAACTGTCTGTGTTTGGACCCCACTCTTCAATTGGATCGTCCTGGAATGGGGTTGTGCAGCCTCTCCTGTGCTCCCAGTGGGCAATGCAGCTAAGAGTTACTGTTCTAGATTTATTTATTTTTATTTTATGTGTACGAATGTTTTGCAAGCATGTATATTTGTGCATGCCAATTGCATGCCTCATTCCTACAGAGGCCAGAAGAGGGCATCGGATCCCCTGGAACTAGAGTTACAGATCTACGAGCCACCATGTGGGTGCTGGGGAATCAAACCTGGGTCCTCTGGAAGAGTAATAAGTGCTCTCAATGGCTGAGCTGCCTCTCCAGTCCACAAAGAGTTACTATTAGGTGATGTGGGAGGTCTTTCTGTCCGTGTGTTGCTTTTATTGGTTAATGAATAAACTGCCTTGGCCTGTTGATAGGGCAGAACTTAGGTAGGCGGGAAAGACAGAGAAAGGAGGCAGAGTCAGAGGGACACCATGGAGCCTCCTCCAGAGATAGATGTGATGAAACTTTGCTAGTAGGCCCCGACCTTGTGGTGATATAGAGTTAGCCAATAAGAAGCTAGAGCTTCAAGGCCAAATGGATCAAAGACCTCAATTTAAAGCCAGCCACACTGAACCTTATAGAAGAGAAAGTTTCGGGAACTACACTTGAACGCATTGGCACAGGGAA
>JAQHUG010000017.1:3346841-3357365 GCA_028555095.1 Dicrostonyx torquatus | reverse complement strand
TCTTCTTCTTTTTGTTTTTTCAAGACAGGGTTTCTCTGTAACTTTGGGGTCTGTCCTGGAACTTGCTCTGTAGACCAGGCTGGCCTCAAACTTACAGAGATCCTCCTGTCTCTGCCTCCCGAGTGCTGGGATTAAAGGTGTGTGCCACTACCACCCAGTGATTTTTTTTTCCTTTCGATTTTTTTGAGACAGGGCCCTGTATAGCTCAGGCTAGCCTTGAACTAATTCCTCTGTTTCTGTTTCCCACACATTGAAATTATAAGTGTGTGCTGCCACACCTAGATGAAGTATTTTTATAGTTAGACTCTATTAGCAATTTCCTTATGCTGGGGGCATAGACAGAAAACACACTTGGCCCTTTATTGATAACTCTGGCATTCTGTCAGCACATAGAGCTTTGGAGAAACATCCAGGCAACTCTTTCCTTAAAATAGTCACTCCCCGAGGGTAACAGGAGTCCGTTTCCATTTTGAACAAGGTCACTTCAGACAGGAAACCTATTACCTCACTGATGCAATCCAGAGACCTGAGTGTCTAGAAAGTTCTTCCTTGTGTTGAAACCAAGTTGGGGAGATGACTTAATTGGGTAAAAAGGCTTGCTGCACAATGCTGATGACCCAAGTTTTGTCTCTGGAAACTACAAAAATGGCCAGGTTCTATGTCTCTACAGGCCCAGCACTCCTACTGTGAGGTATGTGGCAGAGGCAGGAGAATCACCTAGAAAGTCAGCTGGCCTGGAGCAGGCGGCAGTGGTGGCGGCTGCGGCTGTGAGTCCCTCTCTCTACACGACGGAATGTAAAAAGCAAGTCCTGCAAGCTGTCCTCTGACCTCCACGTGTACGCTATGGCGAGCATTTGCCTGTGGTCTCATTTGTGCGCACACACATAGAACTAAGTGAATAAACATGTAAATGAATTAATATTTACACAACAAAAAGTCACATGTACTCTGCTGACCTTTACCCAATCGCCACGTTTTGCTGTCTGAGTCCAGGTGGTATTCTTTTCTTTTTGTTGTTGTTGTTTTGGGGGCTTTTTAAAGTTGTTTTTATTAGTTCTGTTTTGGTTATCTGAGACAAAGTCTCTCTCTTTCTATGTAATCCTGGCTTTTCTGGGGCTCACTCTGTTTACCAGGCTGGCCTCAAACTCTCAAATATCGTCCTGCCTCTATCTCCCAAGTGAAGTTCTAGGATTAAAGGTATGCACCACAAGACATAGCACAGAAGTCATTCTTTTCCATATGACAACTTTCAGACATGTCAAGAAAACCATTATAATGCCAACTGCTCCCCCTTTTAGTTTTCTTTGTTCACTTGTTTGCTTGTTTGAGACGGGGGTCTCAGTCTTTGGCCCAGATATTGGTCATGACCAATACTACATGCTATAAATTCAGGAAACCCTAACACAACTTGCTTTAAGCAAAACAAATGAGCAAACACATTAATAAAGGAACTGAAAATCCCAAGAGTTTATTTCAGCCATTAGTACCCTTTGATCTGGGAGTGCAACGCCAATAGGTCTCGGTAGTCGTCTGCACTGTTTTTATTCTTGATTAAAAGTTTAGTAACTCCTGAGAGTCCAAGTTAACATCCTCCCAAATTCTCGTTCATCAGGAAAGAGCAGCAGAGCTTCCGTTGGGACTGAAAGTCTCATAGCTAAGCTGGTAACACAAGGCTATAATCTCAACACTTGAGGGCCAGCAGCAGGAGAAGTTCAAATCTACCCTCTACTACAGAGCAAGCCCAAAGCCAGGCTGAGCTGACTCCTGTCCCCCAGAGAGTCTCATTACATCACTACCCTTGACTAGAGCACATACCTGCCTTTGAACCTGATTGGTCAAGGAACACAGGTTGTCTAGTTGGTCAAGTCAACCTCCCAACTCCTATATCACTTCTGTAGATAAGAGAGGTGGCACCATAATCCAAAATTTGAGTGAGGGACAGGTGTATCCTAGAAGATCAGAGTGCTGGTGCCAATGACCTGGCAATGGAGCCAGCCATGTTGCCGTCATCATTGACTTCTTCCTCCTCTTTCTTTACTTCCTCCTCCTCCCCCAACCTCATTTTTTTTTAAGTTAGTGTCTTACTCTACAGCTCAAAATGTCCAGAAAGTCACTCTCTGGCCTAGACTAGTCTGCCTCAGCTTCCTCAGTACCAGGACTACAGGAGTGTGCCACCAACCCATTCATCTTATTTTTCCCTTAAGATCTTTTTTGTAGCCCACCAGGCGGTGGTGGCGCACGTCTTTCATCCCAGCACTCAGGAGGCAGAGGCAGGTGAATCCTTGTGAGTTTGAGGCCAGCCTGCTCTACAAGAGCTAGTTCCAGGACAGCTAGGACTGTTACACAGGGAAATCCTGTCTCAAAAAACAAAACAAAAAAATCTTTTGTAGCCAAGGTAACATAGTGTACACCACCATGCTTAGTTTGCATGATGCTGGGGACTAAACCCTGGGCTTTCTTCATGCTAAGTAAACACTCTACTGATGGAGCCCCAGTTCCACTTGTCCTTTTAAATCCCCATTTAGAGTCAAAGGATCCAAAGTGCAGCCAGAGAATCTCTGTGTAAGCCATACATTTAGAAGGTGGCAGAGCCACATATATGTGCTTGACTGCAAAGCCACGTGACAGCCACAGCATCTGGGGAAGTTCTGCTGACCGGAACTGAACCGCAGCAAAGGCATCTCCACTTTCAGTGATTCAGTAACTGGGAGTGACAGAGTAACCAGCGTTAAGCCTTTGTGGTTGATTAATTCCCCCGAATTGTTTCATCCGAGCTACACTTTTTATCTGGAATTCCTGGCAGAGGTAACAGACCGTTTCCACATTTGGCCAGGGACCCACCAGCATCTTCCCGGCACTGGGGCAGGTGTGGCTGTAATAGGAAACTAGTCACCCCCTGCGAGGGGATTTTCATTTTCTGGCAGAGATCTGGTGCCTGGCATGGGGCATTGTCCTCAGCAGCCTCAACAGTGGGTGTCCACTGTGGACTCTGGAATGGCCCCTCAATGCTGCTGTGACATGCATTGCTGGTCACTGATGTAAGAGAGATAGGGATGCTTCAGCACCCAAAGGCATGCGTGGTTATAGAATTCTCTTGCCTGACCTGAGAAGAGTTGAAATGCCACCCCGAAGAGACCTTGTTTTAGTTTCTTTCCTCATCCATGTGACAAATGACCTGACAAAAGTGACTTCAGGGAGGAAGGACTTACTGTGGGCACAGTCCATCATGAGGCTGTGTGAAGGCATGAGCTTGAGGCAGCTGGTCACATGGCACTCCCAGTTGAGAAGAGGGATGGATGCCAGCACTCAGTCTGCTCTTTCCCTTTTATTCAGCCCCATACCCAGCTCACGGGATGATGCCACCACTCCTTAATTCAGTCTAGACGCTTCCACACAGATAGGCCCTGGGGTTTATCTCAGGCCATTCTAGATTCTGTCAACTTGACAGTCGCTAATAGCCACCGTATCTGGGATTGGGAAGACGGCCCCATCTGTAAATGCCATGAAAGCATGAGGACTTGCGTTAAATCCCTGGTAGCTACGTAGAAACCCAGGCTCAGTTCACTGGTAACTGCATGCAGAGTGCCAGGCAGGTAGATATGGGATGATCCCAGCAGCCTCCTGGCCAACCAGCTCAGCTGAATCAGTGACCTCAGATTTAACTAAAGACCTGTAGAATAAACTGTAACTACACAGATTCTATTCATACGTGAAATACTAGTTTAAAAGAATAATACATTGAACCCAGGCGGTAGTGGCACATTCCTTTAATCCCAGCATCCAGGAGGCAGAGGCAGGTGCACCTCTGAGTTAGTGTGATCTACAGAGCAAGTTCAGGACAGCCAGAGAAACACAGAGAAACCCTGTCTCTAAAAACCAACCAACCAAACAACCAAGCAAAAACAAGCAAACAAAAGAATAAATCAAGGTGACTACCACCATTATTAGCAGATCTAAAAGGGGTGGTTTTGAGTCAGGTTTGGTGACTCCTGTGATCTCACCACTTTTAGGAAGCAGAGGCAGAAAGGTCATTGTAAAGATTGAGACCCCATATAGACAGACAAACAGGGCCTGTCAGTGTAGCCAGTATGCATGAAATCCTGGATTGGAATCCCAGCACCATACGGATTGGGTATATCAGTGCATGTTTCTATTTCCAGTACCTGGAGTTAGAGGCAGGAATATTAGAAGTTCATTGTCACCTACCATAAATAGTGAGTTTGAGGCCAGCTTGGGCTATAGGAAACTCCATCTCAAAACAAACCCCCCAAAATAAATGAATAAAAATGACAAATGTTGAAGCAAAAAAGAGAGTCGTGGAAGAATATACAGGAAATTATGGCGTGGTTAGTGCCTGGCTTCGTAAGGCTTGGGAATAAGAATGCAGGTGTGAGTGGTTCAGGACGACAGGACCTAGGCAGGAAACTACATCAGCATCACGATAACCAGTCCTGGGTGGAGCAAGGGGATTCCGATAGTAAAATGGAAACACAGGCATGCCAGCCACACCCATTGTCTCAGGCCCACCTGGAATGTTGTGTTTCTTAAGCCGGGTGGCACACAGAGATGTGGAATGTTTCTCCTCTACACATTCTATTTTGTTTGTGGTTCTTTAAAGACCCAGGCTGACTTTGAACTCACCATGGTTCAGGTTTCTGTTACAGGTTATTGGATGGAAGGAAGGAAGGAAGGAAGGAAGGAAGGAAGGAAGGAAGGAAGGAAGGAAGGAAGGAAGGGAAAGGAAAGAAAACAAACAAAACTCCTAACCTATAACCCAGCTGTCTGACTCCAGACCTTGTGCCCAGGCTCAGAAGAGACAGAGAAGGTTCAGCACAGTCTATGCTTCCTCAAAGAGTCTGCCATTTTTAACTCTTAATTCCAGGTTGAAAAGATAGGAGAGAAGGGTGGGGAACTAATAGTGACTCCCTAGCAAGTCAAAAGACAAACAAGCCTTACAGGTGGGCCTGGGGTATCACTGGGTGGATCTTGAAGCCACTGATACTATCTGTCTGACATACTAGGTCCACTTCTGCAATGCAGAGATGGGGCACCCAAAAGGAAGAGGAGCCTACAAGAAGTCAGATTTTATTGTTATTGTTTTAGTGTATTGTTGATAGTCACTACCCTCCCAGGTCTTTGCTGCCCAAGGGCTGGGCCAAGGGCCAATCCTCTGCTGGAAATCAGTTTTAAATTGCTTTGTTTGTTGAGATAAGGTTTCAGGGACCACAGGCCAGATTTGAACTTGACCTGTAGTCCAGCATGACCTTAAACTCTTGTCCCTCCCATCTCTACCCAAGATTACAGGCCTCTAACCACTGTGTCCCACTTCCCAACAGTCTTGATTAATAGGTAGAAAGGGAGTTCTCATTAGGTGCCTAGATATTCAGCTGGGAAAGCAGACAGACACAGAGAAGGGTCCTCGTAGACAAAGCCTGGGAGTTGGCAGCTTTGCTTGCTTCTCTGGTTGAGCCCACAGCCATGGTCTTTCTTCTAGCATATAAAGGCCAGAAGACAACCTCCAGAAGCTCGGTTTCTCCTTCTGCCACGTGGGCTCTGCCTGGGGACTGAACTCAGGTCACTAGACCTGGTGGCACATGCCATCGTGTCTTCCAGCTTCACATTCCTCTCTTCCTGGGTAGGAGGAGTTGGGGCCACTTTTCTCCTCCCCTTCTTCCTTTTCATCTTCTTCCTCTTTCTCCCCCTCCTCTTCTTTCTCTTCCCCCTCTTCCTCTGCTCCCTCCCCTTTTATTGTTGATTTCGTTTGACTTTTGAGAAAGGTTCTGACCTCAAAATCACTACAAAGTGCTCCTGACTTTGGTCCCAATCCCACATTCTCCTCCTCAGGACAGCTACTACAGGCCTGTCCTGCCACACCCAGCTCTTGTGGCGCTGGAGATCAAACCCAGGGCTCCTGCAAATGAGGCCAGCACCCCGATAACTGAACTAGAGCCCCAGCAGTGTTTTGTTTGTTTTGAGGCAGAACCTCACACTGTAGCCTATGTAGGAGGGTCTGTCTTTATTTCTGTGCTTTGATTGGTTAAATAAAAAAGCTGCCTGGGCCATTTGATAGGGCAGGACTTAGATAGGCGGGGAAAAGAGAAAAGGACGCTGGGAAGAAGACTGGGTCAGAGCCAGTCGCCATGAGGCTCCCGCGGCAGATGGATGTATCTTAGCACAGTCCGGGAAGATCACCACCTCGTGGTGACATACAGACTTTTATAATGGGTTAGTTTAGATGTGAGAGCTAGCCAAGAAAAGGCTAGAGATAATGGGCAAGGCAGTATTTAAATTAATACAGTTCTCATGTGGTTATTTCAGGCATAAGCAAGCAATCAGCGGCTGAGCAGGCCAGCGGCTGGGGGTTGGGGGAGTTGGGTGCCGGGAATACAACCCACACCTCTCTCCCCCTAATTACAACAAGCCTAGGCTGGCTGAACCTTAAATTTCTGCTTAGAGTTCTGAGTCTATGTCCTTTCTACTCTCAACAAAAGGAATTTTCTAAGTACTGAGAGAATTGTGTAGGAGATACTGGTACCCGGCTGGGCTTCCTTTCACACAAAATGTATATAACAGCACAAGTCCACTTAGAATATGGGGAATCTTTCAAGCAAATGTGTATCTTATTAAATGTAAATTCCTACATGCTGTTGAAAAATAACAGAAGTAGCCAGACATAGCACACAGGTCTGTGATCCTTGCACTGCAGAGGCTGAAGTGAGTTGGAGGCCACCCTGTGCTACATATTGAATATTAGCTATATATCATAGTATGAGCTAGCCCAAGATAATGAGTACTTGCTTGAGGGGATGGAACTTGGTCTTTGTCTCCTTAGGGCAGGGGCGAAAAGAAAGAAAAGCTAAGCCCCTGGACCCCAAGATTTCTATGTGTACCAGGCAGGGCCTGCTATGCAATTTTTGGGGCTCACTGCCAAAGAAAAATATTGACCCTTCTGCAAAAATGTCTTCTGAATCCAGATAGAAGCAACAGAGTATTAGGCCAAGTGTGAGGAGACTCCCCAACAGGAGGGGACCGCTGGAATCCTTCTTCCTTTGTTCTGAGATGCTAGCCACCTAGCCAAGCAGGGTGCTGCGCATGCCTGTGGAGAATAGGAACCCTGTCAGGTGCAGTCTACTAGGATTCTAGGTACTGCCTCAGTATAAAAAGACCCTCTTTAAGCAAGTCGTGGCTCCAGCCTTGAAGACACTCACTCTAGTAAGGGAGATAATAGTTTTGCAATGCACAAGACCCCAGTGCAAGGGAGATGTGTGCAGGGCTGTATTGGGAGAGCCATCCTGAGGCGGGAAGGGATGCTGGCTGAAGAGTGGACTTTGTGAGTGATGGCGAGGCATGGGTCTGACTGTGTTTTAGATGGGTAAGGCCTGGCTGTAGCCAGGGAGTGTGGTCATGCTGCTCTAGAGAGACACACCCAGCTTCAGTGATGCGACCACAGTAATTGGAATCAGGCACCCGGAAAGCGACCAGAAGTTGACCTTAACTTAGAGATGCTTCCAACCAGATTGGTGATGGGTAAGATCAGGTGGAGGTGAACAGGTGTTAGGGCTGAAAGGAGAATCAAAGGTGACTGTTTAGCTGATTATTGAGCAGACGGACAAAGTGTAAAACGAAGGGCATCTTTTTATTGTGTGTGCCTGTTGGGGTCCTGGGCGAGCTTCTTAGGGCCTGAGCACACCTTTTCAGCTGTCTTCTTCCACCTTGTTGAGGCAGAATCTTGCTTGTTTCAGCCAACTCCTAGATGATTCCTGTCTCTACCTCCTGTCTTGCTTTAGGAACGCTGAGATTACGGATGTGTGCTACCAAATCTGGCTTCTTATGCATTACTTCTAGGAATTGAATCTGTTTATTAGGCTTATATGGCAGGAATGTTTACCTGTGGAATCATCTGGCAACAGTGCTCTTGGTTTTATGAGCCCTGGTCTCATGTAGTTAAGGGTGGCCCCAGACTTGTGATACAGTCAAGGATGACATTGAACTCCTGTTCCTCCAGCCTATACTTCCCTAGTGCTGAGAATGCAGACATATATAAAAACACATGGCTAAGCTGGGCGGTGGTGGCACACGCCTTTAAGCCCAGCACTCGGGAGGCAAAGGCAGGATGATCTCTGTGAATTTGAGGCCAGCCTGGTCTACAAGAGCTAGCAGGCAACAAAGTGACACAGAGAAACCCTGTCTCGAACAAACAAACAAAAAACAAAAACAAAAAAAAAGCACATGGCTAAGAAATGAACCAAGGATTTCCTCTATGCTAGGCAAGCTCTCCACCAACTGAATCACACCCCCAACTTTCTGAAAGGCAAGTTGAAGGAAACATTGTGTATTTTGTTATTAATTTTGTAAATTATACAGAGGCACCATGAGCAATACATCACTAAATACTTTAGTCTTCCTCACGGCTCCTTTCCTTGTTCCAGCAGAGCCCCACCCCCAACACCATACCCCAAGAAAAGCCATTTTTCGCAGACACTGAAAGCATGGAGGTGAAGTGACTAGACCTCTGAAGCAAGAGAGATGGCACAACCCGAGAAAGGGAAATGTGTTTAAATTCTCTCTAGCCTGGCGTGGTAACACACAGCACTCAGGAGACAAAGGCAGGCAGATCTTTGTGAGTTCAAGACCAGTCTGGTCGATACAAAGAGTTCCAGATCAGCCAGGGCTGCATAGCAAGAACCTGCCTCAAAAATAATTTTTAAGTGTTTAGTGTTTCAATTGCTTAATCGTCACCTTGTATGCACAAGGTCTTTGAAATGATTAGCACGTGGAGCTTGATGTGGCCTCTAACATTCTCCTTATTTAGGAAGCAGTGGGCAGACTTCATAATGTGTCCTTAAAATAGTCACCAATCACATTCTGATCTGGAAGCCCAGCCACTCACCTGGGCAGTAATTAGCATGAAGCCAACCCATGTCCGCTTCTCATTTCACACTTTATAGACCCCTTAGTTCCACTTCAGCAGTAACGGAGGGAGGGAAACTATTTAAGTATTTATATATGCCAGATCACACAGGGGACTCTCAGAAGGGCAATAGCTCGGATAGACTTTAGCAGGGGGATTCTTGTCTCTTGTAATACACACCAGTTTTCCAATTGCCCAACATCAACCTCACAGCAAAGTCCTTTTCCTTCCCTTCCATGTTGGGTTCTCGGTGACTACCCCTAAAGCCATGTGACTTTTTGACTGAGCTTGAGAGACAGACACTGAGCTGGGTATTGGTGTTGCACGCCTTTAATCCCAGCACTCGGGAGCCAGAGGCAGGCGGATCTCTGTGAGTTCGAGGTCAGCCTGGTCTACAGAGCTAGTTCCAGGACAGGTTCCAAAGCTACAGAGAAACCCTGTCTCGGGGTGGGGTAAACCAAAAAAAGAAAAATGAAAAGAAAGAAAGAAAAAGAAACCTTTCTTTTTTTTCCCCTCTTTCTCTTACAGTGCTGAGGATGGAATCCAGAGTCCTATATTCTAGACAAGTGCTCTCCCATAGTCCCTAACCTTAGCCCCAGTGACACAGATTCTACTGATCTGTTACATGTTGTAGTGACACACTTGTCATACAGGTAATTGCTTAGGCAGTTCAGGCTTTTGAGTCCTGCTACCTACAAAGCAGAACGCTGAATGGCAGATTACACAACAGGCCCTGAATGTCACTGCTCCTCTTTTCTTTCTGTTTTGCAGACATTACTTTTGTCATGGGCCACCTGTCTCCTGGAGCATATGTCCTCAGAGGGCTGAGAGACCTGAACTGACCTAAAGAACTTCAAGTGTGAGAAAATCTCTCTCTCTCTCATTCTGATCTGGAATTTCTTCCTCTCTCCCTCCCCGTCTCTCCCCAGGATTAGGAATGGAGCTCCAGACTTGGCCTGTTAGGCAAGCATCCTGCTATGTCCTCAAGCAGCTGTGACTGCCTGTTTTCTTTCCATCTCTATTGGAAAGTAAAATACAATTACACCATTTCCCCCTTCCAACCTCTGCCATGTAATCCCCCTTTGCTTTCAAAGTCACAGCCTTTTTGCTATCATTATTTGATATATGCTCAGTCCATATATTGCTTGTATGTATATACATGTGTGTTATTTTAGGGCTCAACCGTCTTCAGGTTCAGTAAGAGACACTGTCTCAAAAATGGTTGTAGTTATATTTTGTTTGTGTTTTAACAAATAAAGTTTGCCTGAAGATCAGAGTGCAGAGCTAAGCCACTAGAGGCCAGGGAGTAGTGGGACCCACCTTTAATCTCAGGACTCAGAAATGGAGGCAGAGGGATCTCTGTGAGTTCCAGGGCACGGTGGCTATGCAAGAATTAATCTGTCTAAAAGAGAAACAGAGCTCACACAAAGGTGATCCCAGCACTTGGGGTCACATCCCTTTAATCCCAGCACTAGGGAGGTGGAGACAGGAGTGATATGGCTGGGTGGAGAGAGGAATATAAGGCGGGAGGAGACAGGAACTCAATGCAGGCTGAGGTTTGGTGGAGATAGATGCAGTCTGAAGAGGCGGTCTGAGGACAGGATCTCCCCTTT
>JAQHUG010000017.1:3293262-3323029 GCA_028555095.1 Dicrostonyx torquatus | reverse complement strand
TGGCACACACCTTTAATCCTAGCACTCTGTAAACTCAAGTCCAGCCTGGAGTTCTAGGCCAGCCAATGCTACATTGTGAAATGTCCCCACCGCACACAAAAACGACACCTAAAAACAAACAAACAAACAAGCCAAGCAAGCAAAAAAACCAAGGCAAACAATTTCCAAAACCTTTTTTTTTTTTTTTTTGATTTTTCGAGACAGGGTTTTGCTGTAGTTTTAGAGCCTGTCCTAGAACTAGCTCTTGTAGACCAGGCTGGCCTCGAACTCACAGAGATCTGCCTGCCTCTGCCTCCTGAGTGCTGGCATGAAAGGCGTGTGCCACCACCTCCCAGATCCAAAACCATCTTGAGGTGGGAGAGTAGCTCGTGGTAGAGAGCATCACCCACAGTATGCCCCTTCCTCTCAAAACAGAAAGGATTACAGGAGCACAAGGAAGTAACTGGGATGATGAGGTTTAGTATTAGGGAGGATTCTGGGTAGGGCGTTTTGTCCCTAGGGCTCTATAAAAGCTCGCTCATCTTGGTTCTCAGACAGTAGTCACTCCCAGTGGCTCCTAGTTCACCAACAGCTTCCTGGTCTTCAGTGGTTCCCGGCTCAGACTCCCAACCCCTCAGCTATTGCAAGTTGTCCTCCTTCCAGGTATGCAAGTCACAGTGGGGTCCGAGGTTCATAGCAGCTGTCTTTGGGAACATGGAGGGTCTGTGAAATGTTGGGACCTGTTTTCCAACCCTGATGGCTTTGGGTGCTGGCGAGAGTATCTTTGCTTGGCACAGCACTTCAATGGTGTGTTCTTAGAACCCAACCCTCAAGGCAGCCTGCTGGAACCGGGGAAGGGATCGCACAGATTCACTCATGCCCAGGCCAGTATGGAACATGGACTGAGCTTGAGTTTATCTGCAAAATGGAGGTGAAAAATCACCAGATAAATTAACAATGTGTGTGTGTGGCCTGAACAGGTCAGATGTGAAAAGTGCAGGCTTCTGGCATGCTGCTTGGTGGTGCGGTACAGGGGTTTGGCAGCAAAATGGTGATGGATCCAGGCTCCCGGGTGGCTGGAGGTTAAAGAGACTCAACCCAGAGCCCAGGGCTTATCCACCAGCCATGACATTCCATCTTTGGGAAACACGGTTCTGTTTGATTGCCTCCTGCAGGAGGTCTTTTCCCTGTTTCAGGCAACGAAGGGCTGCGTGTTGCAGAGACAGGGCTCAGGCATGGCTTTGCCTCTTGGTTCAGTTAATGACCACTTTACTGTTCTTACCTCTGGGAATTTAGGCTGGGGGAGGGGAACTAGTGATCTTCTGGGTGGTTGTTAGGCTAACTCCTCCTTGATTATCCACAGAGCCTGTTAATGCCGCAGAGGGTCCCCCAGTGTATAGGGTTCCCAACTCCATAAAAGATGCTAAGGAGGAAAAGATAGGGAAGAAGCAACTTTCCCCACAGGACTGGAAAGCCTTTGCAAAAGTATATGTGTGTGTGTGTGGGGTCCAGTCCCTTCTGAATATTTAGTGACCAACGTTCAGAGCAACTAGGTGCAGCAGCCTTGCCTATAAGAGAACATTTGGAAGGCAGAGGCAGGAGGTTCAGTAGCTCAAGGTTACCCTTGGCTACACAGAGCATTCCAGGCCAGCCCTGGGGTACATGAGCCCCTCAAAGTAATAATGGTGTTGGGGATTGCTCAATCATCAGCGTGTGCCTAGCATGCATGAACACCGGCGTTTGATCTGTATAAACCAGGCAGTACACGTCCGTAATCCTAGCAGCCTGTAATCCCAGCAATTAATTTCAATTTCCAGAATGGAGGAGGTAGGGAAATCAGGATTTCAGGATTATCCTTCACTCTCAAGAAAAATTCAGACTGAGCCAGGCACTGGTGCCGCGCCTTTAATCCCAGCATTTGGAGGCAGAGGCAGACGAATCTCTTGAGTTCAAGGCCAGTGTGGTCTACAAAAGCTAGTTCCAGGACAGGCACCAAAGCTGCAGAGAAACCACGTCTCAAAAGCCAAAGTTCAGTCTGGGCTGCACTAGACCCTAACTCAAATAAAATTTCAGAATCAAATTTGGTGGCCCACACCTTTAATCCCAGTACTTTGGAGACAGAGATAGGTGGATCTATCTCTGTGTCTTGGTCTACAGAGCAAGTTCCAGTACAACCAGGGCTACACAGAGAAACCCTGTCTTGAAAAAAGAAGTGAATATTAAAAAATAGAAAAAAGAAAATTCTCAGAATATAATTCAGTAGGGGACAAGAAACAGGAGTTATGTAAGGAATGACACAATCTTATTGCAAATTACACCCTATTTGCATGCTGGCGCTACAGAAACAGATCCTATTTTGCTTATCAGTTCTGAGTCTGTGGGGCAACGCTAAGTCCCATAGGATGATTTGTGCTTTTTTTTTTCCTTTGAAGAAAAAGGATGTTTCAGCCAGTCAGTGGTGGTACATGCACTCAGTACTCAGGAGGCAGAGGAAGGTGGATCTCTGAGTTCGAGGCCAGTCAGGTCTATGGAGAGAGTTCCAGGACAGCCAGGGCTATGCAGAGAACCCTGTCTCAAAAACTAAAAAGACAGGGGGATGTTTTGTAGCCTAGGCAAGATGATGGCAACTTCAGCTCTTGATCCTCTCTCCATCTCAAAAACGGTGGGGTAACAGGAGACTACCACCACGCCTGGCTTTGGATATAGAGTGCTTGCTTAAATATATATGGCTTTAAAACAAACAACTTTGGTTCGAACAGAAGCATTCTCATTATTACAGCATCTGGCTGGAAGCGGGGTGGGTGAACCAAGAACCATAAATATGTCATTACTGAAACAACTGTCCTCCAAGCTTGTCCTCTCCAGGAGCCCAGATAGACGAGGTATGCTAGGCAAGTCTAGAGGGCTTTCTGAGCTTAAGCCACTCAGCTAGTCTAGGTCTTCAAAGGAGTAGAGTGGCAGTTCATCAAAGGACAGGATGGCGCCTGGATTGGAGGGCTGCTGAACTTACCCATCACCTTCCCTACCTCTCTCCATAAGCACAGTGTATTTTGGGTTAGATTTGTTTTTTTAAAAAATTATTTATTATGTATATAGTGTTCTGGGCACCAGATCTCATTATAGATGGATGTGAGCCATCATGTGGTTGCTGGGATTTGAACTCAGGACCTCCGGAACAGCAGTCAGTTCTCTCGACCTCTGAGTCATCGCTCCAGTCCCTAGATTTGTTTTATGGTTTTTGTTTTTTGTTTGTTTGTTTGTTTTTGTTTTTGAGACAGGGTTTCTCTGTGGCTTTGGAGCCTGCACTGGAACTAGCTCTTGTAGACCAGGCTGGTCTCGAATTCACAAAGATCCGCCTGCCTCTGCCTCCCGAGTGCTGGGATTAAAGGCGTGCACCACCACCGCCCGGCTCCCAGATTTGTTTTAACACCTGAGCTTAAATGCTTCAGGGCAGGGCCTGTTCTCTACTTAGCCTCAAGGCCCACATTTCTTCCTATATACCTCTCTCTCTCTCTCTCCCTCTTTTCCAGACAGGGTTTCTCTGTAACAGTACTGTCCTGGAACTACCAATGTAGACCAGGCTGGTCTTGAACTCACAGAGATCCACCTGCCTCTGCCTCCCGAGTGCTGGGATCAAAGGCATGCACCACCACCGCCTGGCTCCTATCTTTATCTCTATCTTTTCTTATCTTCCTTCCTCCCTCCCTTCTTTCCTTCTCTCCCTCCTCTTTTTCTCTTGTTTGTGGTACGAGGATCAAGAACTACACCAGCAAGTGTAACCTCAGCCTCCTTTACCTCAGAGACAGTTTCAATGTAGCCCAGACGGACCTTGAACTTTGATCCTCTTGTCTCAGTCTTCTGAGTAGTGGATTACATATACTCTTGAATTCTCAGGTCTAAAAGTGAACAGCATCACAAGTACTCCCTGGTGTTAGGTACTCAGAAGGACCTTGAGTCAGAAACAGCCTTAGGGAGCTCATGGTCTGGAGAATGGAGAAAGGTATGTGCCAGCCACCACTGCACATTTCGAAGCTGGCAACATCTTAGAGATCAGACAATCACGGAAATTGTTTCTATCCAGGAAAGGGGACCAGGAAGGCCAATGGCCCCAAAGCAGGAGTGAGCATGAGGGGTGTTGAGGAACCGCAGGAAGCCTGCTGCAAAAGGTGGTGATGAGGGTGGCCCAGCTTTGTTTGGTCCTGGACAATTTTCTGCTGTGCTGTAACTGATGGAAAGTTGGAAGGTTGGAGAGGCTGGGGCCTGTCGCTTGTGGTAGAGTACTTTGTATATAAACCTAGGACTCTGGCTATCATGCTGGAGAAAAGAATAGAGCAGGTATGGCTCAGGGTGAGCCTAGAAATCCATGTTGGGGAAATTTGGGTTCTAACTCACAGATGAGAACACATACATCGGAGTTCCCGAATCACAAGTGCTGGGACAGCCCAGTTCTTTGAGCCCAAGACTACTTAGAAATTGCTCTAGTTGGGTATAGCCTCTAACTCATGATCCCCTGCCTCTGTCCCAAGTGCTGAGATTTTTCTTTTTATGTTCATCGGTGTTCTGCCTGTATGTCTGTGTGGGGGTGTCAGAAGCCCTGGAACTGGAGTTACAGATGGGTGTGAGCTACCATGTGGGTGCTGGGTATTGAACCTGGTTCCTCTGAAAGAGCAAGCAGTCAATGCTCTTAACCGCTGAGGCACTTCTCCAGTCCCTTCTTTTCAATTTTTGTTTTAAAAGTTTTAGCTCAGCTGGGCAGTTGTGGCTCACGCCTTAAATCCCAGCATTCAAGAGTCAGAAGCAGGTGGATCTCTGTGAGTTCGAGGCCAGCCTGGTCTACAAGAGCTAGTTTCAGGACAGGATCCAAAGCTACAGAGAAACCCTGTCTTGAAAAGCAAACAAACAAAAAAAGTTAGCTCGTCTAGAGTTTCTGTTTAGTGCTGGGGTCAGCACTGGCTAGGAATACACTAGAAGAAAGCCTCATGATCCTGCATTTCCCAGCACTCACTTCTGACCCTGCTCTCTGCCTCCTCTTCTCGTGAGCTGGAATCAATTGTACTTTATCTTCTTATGTTGCCCTCAATCTATGCTGGAGCAACAAATGGAAAAATACAGCCCCCTGCAACAGGAGAGCACTACTAAGAGTGCTTTTGAGTATGGCTTTTCAGCACCTTGTCTGCATATTTATGAACATACCCAAGTGAGGCTGGAAATGGACTGCCGTTCCATCAGCCCCGTGCTTTCGCCTCTCATTCTGCCTCATTTAAGCCTGCTTCTTTGAAGTCTGGGGCTTTTTCGTGACTATGTAATGCATTGCCATTCTTGAATTCTGGCCTAAGAGGATAGATTCTGTGGCCGTGAGCCTGACCCAACAATTCTAAGATTATCAAAATTGCCACAGGGCCTGGGAGACGCTCCTGATGCATGCAGAAGCTCGAAGTGGGTTTGTTCAGGTGGTTCTTGGGAGCCACTGTCTCTGGCATTTATGACAAAGTCTACTCAAGGCCCCTTGCAGATGCTCATGGTCAGGGAAGAAAAGAGCCAGCAGTTTGTTCAGTGGCCTCGGAGGAGACCCAAACAGGCAGGGCAGGCACAGAATGCAGCTGCCTCCTCTCAGGCCTGGCCTGCCAGGGCAGCTTGGAATCTTGCAGGCAGTATTGGCCATCTTCTGCCTTCAGAACCTGGCGAGTTTGCAATGAGCAGGTCTGGACAGTCCCATTTCATCTCAGGCTGGGATTTTCCCAGGCCTGGTGACTCAGGGCGGGGTGTGGCACCAAGGAAAAGAGTCTGTCTGTGGGTGGCCTTCTCCCTCTCCTGTGGCAGTCATCTCTGGGTGCCCCTGTAGAATCTTTCCATCATTTCTAGTTCTTTAAGAGCTTTGTTCCAGCCAATGGTCTAGCAGATAATCAGGAAGAGAGAGAGCCCGTAGATGCTGGCCAGAAGCAACAGGCCAGGGTCCATCCACATCTGAGATGACACTGAGGTCAGGGTGAGTATTGGCAGTCCACACCTGCTTTATTTGACTTTCCCAACAATTTGGTTTTTTATCTCAGTACTTAACCACAGGACCATGCTTCCCGCACATTTTTCTTATTATTTTACTTCATTGGGATTTTGAGACAGACTGCTCCACTCCTCCACTTCCCACCTCCCCAAGTGCAAGAGCTGTAAGTGTGAGCCACCACACCCAGCAGTATTTATTTACTTATTTGTTTGAATGCACAAAGCCTGGGTGTCTGACTTCCCCAGTGAACTCCAAAGATCCACCAGATCAGATCATGCCCAGCTCCTCCCAGAACTTTTCCTCTGTGACTGAACACAATACACCCGCCTTGGCATCCTCTGTTGCTGGCTGCTTCCCTCAGTTGGGCTGCTCCCCCACGTGCTTGGCTGGATTCAGTTGAGCCTCCAAAAGCCCGCAGTTAAAAATAAGATGTTTTCCTCTTCCATTCCCTGCTGTGTCTCCCCACTTTCACCCCCACTTCCCACCGCTGCTACCAGCTCTAAAGGTGGGGTCTGTAGACAGGGACAGACTGGAAGGTGGGGCCATTTGGGGAGGCAAGCCGTCTGAGAATGCTGGGTTTGAAAGTTGTTTCCCCATGGGGAGGAGGTCTGCATCGTGAGGTGGATACTGCAGGGGGTGAGCTGACAGGAGGGAGGGCGCTACCAGCCCCTTTTTAAAAATCTATTTTTGTGCATTGGTGTTTTGCCTGCATGTGTGTCTGTGTGAGGGTCTCAGGTCCCCTGGAACTGGAATTACACACAGTTGTGAGCTGCCATGTGGGTGCTAGGAATTAAACCCGGCTCCCAAAAAAACAGCCAGTGCTCTTAACCCCTGAGCCATCTCTCCAGCCCCGCTACCAGTCCTTTGAAGCAGGGTTGTCTCTCACAGGTGTACTAGTCACCAGAACCACTCCATGTATTTGGCATGACAGCATGTGGGGCATCTATACTATGATATAGGATGAACATCATGTAGTTGTAAAATTCTTTTACATTTCTGAACCCTGAGATACTAGAACAGGTCACACCTGGGAGTTAGGTAAGGGGGTCTGGTCTATGCACTCTATAAATATACCCATTTAATAGATGAGGAAACTGAGAGTTGGTTTCGCTAGCATGTCTGCTAAGTTACAACTAAATGGATGGATAAGCATATCATAATTTTAAAGTTTTTTCTGACTCCAAAATTGGCATGTTTAGATGTAGATTTTCGTTTCGTTTTGTTTTATTTTATTTTTTGGTTTTTCGAGACAGGGTTTCTCGGAAACTTTGGAGCCTATCCTGGAACTAGCTGTTGTAGACCAGGCTGACCTTGAACTCAGAGATCCCAAGTGCTGGCATGAAAGGCGTGTGCCACCACCGCCCAGGTTAGATATAGCCGGCTTAGATGTAGATTTTCATGATTAAAAGTATGAATCTCCTGTTACCCGTGCTCAGGTCGGCACCAATCATCTAAAGGCTGTAGCTGTCTTTCTGCTTCTTCAGAGATGTTCCTTGTCCACTGTTGACTTGACAGAATGATTTCATTATGAGATTATGAAAAGTATACAATGTCTCCTTGGTCCGTTTTCTGCTGCTCACAATGTAATCTCACACACCGGGTTAGTCACAAAGAGAATGCTTATTCTGGTTTCATTGTTCATCTGATGACCTTCTTGACAAAGCCCAGAAGTCGTGCCAGAAGTTCTAGAGACCCAGCCAAACTCGCTCATATAGCAGACTCACTCTCCAGATAACCCGTTAGCCATCTACTAATTACATGGATATTTTGGTTCATTCATTCAGGAGGGTAGAGCCTTGATTATCTCATAAGGCCGATTGTAAATTTGAGCTGGGTGGTGGTGGTGCACGCCTTTAATCCCAGCACTTGGGAGGCAGAGGTAGGTGGATCTCTGAGTTCGAAGACAACCTGGTCTACGAGAGCTAGTTTCAGGACAAACTCCAAAGTTACAGAGAAACCCTATCTCAAAACCAAAAACCAAAACCAAAACAAAACAGGTTTAAATTTGGTCTGTCTCAATATGCAAGGTGGGGTGGCTTGTGTCTACAGCCCCACATTTAGGAGGCTGAGGTTGAAAGGTATGGAGTTCCAGGCTCTCTTTATTTCTGTACATCACTGTGAGTACCACAACGATTTCTAGACGGTGTTTCACTGTGTAACCCAGTCTGGCCTGGAACGTGTGCTCTTACCTCAACCTCAATTGCGGGAAGTTGAGTTATACATCTATTTAAGCTCTCTCCAACATTTGTCAATATTTTAATACAAATACATCATGCAGCAAAATCCAAAGGAAAAGATTCGCCCCTAAGAAACCACACAAAGACAAATGACAAGCATAGCCTGTGCAGGATAACCTCTGATACTTAAGGAATCCTGGGGTCATCATGGAGTTTCGGGAGTCTGTTCAGTTTGCTTGTTGCCAGCAGGAAAATGTCTAGTTTGTCACAAGATACATGTCACTGTGCTTCTCAGGGTAACCTCATACTGCAGGGCCTCCTGCAATCGTCTATCTCAATCTCCCTGGGTACAGGCATTCATTCGCTGTCTCCCTTCTCTCTTTTATATTTCACTGCATGGTGGGATAAACATTTGTGTGGCACTAAGGTTTAGCTCATAAGAAACTTAGTCAAAATTAAATTGCAACAGTGGCAGCCGGAAGCACAGATTTTAACGGCGGTGCAAATGCTAGAGTCAGATGGCCCAGTTTAGATTCTAGTGCTTGTCGGGACTTTGGGCAAGATGACCTCGCTATCTTAATTTATTCATTAATAAAATGGAGATGATAAACTTATCTTGTAAGAAGAAATGAGTCAGTGTGTGGAGAACAGAGTAAACAGGTGTCATAGCTACGCTGACCACAGTACAGTTTCTATAGCAGCCGGCAATCAGTTCAAGTCTCTGCAGCATTGGAGCTCAGTAGAGCGATCTGCTGCTGTTCATCGGCCAGACCCCACCACGCCATTCAGTTATTATGGTTCTGTATTGTAAATTGCAGGCGTAATCAAGGTGTGGTTGTCCACACCTGTAACGATCCTTTCTCAACCAAATCCCAAGCATACAGATAATACAAGAAAAGTTTTAACAAATGGCTAGTAAAACTTGCAAATTGACCACAAAGGAAATGACCACTCCTAAGATTAGTTAGGGTCTAGTTAACCTGGGCAGCCTAACCGTCCTCCCAGGCAGAATGACTTCGGTGACATGCCCTTGCCCCTGAACTTGAAGTTACACCTTTAAGTATGCATTCCTGATGTTAAAATTCAGTTGGAGCTGGTTTGGGGATTTTAAATTAACGGGAGCAACTAGGATCTCTTCTGGCTTTGTTTGACTTAACACTGTGTTCATAAGGCGCACTTTCTTTAGACTAAGTTGTTCATTTTCATTGCTGTGTATCATCTGGCTACTTTGACACCAACAGTTAATCATTTGGGTGTCTTTTCAGTTAGCTTCTATTCCTGGGAATGCGTATCTGAGACGTTCAGAGCTGTGTTCTTCTGGTCTTGCTTTGTTGATCATATGTACACGTTTTCTTTTATGACCTACCAGTGACTGTTACTCTTCACTCTGGCTTGCCCATTTGCTCTTTCTGTTTAATTTTATACATATGTATGTGCATATGTGTGCAGGAGTTCAGAGGTCAGAAGAGGGCATCAAAACACCTGGAACTACAGTTACAGGTGGTTGTGAATCACCATGAGAGCTGGGAACAGAATACAGGTCCTGTAAGAGCAGTGTGCAAAGACATCTCCACTCCTCATCCTGATTATCTATCTATCTATCTATCTATCTATCTATCTATCTATCTATCTATCTATAATCTATCTATCTGAGATAGCAATTCTTTCTCTATAGTCCTGGAACTCATGTAAACCAGGCTGGCCTTGAACTCACATCACTAACCTGCTTCCCAGTGCTAAGCCACACCCTTAACCTTGTTTAATTTTTTTTGACACTGTCTCATGTAGCCCAGACTTGTCTTTCTGTATATCAACTTGAGCTCCTGATTCTCCTGTCTCTACCTCCAAGTACTGGAACTATGTCTGGCTTCTTCATCATTTGCGTTCTTTTAATGTCTGGAATATCTGCCTGTAACGATTCCAGACTTTTGCCTTGCCCCTCTAGATCCACCATGTGTTTGAGGTAAGGGGCAGGGGTCCATTTCATTTGTTCTCTGATGGCTGCCATTTCCTGAAGATTGCAGTGATGTCACTGTGAATCAAGTGTCCATTTGTGCGCTTACGGGGTTTAGGCTGGCCTTGAAATTCTGACCCTTCTGCCTTTACGTTCTGAGATTACAGATGTGGCTCTGGGTTTTCCTTTATTCAT
The DNA here is from genome assembly GCA_028555095.1 of Dicrostonyx torquatus. Lineage (NCBI taxonomy): Eukaryota > Metazoa > Chordata > Mammalia > Rodentia > Cricetidae > Dicrostonyx > Dicrostonyx torquatus. Next base: position 3,312,723 of record JAQHUG010000017.1, on the reverse strand, counting down.
ACACAGGTACTTTTGGGTTCTGTGAAGGGAAAGCATATTAAAGAATAGGGGAGACCTGCTGATACGAACTCTTTTTATTTTTTTACTTTTGGTTTTTCGAGACAGGGTTTCACTGTAGTTTTAGAGCCTGTCTAAACTAGCTCTTGTAGACCGGGCTGGCCTCAAACTCACAAGTGCTGGAATTCAAGGCATGCGCCACCACTGCCCGGTGATATGAGTTCTTAACTTGGTCACTTAGTGCCATGACTATGCAAATAGGTCACACATGGATTTCTCATCCTCAGTCTTTTATACGAGTTTATATGAGAAATCAAACATGTTGCACTCACTATCAGTGTATACATTTTCACAGTAAAAAACAGACCACAAATCCAAAAAGCGATGACTCCAAGGGTTTCCATCCCTCTAAACTGTCTTTCTTATCCCAGACACCAGCCCCAGAGGCTCAGGTTTCAGACTTGTACCGGTCACACAGAACTGTATCTGTATGTAGCATGGGGAAGATGGTGGCTGTGAGCCTCAGTTTCAGACTAATGATATGATTTACCAAATTCCACCTCATAGTGCAGCGTTAAGCCCAGGTGAGCTGGTGTAATCCACACGGGTGATAGATGGTATTTTAGAAGTTGGCCTGTAAACATAGGGTTTATCACTAACGAGGAGAGACGGTATCTGAAAGCAAATGAACTTAGGGAAGTGTTCAGAAGAAGCCTGATTTGGGGGGGGGGGGCGAATGAGAGTAGACACTGCAGGGAAGGAATGCTGAGAGCTGCAGGCAAGCAGAGTCGAGCAGAGCCGTCTGTGTTTGGTAAAAAGCCTCTTGGATTGACTTCCCTCGTCTCCGGGAACGTAAGGGAGCCTTCCCAAGGTTTCTGCAGAGCTGGTCTTCAAGTTTAGCTCCGCTTGGGAAGCAATTTTAAAGAAAGGGGGAAGGCAATTAGGTCCCCGCCTCATGAAAGCTTTTAGCCAATGGGTGTCAGCCTACTGGATGACCGGTGAGTGAAGGCCAGGAGAATCGGGAAACTTAGTGTAGGTGGAGTGTGCAGCCTGCCTTGCCCACCACTGGCCTCAGGCAAGGCTGAGCTCCTTGATCACGTGAGGGTAGAAGCCTTTTACTCGGGACTGCACTCTTACCAGCCACAGGTTGGAGAGGTGCCTGCTGAGCCGAGCCACTCCCTAGGAATGTCTCAAGTCCACCCTCTGGAGCAAGCGTCAATCCCTCAGCAGGACCTCTAGGCGGATTAGCTTTCTTCCCAGTGTTCAGCAAGCCCTGTCCTTTGTGCTGCTGTAGGCAGTGTTGGCCCTGTGATCAGTGTAATACCTTCCTATTCTTCCCGACACCAAACGGCCTCTTTGAAAGCAAGGGTGGTTAGCACACTGAGTGCTGTGTGCCACCGGGCTGTATTCCCATTTTACATGGGAGCAAATGAGGCAGTGGAAAGCAAGAGGGCAGAGTAGGGAAATCAAGACAGGCAGCTGAGCACCTAAGATCTTGTCCCATAGTGCAGCACTTCAAATATTAGTTGTGGGCACTTAGACACCTGGAGTTGAGGCCGAAAGGAGTAGGCTAGCTCTCTCTCTTAGCAGATCTAGAGTGAGTCTGTGCCACCACCCACGTCTTAATCTTGGCTCCTTGGCCCCAGGCAAAGCTTTTATGCTCTGATCAGAGGTTGTGTCTGTCCACAGCGTTCAGTACTAGCCCGGGGGCTTGTTCCCAGGGCAGATCTCCGGGTCGCGTTAGAGAGGGTGGAGGTGGAGGAAAGTGACCGAAAAGAGCCCTGACAAACCCTGGCTCTCACAGTGGAGACAGCAGCACTTTTCCAGGCCTGCCAATCAAGACAGTCTCGAAATCCTCGCTGGCCTTGTTCTAACTGCCCAGTCCAGACAGGTCTCAGGGCAGAAGCACCTCGAACAATCCTGGCTTTGTTGCGAAGAATCTGTCCCTGAATTTCCCCGTCTATGCTCAGTGTCTAACCTCTCTCCAGCCAGAGAGAACGGAAGGCGCAGGCTCCCATGGAGGAGTCAGAGTGCAGGGGACGTAGCTGGTTGGTGTTCGCAGGAACCCGCTTGGGAGGGCAGCAGGGGGTTCGAGGCGCGCGGGGCGCCACTGGGGAGCAGGCCGTTCGGCCGTTCGTACTGCCTGCCTGGTCTGAGGTTTCTTCCCGCAGCCCTCGAGGTCGCGATGGGCTCATTAAGCCGGCAGGTAGGCAGTGCCCTGGCGGCGGCAGGCGGTCCTGGAATGTGCGAGGGGCGTGATGACAGCGACTGCCGCCGGCCTCTTTGCGCAACACCTTCACTGTATATATACCGGGCTCTCAGCTGCGCTCCACCTGGGTGCCTCCTGCAGTCCCTTACCTGCGAAGGGAGCGCTGGTGAGTACACCGCCGCTGCTACCGCGCTGCCGGCTGCTTCTGCCCTCAAGGACCTTCTCTGAGTTTTTTTTTTTAAGTGACTTCATTCTTATAGACGTCCCTCCATGCTGAGCGCAAGAGACTTACTTCACTGCTTCACTGGCTCTGGGCTGCAGAGGAGAAAATAGAACATATCTTTCCGATCTTTGCTGTCAGGCCGACTCTTGGAACATTAGTGAGGTGGAGATGCCCCACCTGGAGCTTCTACGATAGCTGTGCCTGAGTGGCGTGGGGTGGGAGCCACCCGGCTGGGCTCACTCTTTGGGTCACTACCTGTGTGACTCCCTTCAGGTTCCTGCCATGCAGTTGCCCTCCTGGTGACACCTGGGTATTTTCTGCAAATTGTAGCTTTCTGGCTGCTGCAGGATGAGTCGCCTCCAGGGGGACTCAGCCAAAGGCTTCTGCCCCTCAGCTGTGTGGAGCAGAACCTAGGATTTGATTTCTGTTTCAGGCAGAGGGTACTAGGCAGCAAGGTGTTAGTAACTTGCAGGAAGAATATGCACTCAGGGTTGGGGAGCCCCAGCATGAAAGAGGGGAGTGCCTGTTTGGGGGCACATGCCTGCCATAGGTTCTGTGGTTATTTTCTTAAACCCCTGCTTTCCTACTTTGGGCAGGGGTCTTCAGGCAAGTTTGTGCTAGCCGGGATGGCTCTGTCATCTTGTGTCCCCTTTTCTGACTTACAGACTGTAACTTGCCCTCTGTTAGGTGTTTCTGGAAACCCTGAGCCTCCCTTCAGTGGCCATTGTTTGGGGCTGGGAGACTCTCTTATCCTCTGCCAGCTGATAATGACCCTTTCTGTTTGGTAAGCTTGTAAGTGGATGGCAGGAAGGGCAGGCTTTGTAATAGCTTGGGACGCTCTGCAAGTTGCCCCCCTCTCTCCTCTACTCCAGGTTAGCACAGCTGTAGTTGCTAGATATAAGCCAGGCACAGGAGGAAACAGCGCTGGGGGAATCTGATTCGGAGGAAACTAGTTTTCACTAATGATTGCATTGTGTTTAGGGTTTACAAATTCAGGTTTTTTTCACCCCGTAAACAAGTTACAGGTCAACTACAAAACTCATTTGCAACCTAAGGATTGAACTCAGAACCTTGTCATGCTAGGTAGTCACTATGCCACTGAGATGGAGATGTATCGCCAGCTTCTGGCTTTTTGAGACAGGCTCATGTAGGTCAATAGTCTTGAACCAGTCATTCTCAGGCCTCAGCTTCCCAAGTGCTGGGATGATAGACTTGTTCTACCACACCTGACTAAAAGTTACTTTAAAATATCATAAATACAAACTAAAAGGACATTGTGACAGTTTGTGGGCCCAAAGCCTATTAAAAAATTAATTACTAGCCGGACGGTGGTGGGGCACGCCTTTAATCCTAGCACATGGGAGGCAGTGGCAGGTGGATCACTGAGTTCGAGGCCAGCCTGGTCTACAAGAGCTCCAAAACAACAGAGAAACACTGTCTCAAAAAACCAAAATAATAATAATGATGATGATGATAATAATGATGATGATGATGATAATAATAATAATTACTGCTGGCTATGGTGGTACACACCTTTAATCTCAGCACTCAGGAGGCAGATCTCTGAGTTCGAGGCCAGCCTATATACAGAGCAAGTTCCAGGACAGGCTCCAAAGCTAGAGAAACAAAAACAAACAAAGCCACTCTCAAGATCTAGAGCCATTAGTTGCATCCCCTGCCCCCTTTTTGAACAAGGGCTTTCTGTAGCTCAGGACATATCATACGTGACAATCCTCCTGCCTCAGCTTTTGCAGTGTTGGGATGTCAGGCATGTACCACAAGCACCACCAGGGTCTTCCGATCATGTCGCTACCTCTCCTGTGAGGGAGGGATTTTCCTGATGCTTAAAGGAAGCGAAGGGAAGGCAGCTCTTACCCTCAGTGACTCCAGCCCCTTCACTTAATGCTTAAGAACTTCTCAGGTCTTCAGAGAACATCGGATGCGTGGAGATGAACTGTCTCTGAAGCTGTAGTGATTCTCTGAGCAACTTTTCTGTATCTCAGGTTTCCTTTAGGTATGGTCATAAAGTTAGCACCAAAAGACAAATATGAAACTGATCTCTCCCTTTGGAGAACGGTGTTGAAGGTGGTCTCAGCTAGCTTGAGTATGGTGGCATACACCTGCAGTCCCACTTCTGGAGAGGCTGAGGCAGGAGGATTGCCATAAGCTATATGGGTTATAGAGTACATTCTGATCCTCCCAAATGCCTTCAATTAAATGAGTTGATCAGTGTGCATATAAGGTGCTTACTAGACACCTGCCTGCCAGTGACAACCACTGTCCTTTAAGTTCTGTGGTCCTTCTTGTGCTGTGGTCGCACCTGGTGTGAGGAAACAGGACCACTGACCTGAGCCATGTCACATTTTCATTCTTGGGCCTTGGCTAGGCAAGCTCTAAACACAGCTCCCCACCCCCAACTCCCCATCAGGTCCTGGATGGAGGAGCCCAAAACAATGCAAAAGTAAAGGGTGTGGGTGACTGCCAGGTGCCCCACACTTCCCTGTTTGAGTCCTAGAAGAGCCCAGAAGTTTCCCCTTCTGGGCCTGCCCAGGAGGAATGAGTTCCTCTTGGCATTGTGTGTGACTGCCTGAAGTGGAGCCAAGAGTGAGGTTCCCATCCAGTTCTGTAGAGGCGGGTCTGGTGTGGGCTCAGGATCTGGGGCACTTGGGATAGCTCTTGCTCTCGCTGGGCAATTGGCACCCTCTTAGATGGTTTCCCTCATTTGCTGCTTCTGGCAGGAACAAGAAAATGCAGGAATATGGTGTTGGGGGGCAAGTAGAGAAACCTTTGGAGGGGCCCAACAGCCAAGGCCCTTCCTGCAGGAAGCAGGTTCGGTGCCTGCCATGTCTCTGGGTCAGTGACCTCAGATTGGCATCCCATGCTCTGTCTGTCCTGTTTAGGATCTCCTCCCCTCTTCAAGAGACATACCTGGAGGACTGCTGTGTTGGGCAAAACAGTCATTGCAGAATTCTTTTTTTTTTCTTTCGGTTTTTCGAGACAGGCTTTAGAGCCTGTCCTGGAACTAGCTCTAGACCCGGCTGGCCTCGAACTCACAGAGATCTGCCTGCCTCTGCCTCCCAAGTTCTGGAATTAAAGGTGTGCGCCACTACCTCCTGGCAAAATTGCAGAATTCTTGATCACTATATTGGGTCTTCAGTCGGCCACAGGAGTAATTCCTGTAGTCGTGTTCCTGAGTCCTTGATGAGCCAGAAAGAAGCTCCTGGTGCTTAGATGGGGCCTGAAGACTTTTCTACCCCCCCCCCCCGGGTGTGAGGTTTATGGTGTATGAAGGCTCTGGCTTTGAAAATGCATCCTTGGGTTCATACACACTCATGCACACAGAGATACACTGAGCTGTGTGACTTTTAGCCCCTTATTTCATTGTATCCTAGAAAGAGAAATTCCTTCTTTGTTCCATTAATGTCATCCCCAGGCAGTGGTGCGACTATAGACTGCTTCCTGGATTCTCTTTGCCTCCGTTTGCCTTTTGAGGGGTCATGTCACAGGGCATTGCTGATATCCCTTTGGATTTTTATTGTGCCCAAGACTGGCAATGAAATCTCCATGTAGACCAAATGGGGCTTCGACTAGTTCATGATGCCACTCATTTCTCCAGCCTGGGTGACTCTCTTGGGCAGTGCTCAGGCCTCATTCACACTTACTGTCGTAACAGCTCCAGGAGAAATATGACAGACACTCTATTTTTGAGATGATGACATTGAAGCCTAGATGGCTCTTGAGGGCTGGCCATCCTCCACCACAGGACTGTCCCACAGCTGCTTGCCAGACATTATAGTCTCCACAGAAGTATTACTTGCAGGGACCTGGATGGGATGATGACCTGCTCCAGGGGCCAATTGTAGGGCATTTGTTTGCTTGCTCCAGGCCTAGCCTTTGCTCCAGAGTTCCCATTGCACACTCTGGGTCACTGGGCATAGGAGGCCGGGAGAATGGGGCTTGTGTACACCAGAGCAGCGGAGTGAGTGACATGGATGGACAGCTGCCAGATGCCCTGTATCTATCTCCTACTTTTAGGATACATACAGCTGTGGGAGACAGCTGTGGGAGGCATGGCCAGATGTTTTAGAGAGCTGGCGGGTGGACCGTGCTCCCAGATGCTTGCCAAAGCTGGTTGTGCAAAGTGTGTGGATCTATGCCTCCTTTCCTGATCTGCCAGGAAATGGAAGTGGTGATAGAGGAGACTGAGTACCAGAATTGCTTCATAGGGAAAGTGTTTATGAAGTGTACTTGAGTAATTGAGCTCGGAAGAAGGTGGTCCGCGCACAGGTAATCCATAGAGCTACTTCTCCGTTTTGATGGGACAAACTAATAGTAAATGGCACTGGAGGTGGGTGAAGGCAGTGCAGATCTGCCACAGAGGCTAGGGACAGTCTTCCTGTTTGGGTCCTGGCCAACCACAGAAATCTGATTCTGGTCACAGAACACACCCTGTAGCTAACAGGGAAATAACAACCCCAGTCACACTTGACTGCTGTAGAGAAGTTCTTGGTGGGGCTGTGATGACATCAGGCCACGGGTTCTAGGGATAATTGCTCTAGTCAACACATCGTGGCCAGTCCAACTTGCACATGGCGAAAAGGGACAGCCTATCAGGAAGACTCAGGCTCAAATTGACTCAGAGTCAACATGGATGGGTGTATTCCTGCGGCAGGCGCCGAGTACTGGCTTTTCATTTGGTTGCTATGTTCATTCCCCTGGACACTGGAAGAGAAGTCAGCAGGTTACTGCCCTCTGAAAACTTGGGTTTTCTTTGCGAAGATGAGGTAGAGAGGTTCATGAGGGGAAAACAATCCCTGTATTTAAGATTATTAGAATGGGGGGGTGAATTAGAAGTGGGGAATGGCTCTGCAAATTTCTTTCTTTTCATTTCTTTTTTCTTTCTTTCTTTCTTTCTTTTTTTTTTTTTTGAGACAGGGTTTCTCTGTAGCTTTGGAGCCTGTCCTGGAACTAGCTCCTAGCTCTTGTAGACCAGGCTGGCCTTGAACTCACAGAAAACCACCTGCTTCTGACTCCCAAGTGCTGGGATTAAAGGCGTGCACCACCACTGCCCGGCTGGCTCTGCAAATTTCTCAGTATGCCTCCAAGAATAGAGAGCCCTTTATGTGAGCCCCCACATAGTTCCTTGGGTAGCCACAAATAGCTTGTTGCAATTCTAAAGGCTTGTGTATGAGTGTCCATCCTGCGTTTTAGTTTATGTTTGTTGCACCATATTGCTCTGACATACATCTTGCCATTCTCCTGCATCAGGCTTCCAAATTTCAGTATTGCAGGAGTCCATTGCCTTGCCCAGCTTGATCCAAAGGTTCGATTTTGTGTATGTGGGGGGTGATCTGGAGACCAGGTCTCAATATGTAGCCCCGGCCACCCTAGGTTGGCCTTAAGCTTAAAAGATTAGCTTGCCTCAGCCACCTGAGTGCTGAGATTGGTACGATCTTTGGTTTTTGAGGCAGTCTCAATGTCTTGGCTGTCTGGGACTTGCTATCTTTCCCTTTCTCCATGTGCAGGGATTACACAGATTGCAGTTGTAATGCTCTAGCTCCTAGTGATATGATAATCTTCTGTTGTCATTTTAGCAAGGTACTCCATAATCACAAGGGCGACAGTGTACCGGGCACTGTTCTGAGAAGCCCCCTCGGCACAGTTGTCATTCCCACACAGGGACTTACCCAAAGTCACAAAGGCAGAGGGTCTTGAAGCCAGGAAGTGGTACTCTAAAAATCCAAGTTTCCTCCCCAGTCTTCAGTCCCTTAGGATATTTGACAATGTTTCAAGATGTAAAAATCAGAGTGAGGATTTTTGGCATTTAGTAGAGACAGGGCTGATGCTAAATATCCCTCAGCACACAGGATACCCTCCCCCACCAGAGACCTGCTCGCCCCAGTTGTCAGTGTTTAGGTTAATAAACACTCAGTCCATGAGAACACCTTATCTGAAATGTAAATCATATACCAGTAGCCTACCACCCGTTCCCGGTTCCATAGGTAAAGTTGTGCTGCAGGAAGACAAGTCATGTTGACGCTGCTGCTTACCGTGGGGGAGGCCCCAGCCTGGCAGAAGTGCTGGCTCTCGGCTGCCAGGCTGCTTCTGTGGTAGTTCTGCCTTCCCTTCTGTGCACAAAGCCTGAATAAGAATGTCTATCAGGCACCAGCTTGGCACCGGGCAGCTCTTTGATGCTCATTAAATGTTCCTAGTTATTAGGGATTAAAAGATGTCACAGTGATATGTGATGGGGTGCCAGGTGAGTCACACAGCACGTGCCAGGACTGAGAAGGGCAAGGCCAGTGCAGAGAGGAGGGAGGATCTGGGTTCGGTGCTGGACCACTTTCTATATGAGGATAGAAGTGGGACTTCAAAGTGGCGGGACCAACTGAAGGCAGCAATGTCGGGGAGAGAGTGTGTAGCCCAACTGTGTAAGAAGGTTGACTCATGAGATGTGGGGGCCACACTAGGGAAGCAGTGATGTCCATTCGGTTGCAGAGGCCCTGGCTGGGGGGATGCTTTCCAAAGGGAACCAGGAAATGCTTCCAGGTAGAGCCCATAGGTCTGGGAGGTTTGGGAACAGTCAGAGATGACTTTGAAAGTCTAGAACAATGACAAGAGTCAAATAGAAAAGTTCTTCTGAAGAGAACATGTGTCTTGACTGAAGGATGAAGAGTTAGCTTAGATTGGGGTGAACTTGAAGTGGAGACGTCCAATAACAGCAGAGAGGTTGATAGCCCCAGGGAGCAGGTCAAGAGACTCCTCCCGTACAAGCTCCTAGGGCAGGAAGTTCGGGTTGGAGCCATGAGTCAGGCTCTTCCTCCCACCTGCCTTGTGTGCCCAGGAAGTGTGCCATCGACACTTCCATGTGAGGTGAAGCAAGACACTCGCTGACTTTGTGCTAGACCTTCAGTCTGAACCATTTGGCTCCCAATGTGGACTCAAGACGAATCCCCGTAGCTCACCCCTTCACCCAGGTGTGGCAGGAAACATGCGTAGGCCCGGAGTCCATGATTTGGCAGGGACAAGGGATGAGGTATCTTCTCACTACATTGTCTCAAGTTGGTCTGGAACACTCAACCTTCCCACCGCTGGCTCTGGATACTAGGGTCCTTGTGTGTTCCCTACTTGGCATTAATTCAGGGAATGTTGTACACAGCCTCTAGGATGGGAGAAGCACTTGGATCATGGTTGTGATTGACTTTCCCATCTGAGAGCTTTTCTCCTGGGTCATTACCATGAGGTCACATAAATGGAGCAGTGGGGCAGGACAAACCTATTATAGATTTCTTGTCGCTTGTTGCTGTCTTTCGTGTCTTGGTCTTAGCTGTGTTAGGCAAGTGTTGTACCAATGAGCTAACTCCCCAGCCCAGGGTGTGTGCACATGTGTGCATGAGTGCATGTGTGCATCCTTCTCTTAGCCCGGCCTGATCTGGAACTCTCTGTGTAGCCAGGCTGGCCTCAAAATCACCGCAAGCCACATACCTGGCTAGAGCCGTCTCTTTTAACCTGAAGTGGGATAGATGCGGATGTCCCACCCTGACTCTGAACCCCTGATTTCAGTTACAACATTGCCTGAACCAGGACAAATATGCTCCTATTTAGAATAAAGAGCATTTGCCTGTGTTTGGTTTTCTTTACCACCGTCAATGAGCTGCTATCTGTTATGCCTTGATCTGCCTTCATTAGAACAAACTTCCCTATTTTTTTTATTTTACAAATCTCTAAATGACTGAGCAGGAGATACCTTCTGGTCTGTGTTGCCGTCACTTCAGTGAATATGTATGGGGCCTTACCGCGGGCCAGGCAGAGAGCTTCGGACCCCAAGGATGCCCTTTTCTGGGTAGTGCCTGTCCTTCAGTAAGCAGGAAATAGAGGTCAGTTGGACCCTGGTTCTGGGAACCCTCTCAAGAGAACTGCTGGGCATAAGGCAGGTGTTGGTGAGAGCTCCTCTTCTAACTCGCATAAGGGAAACAAGAAGGGCGAAGATGCGGGATGAGTGCAGGTACCCGAGCCGTAGTGCCACCCATTTCTGAGCCTCCTGCTGTGCCCACAGCATCCTCTCCAGCACGGTACATCTTTGTCAGGAGATAAGCTCCTTCTCTAGTCCAGACTTCCCTAGAGCTCCACTAGGTGACCCAGGCTGGCCTTAAACTCATGGCGATCCACCACAGGCTGCCGAGTGCTGGGACTACGGGTGTGAGACAGCGTTACCCTCTGCCAGTACCTCTCTTACTTCTCACATCTTGAATGGCTGATGAGGCTGAACTCTTCGCTGCTTGTACTTCCTTTTCTGTGAATTTTCTGTTCTTTGGATTGTTTTCCTGCGTGGTGTCAGCATAGGCTGCAAACTGTGGCCAGCCAGGTGAGCTGGCATTGGAACTGAGAGGGACATTGTGGAGAAAATGGGTTACAAGGAAGTCTTCGCAGGGGCTGGAGACAATGCGGCTCTGATAAAGGGCCATCGGTCATGGCAGGGTGACCCAGTGATAGTTGTGATTTATCAGCCCCAATCTCATAGCTCAGGAAGTGTAAAGAATTGTCCCCATTCTACAGTGGAAACTGGTACCAGTACTTGGAGGCACACAGAAAGGCACATCCCCTCGTGAGTGGCACTGTCACGCTTTTGCGGAAGACCCAGATGGTAGGGAAAGCAGGTGGGCTGCCAAGGAAGGAGTACGTACATCTCACACACACACGCTTAGCATGTGTGGGTGCCAAGACCACTGGCTGAGGGTTAGCGCTTAGTCACAGCTGAACTTGTCAGCGCAACTAGCAGGTGGAGTTCATTGGTGTACGCGTCTGTCCCGTCCCCTGTTCCTAAGGTTTGCAAAGCGCGGCTTTCTCTCAGGCAGCTGTCACATGAGTGGATGCGTCCTCGAGCTCTATCTTTTCTTTTGCAGATCATGGCTCCTTGGCCCGAGTTGGAAAATGCCCAGCCCAACCCCAATAAATTCATTGAAGGGGACTCAGGTCCACAGTCCAACATAGCAGCCAAGGAAAAGGAGACCAGCCAAAGTAAGTGCTCCTTACCAAGTGGGGACAGGCCCCATTCAAGGACCCACCGAGACTTGGCTCTCATTCCTCACGGCCTTTTACTGCAGATGAAAGTGGGACTCCTGTAACCAAGATTGAGCTGCTACCCTCCTATTCCACCGTGGTCCTAATAGAGGAGCCCCCTGAGGGGAATGACCCCTGGGACCTGCCTGAACTCCGGGACACTGGGATCAAATGGTCAGGTAAGAGGATGTCCAGCATCCAGCAGGGATCAGCAAAAAGTACCAGCCAGCCCACAGTGTTTACCTTTGTGTCACATGTACCAGGTTTCTAAAGAATGATAATTAGGGAGCCCTTTGTTCCTTCAAAGAACCAGGGACCAAGGCCATAACAGATTCAGCGTACGCTGATGGGTCATAGGCATTATAAGAGGTGCAGAGAATACAGCCAGCAAAGCTGGGAGGAGCAAGAGTTGTGCTTCTGCTCCAGGTGTGAGATTACAATCAGCAAGGGGCCCAGCCATCTAGGATAGACTTGGGTGGTCAGAGGGCAAGGGAACCGAGTCGGAGAGGTAAGAGGACACTATTGCAGCTGGGGAATCAACCAACTTTGCAGCTTTGATTCCAGGGCTTATCTGTGCTGTTGACAGTGCTTTGTGGAGCCACTGCCTGTGACCCTGCACCGTGTGTCACATGCTCTTAATTACTCACCCCCTCAGTGACATTGTGGTTCACTTGAACATCCATTCTGGTCTGCTGCTTCTCAGGGCCCAGTGCACAGCAAGCTCCCCAGGAAACACTCAGGAGGGTGCAATGAAATGCACCCCATAGAGAGCTGGCAGGAAACCTGCAGTGTGGGCTGCCCTGCTTTCAGGCCTTGGTACAGAGGCCAGTGGTGGTGGAACTGTGAGCTCCCTTGCCAAACATTTCTGTTCCAGCTGGGAAGATTCTAACTGTGCCTTCTCTCCCCCATTCCCTCCCCCCAGAGAGAGACACCAAAGGGAAGATTCTCTGCGTTTTCCAGGGGATTGGGAAATTCCTTCTTCTCCTGGGCTTCCTCTACTTGTTTGTCTGCTCCTTGGATGTTCTCAGCAGTGCCTTCCAACTGGTTGGAGGTAAGGACCCTGGAGGCCTTGGGCTGGAGGTGGGTTATTCTCAACTCCTGAATTTCATGTCAGGTGGGCACAGCTCACAGGCCCTCATGCCTCAACATGTTCGGGAGTGGGTGAGGGCAAACGTGACAGAGCAGCTCATACTTCCCCCATCATGGAGAAGAGGACTGGAACTAAGTGGCTTAAGCCAGGAGCCAGGGCTGGCGGTGATTTCAGTTATCAGTCCCTTCTGTTGTACCCAAATCCTAGCAGGAAATTGCTTGACTCCTTTTATCTGGGGCTCCCTGCTGTCTGGAGTATGGGTCACAGCAAGCAGGCGAGATCAAAGCCTGCTCTTGCTGAGGAGGGTCCACACACAGGGGATGCCTTCCCTGGACTGAGCCAAGAACAAGGTGGCCAGTGTGTCAGAACCCCAGAAGTGTAATGGCCATGTGTGCTCAGTTCACTTTGGACCCTTCATGGGTGACAACAGATAGCTAGCACCCTGAGTGGTCCTGTCTGGATAGTCCTTCCTAAAGTCTCTTAAGAGGGGACCAAGGTTCAGAGGTCACTAACTAGCCAGACTTACCCAACCTGTAATGGACTCAGTGAGGATCCCAGAGCACAGATCGGGGTGACAAGCAAGCCTCTGGAGCCAAGTTCTGCTTCTGCTGTCTTGAACTAAACACAGAAATTTAAAAAAAAATTTTAAATTTTGTTTTCCTAATTTATTTACTTATTTTTTGAGATGGGGTTTTTCGGTAGCTCTGGCCGTTCTGGAACCTCCCTATTTAAACCACACGGCCTCTACTAGGAGTAAAGGCGTGCTCCACCACACCCATTCTAAGCCTGTTTTAGGACAGGGTCTCACTATTTCTAGCTGGCTTGGAACTCACAAGTCACCATGCACAGCTGAGCTGATCATTTTGACCTGAGAGATGTAGGGTGAATGGTAGGAAAGTTGTTAGGGGCCTAAGAGGTTTGAATAGGCCTCTGGATGTGGTAAGTTTCCCTGATCCTCGGGAACATTCATAAGGGGAATGGCTTGTGATCATGCTTATCGGGATAATTTCCATCCAGTCCCTCTTGAGGCATCCACTATCAGGTGGGCTGGGGAAGGACTGAGGGTCACATGGGTACACTCCCAAAGAAACCTGAATTCAGTGAGCCAGGCTGCAGCTGGAGGTGGATTTATACTAAGCCCAGTTCATGATCAGAGAAGCCTGGAAAAAGGCTGACTAGGGGCGTGCAAGGTGGGAAGCTATAAAGGGATAAGATAGATCCATGGCTGCAGCAGGTCAAAGACACGGAACGGGAGGCTCACGCTTACAGAGCTTCCCTCTCAGGCCAACGCGAGGGAAAAGACCCACAGCCCAGTGGGCTCCCCCTCTCCAGACAACAGGCTTCGGGTGGACTTTAGGACTGGGTACCACCGCCCCCACCCACCCATCCTCACACGATCATCGTTTTTCCTCCAGGGAAGATGGCTGGACAGTTCTTCAGCAACAACTCCATCATGTCTAATCCTGTGGCTGGGCTAGTGATCGGGGTGCTGGTGACCGTCATGGTGCAAAGCTCCAGCACGTCTTCGTCCATCATCGTCAGCATGGTGGCCTCATCGTGTGAGTTGGACCTGCTCTAATTCTGGCTAGGCCAGGTCACAATTACCTTCCCGTCTTTTTTTATTTTCCCTTATACCAATCTTTTAGCCAATATGACTTAGAATAGGGTACCTAAGATGTACAACACAATGTCTCATGAACCTTTGGGCCACATACCATACAGTGTTTTTGTCAACCCTGAGACTCATTCATTCTTTTTTTTTGGTTTTTCGAGACAGGGTTTCTCTGTGGCTTTGGAGCCTGTCCTGGAACTAGCTCTTGTAGACCAGGCTGGTCTCGAACTCACAGAGATCCGCCTGCCTCTGCCTCCTGAGTGCTGGGATTAAAGGCATGTGCCACCACCGCCCGGCTTTCATTCATTCTTTTAATCAATCACTGACTCCTGGTGTCCTGAGAAATGGCTCGAGCTCTGTCTTAGGGGACAGGGGATTTCAAAGCGAGGTACATAGGGCTTCAGGGGGTCAGCTAGTACCCTAAAATTACATTCATGAATATGGCCCATGCAGATTCATTCACTTCCCCCTCTTGGATTTTAATAGCTGTGTACTATTATGTATAACCCCCCCACAGTAGAAGCTAAGAACTGCTTTCTAGAATAATTAGCTGCAGTGCGTTCATCCCACATTGGGGTTTGGGTGGACCATGGCTCCCCTGCCTTGCAGGCCGTCTCACGGTTCTTTTCTGCTCTTCAGTGCTGACCGTGCGGGCTGCTATCCCCATCATCATGGGGGCCAACATCGGAACCTCCATCACCAATACTATCGTAGCACTTATACAGGCAGGAGACCGGAACGAGTTCAGAAGGTAGGCGTCTTAGGGCAGGCTTTCTGCCCACCAGGTCTGTTGTTGGAAGGAGCCTCAAGAGTCCAGTGAGGGTTGGGAACCCTAGGTGATGAAATTCTTGATCTGTAGAGCCAGAATAATAATCCCCAGCACCTGGCACTGCATCAGGGGACATGAAAGGTAAGCGCTTAGCTAGACATGTGCTGCTGGGTGGTAGCATTAAACAGGGCCAGTTGGGGCGGGCTTTACCATCTCACTTAGTCATAGATAATTATAACTCCCTAAAACTTCCATTTTTGGCTGTCTCAACTACCTCTTTACCTGTAAGCTGGCACAGGCAAATATGACGTGTAAGATAGAAAAATAGGGCAGCTGGAAACAGGCAAAGGGAAACCCTCTTAAAGCGTTTTTAACGTGCATTTCCAGCCAGCCATAGACTCTTACCAGAGCTTATTAAAATACAGAAGCAATTCCCAGCCTGTCCATGATGCCATCGTGGTGTGGCCAAACAGCTGACATTGCAGTAGGCTGTTGGGAGACAGCTCATGTTTGTCGTGTCTGCCGGTGAATCGGCTATCACAGTGGTCCATCTACCTGCGCCACCTCATTTGGTTCCTGATGACATGTCTTGATGGACATGATAATACACATTAAGGCAGGCACTCTCTAATTTGATCTCCTCATCAAGCCAGACAGCCTTCTCTGTTCCCCATCCTATTCATCTTGATGCCAAAGGCGACAAAATGCTGTCATTGACTGACACAGCCAGGATTCCAGTGAGGTTTCAATTCTGGACATTTGGGGCTCATCTTGTATCATTTACATAGATTGCTGCCTTTATAGCCTATGGAATTAGAAGCCTAAGACCTATTGGGTATACATATATATATATATGTATATATTACTGACTTAGCCTATTTTCCCATACTATTATTATGTTTTCCATAACCAATATTGGTTGTGAAATTGGTTGTGTGTCTGACATCCTTCTCAAGATATATATATATATATATGCGTGCGTATGTGTGTGTATATATATATACACACACACACATACATATGTATATATATTTACCTTATCAGGTGTTTATAGGTCTCTTGTACATTTTACCAAGCACCAGGAAATGTTTGAATCATTTTCTCTTTCATCAGCAGTATATGAAAGTCTCTTAAATTGCCTTCTCCAGGATGAATGAGAGTAGCTAATTCCATAGAGCCAACATTGGGACTTGCAATGCACTTCTTTTACTAGTGAAATGAAGTATTTCCCCGTCTGGTTAGCAAGTGTTCCTCTCTTGAAGGAGAGAGTCATATGCCAAGTACATGTAACAAGAGTGCCATATACTGAGTATGCCTAGTGGGAAGTATTTTCTGACATGGAGATCTTTCTAGAAGGAACAGTTTCCATTTTCATTGAGGAAAAAGTCTATGCCAGTGTTTGGTTTTTGCCTGACTTTGTTTTTAAGATAGGTTCTTATTTGTAAGTTGTATGTCAGAATTTTGAGAAAATTCTGAAGGTTTAGAATTCAGGGACTGTTAAGAGGGCTCAAGTACTTAGTGTTCTTCAGATGACCGGGCTTCAGTTCCCACCGCAAACGTGGTGGCCCACGACTGCCTGTAGTTCAAGTTTCCAGGCTTCTGTGCACCATTGTGGTGCACATACACTGTGGCACACACACACAGAGATGGTAAGATTCTGCTCTCCACTTTTCAGAGTTCAGGTTGCCTTCCCAGCAGTTTAAGTGGTCTAAGCACAGTGGAAGAGGTGGCTCAGTGGTCAAAAGCAGCTGTTCTTGCAGAGGAACGAGGTTTGATTCTAGTCACTCTCTGGTGCCTCTCAACTATATATAACTCCAGTTACAGGGAATCTAACAGGCATGGATGTGGCATACATCCAAGCATGCAGAGAAAGCATTCATTTATAATTATTAGTGTGTTTGTCTGGATATGTGTGTACCATATGCATGCCTGCTGATACTGGAGTTGTGGATTTTTGAAACTGAACCCAAGACTTGGAAGAATAGCCAGTATTGAGCCATTCTCCAGCCTTAAACGTTTGGGAAAAGGAGGGCTTGGGGTGGCCTGATGCAATTCTGCTAACCAATGGTCGTTAGGATTCTAGCCCTCAAATGCTACACTGGTTGTCAATGTCCTACTAGACCAACCCCCTGTGTGGACTAGGCTGGATGACAACAAATACAACGCCCAATTGTCTGGCATCCCCTCACTCAGAATATAATCTTGGTGGCGGCTTCTATCCCTTAGGGCATTTGCGGGGGCCACTGTCCACGACTTCTTCAACTGGCTCTCTGTGTTGGTGCTCTTGCCTCTGGAGGCCGCCACCCACTACCTAGAGATCTTGACCAACCTTGTGGTGGACACCTTCAAGTTCAAGAATGGAGAAGACGCCCCAGACCTTCTGAAAGTCATCACGGACCCCTTCACAAAGCTCATCATTCAGGTATGGTTATCTTAGTACAGCCCTCATCTCAAGAGGCCAGGGACTGGAGCACAAGCTTAGTTACTTTTGTGAGTGTCGGCTTTATTTCCTTGACATCAGCCTGGTTTGCCCTCTGTTGGGTTAGGGACTGATCGGGTGAGGTTAGAGGTGTGATGGGCACTTCTGCACGAGCATTTGGGGTCACGTTCTTCTCATTATTGTCAGCACAACTTATTGATAGTTACTGCTGAGGCCAGTCAATGCCCTCTGGTCCTTGGTGTCTGTCCTAGATACTGATAAAGGGCCAGCTGGGACTTGAACTTTGACAGCAGGTATCCACAGCCCACTGGCTATCAGTTCCTTTTCTGTACAGTCTTCCTTTGAGGATCTGCCAATCTCTAGGGGATAATGATATTCCTTATGAGAGGTTAGGATGGGGTAGTGGGGCTAGAAGATCTTGGCATACAGTGTGAGTGCACTTTTTCACAGTCACAGCCCCTAGTACATTCAAGGTCCTCTTACATCCACCACATGCCAGGCATCACTGTCAAGGGTCTGCTGACCCTTCTTCCCTGTTGATCCCCTCAGCTGGATAAAAAGGTCATCCAACAAATTGCCATGAGTGACCCGACAGCCCAGAACAAGAGCCTGATCAAGATCTGGTGCAAAACTATAACCAATGTGGTAAGTGTCAGCAATGCTGCTGGGCGAGCAGTGGGTGATGGGTGAGTAGGTGTGCCACCCGAAGGGTTCAAAAGCAGCAACCAGAAGCCAGTGGGGGAAAGAAATAGGCTCTTGGGAGTCGGATGTGGCCACTTCCTTTCAGGGAGACAGCCGCCTTTGCGGCACTGTTAGGGACACACTCCTTGGCCTGGGACAATGCCGCCTCTCACAGAAGGCTGACGGGTTTCTGCTGCCTCTTTGCTTTTGTCCTGGAGACTGTGAAGTCTCTGTCCCACAGCACAAATGCAGGCAGCAGGGGCATCTCGACTTTCCAGGCTATTCTTCCTAATGCATACTGTGGCTCTCACATGGGAAACTTACCCAACCTGCTGTGCAGTCTGGGTGTGGCTCTCCCTTAATTTTTGGGTGGAGTGTGTGTGTGTGTGTGTGTGTGTGTGTGTGTGTGTGTGCGTGTGTGCATGCATGCATGCACGCTAAAGCCTGGTGATAAAATAATAAAACTGATTTTATCCCAGTGATTCCAAGAGATTTCCCACTAACCCAACCCTTCAAGGGGTAGAAGGCACCCTATAATGGAGCCCTTGCATAGCCCCAAAGATAAAGGCTGCCCCACTCAGGTCCTACTGTTTCCCACTTCTCATGTGTGTCATTTAGACTCAGGTGAATGTCACCGTTCCCTCACCTGATAACTGCACCTCCCCTTCACACTGCTGGACTGACGGCGTACAGACCTGGACCATCCAGAACATCACTCATAAGGAGAACATTGCTAAATGTGAGTGGGAGCTGGCCGACTAGCCACCTGGGAGGTAGTCTAGGAAACTGACCAGCAAAGCTTCTCTCGGGGAGCCTGGTGACTACAGGAGAGAAGGAAGGACTAGCCTAGGCCTTCTGGGCAACTCTACACCACCCCAAAGGCTTGTGAGGGGATTCTGCTGTGCTCCCTTGGTGGGCTTTAGTATCCCTTTGTCAGTAAGTCAGGATAATTGATGGCTGCTTTGACAATGTGGTGACTATTCACTCAGGGAGTCCCATCTGGACAAGACACTGAGCCCGCCTGATATGCGCCTACTTTAGGAAGACTTTCTTCTATTTAAACTATCCCACCCCCATGAATGCTGAGCACTGAGCATCTTTGCACAGAATTGGCGAACTTGTCACCCCTAATGCTCCCGTCAGTAGGATGGTGGCTCCTTGGATTTGTCACCAGGATATATTGAAATGTCTCCAAATGCTTTGTAATAAAAATCACTTGGAGACCAGTGGTGGAGACTCGGGCTGGACACCTGCACCTGTTCATCCCAAGCGATGACTTAAGAATCTCACTTCAAGCCAGGCGGTGGTGGCGCACGCCTTTAATCCCAGCACTCGGGAGGCAGAGGCAGGCGGATCTCTGTGAGTTCGAGACCAGCCTGG
>JAQHUG010000017.1:3268249-3293050 GCA_028555095.1 Dicrostonyx torquatus | reverse complement strand
CTTTTACCACATTTCGAGGTCAGGCCTGGTGGTACCTGCTTGTAATCAGAAGGAGGCAGAGGTAGAAGGGGGATCAAGCTATTCTCCATTTTGGAGACCAGCCAGGACTATACCACCAGATCCTGTCTCAAACAACAGAAAGCAGGGGCTGGAGATATAGCTCAACCATTAAACTCACATCCTGCTCATGCAAAGAACTGCAGTTCCTGTATCAGGTGGCTTACAATCACCTGTAACTATCCTCCTAGGGAATTTTGACTTCTATGGGTACCTGATAGGGGCACAAGCGTGCGTGCATGCGTGCGCGCACATGCACACACACACACACACTTTAAAAGAAACAGCAAACAGCATTGTCTCAAGGCAAACTTGCTTGAACTCCACTGTGTCTTGTTGCCACTCACAACTGTTTCCATGACAAAGAAAGAACAGGTGCCAGTCTTTCCTCCTGACAAGGCTTTTTGTGTTTCTTCAGGCCAGCACATCTTCGTGAATTTCAGTCTCCCAGATCTTGCTGTGGGCATCATCCTGCTTGCTGTCTCCCTGCTGGTCCTCTGTGGCTGTCTGATTATTATAGTCAAGCTCTTGGGCTCTGTGCTCAAGGGACAGGTTGCCGTTGTCATCAAGAAGACCCTTAATACTGGTAGGTTCAACACTTCAGCCCTCTTCTGGCCTTTTCATCTTGCAGTTTTTCTCTATGTGGAACTCATTCTTAGATCCACTGAGTGACAGTGATTAGGCTGTTATTTTCCCCGAAAATTCTCTGGAATGTCCTGTGTAGGTCAGGGAGGGGAACAGGTATAGGTTCCCATGGCAGGGTGGGCCAGGCCCTGAGAAAGAAGCAGCGAGTTGGACCTTCTCCTGGGTAGGACTTTCATATGCTCCAGACTACCATGTCATCCCTCAGATCTCAGTGTGGCTATGAACAGCTGCATCCAGGGCTGTCATGAGAGAGAGCCTGCTCTTATGTATTTTCCAGAACCAAGGCCCAAATTCTATGCATACAGAGTCCATAGCTTATCTCTGAGTGTGAAATGATGCCAGACCAAGCTAGGGAAGGGGCGATATGCTTCTAACTCCATCTCTGTCATTCTGTGTTTGCCTGACACTCAGCCATATCCTTGGCTTCTCTGTGAATTTGCAGGATGACCTAGATTAGGGAAGGAACCTGGCACTCTCAGATCATGTGTGGAGCTCAACCCTTTGCCCTAGCCTCTTTTCCTGGGTCCTAAGGAAGAGCCAGCCAGGCCTCCCACCCATGCCATTGTGGCCATCCCCAGGACCTGTGACATATCTTCTTTCTCTGTCTTCCAGATTTCCCCTTTCCCTTTGCCTGGTTGACTGGCTACTTAGCCATCCTTGTGGGGGCAGGTATGACCTTCATTGTGCAAAGCAGTTCCGTGTTCACTTCTGCCATGACACCACTTATTGGTGAGTTTTTGCCCTGGGTCCTCCTTCCGGTCACCATTGCCTCTTCCTGCCGTAACCTAGGCTCATGCCCTGTGTTCCGTTCTTTCTCACTAGGTATTGGAGTGATCACCATTGAGAGGGCATATCCACTCACACTGGGCTCCAACATTGGCACCACCACTACTGCCATCCTGGCAGCCCTAGCCAGCCCAGGAAGCACCTTGAGGAGTTCTCTCCAGGTAAGTCCCTGCTCCTGGGCTCTGGGTGGGAGACAATCCATCTGTGGTTTTCCAAAGCAGTGGCTTTATTTTGGTATTTGGAGTTTTAAGTCAATCTCATGGAGCCCATGTTGGCCCCACATTCGCCTCCTGTGTCCCGGGATTAAATGGCACACATATACCCAGGATGCAGAATATTTTCTCATGAGAGCCATGCCTTCTATGTTACATTCAAAAAGCAGAACAAAGATACTTGGAGAAGCCACAGGGAGCCAGGGGTGAGGGCAGTCAAATCTGTGGGTTCCTAAGAGGCAGGTGTTTAAAACGGCTACTCTGCTGAGACGCCAGGCCCAAGCCATGGTGAAGCAGCAGGCAAAAGGCCGTTAGGTGGCACCTTCTGACCTGGAAGCTTGGCTATTCAGAGGAGTCACTTGCTTCCCTTCCTTCAATTATCTCCAGATAGTCAAACTGCACGGGCCCAGCTGTCTACACACTAGAGAGACCCTGGGTGACTTCTGTTTCTCCCCACCCCCTCACCTCTCCAACATCCTCAATTTCAGATTGCCCTGTGCCATTTTTTCTTCAACATCTCCGGAATCTTGCTGTGGTACCCAATCCCATTCACCCGACTGCCCATCCGTCTGGCTAAAGGCCTGGGCAACATCTCTGCCAAGTATCGCTGGTTCGCAGTCTTCTACCTCATCTTCTTCTTCTTCCTGACCCCACTGACGGTGTTCGGCCTGTCTCTGGCAGGCTGGCCAGTGCTGGTGGGCGTGGGCGTGCCCATCATCCTGCTGGTGCTTCTGATCGTGTGCATCCGGATGCTGCAGTCCCGCTGCCCTCGCATCCTGCCTCTGAAGCTCCGGGACTGGAATTTCCTGCCCTTGTGCATGCATTCCCTGAAACCTTGGGACAACGTCATCTCCCTGGCCACCACCTGCTTCCAGAGACGTTGCTGCTGCTGCTGCCGCATCTGCTGTCGTGTGTGCTGCATGGTGTGTGGCTGCAAGTGCTGCCGCTGCAGCAAGTGCTGCAGGAACCTGGAGGAGGAGGAGCAGGATGTCCCAGTCAAGGCCTCTGGGGCCTTTGAGAATGAAGCTATGAGCAAAGAATTCCAAGAAGAGGGCAAGGGCCAAGCGGAGGCCGTGAGCATGAAGACCATGTCCAACACGACAGTGTTCTAGGGGACCTAGGAGTCCCATGAGATCCACCTCTCCTGCATGTCTTGCCAACTCACCAGGATTCCCGAGGAGGAGCAGAGCTGACACCAGCTCTATATAGCTCTCCTACCAGAGCTTCAGCCTACAGGTGAATCGGACTTATCTTGTCCCCTGCTCCCCTCTCCGAAGACAGTCACAGAGACTGTGAACATGGGCCCACAGATGGCAAACATCCATGTCTTGCCTAGCATATGCTAGTAGAATAAGACTGTCCTCGCCCAAAGGGCAAGTGTAAAAGGAGGCATTAGGGAAGGTTCTGGAAAGGGCCTATGTAAGAATATATGTAAAGTAGCTGTACAACGCTGACCTTTCTTGGTATAAAGCTTCATTCCACATTTTTCTCTTTAACAAAGTCTTCTCCCTCTCCCCAGTAGTTCCCCCTAGGCATTCCCGCCTCAGGCCAGACAGCTCAGACAAAATGAAGCAATTGTTTGGAGCTCATATTGAGCCTTTCTAGTTTCCATCACAGGACAACCCATTCTTCAGGGTTGTCCAGACCAAGCAGTTGCCCACAGTACTCTCATCTTGAGCTTTCTAGGATGGGGGTCAGAACTGGCTAGGGGTCCATGGCATGTGGGACTCATCCTCTGGTTTGCACGCCTGCGGTTCTTCACTGGACTTACTCAGACACAAACAGTGAGGCATTGTGGCTACCGACTCATGACACTTTTGGTCAGATAGCAATATTCCTGATGGGACCTGAAAGACCTGTGTCCCACGCCCTCCCTCTTGCTGCCATCTGGGATCATCTGCCTGTGAAGGGGCTGTTCATCCCATTTTCTTTTTGCAAGGGGACTTTGTGGGCCAGCTTTTAGCAGTCTGTTTCATCCAGCCACGCTTCCTCCCACTCATGGATCATTAGGATCCTTCCTGTCCTCTGTAGGTGAGCTTTGTCTGCCTCCCTTCATGCCTACAGAGCGTCAAGGGAATTCTCAGGAGATTGGGAGTGGCTAGACGCCCTCAATCATGACGAAGCTCGCGGTCTGAGGGTGACTCTGAGTGAAGGGCGGGCTCCTCTTCACACCAGATAATCTTTGCTGTGCATTTTAGATCCCCTCCCCCGGTTATTTCTACCACAGCTTTTCAGCCATCAATCACCCCTGCTCCTGTGAAAACACGCCTCAGCTTGATTCAGGAGAGTCAGTGTGGCTGTACCACAGGACTGTCCTCCACATTCTCCCAGCACACTC
The DNA here is from genome assembly GCA_028555095.1 of Dicrostonyx torquatus. Taxonomy (NCBI): domain Eukaryota; kingdom Metazoa; phylum Chordata; class Mammalia; order Rodentia; family Cricetidae; genus Dicrostonyx; species Dicrostonyx torquatus. The sequence goes on along the minus strand of JAQHUG010000017.1, from coordinate 3,289,012 downwards.
TTCACCGCCTGAGCAGGCTGAGATGCCAAATTGAGCCCTCTGAAGACGTTCCCAAATAGCCGTTTGTGTGGCAGATTTATAGTCATGCGCCTGTACAGAATACTTCATAAGTTATATAGTAAATAGCGATTTATTTTAGAGTGTCTCATTTGGGAATGAGGCCGGGTTCTTTTATGTACTGTCAAGAACAGAAAGAGCACCTTTGTATATTTTGTAATACTGCCTTTAGCCACGCCTCTGAGGCCACGCCCCCTCCCCCTGTAAATATGTAAGTTACACCCCAAGAGGTGGCTTTGCACTCTGATTGCTTTTTTTTAAAAAAAAAAAAAAATGGTATCCCTGTACCTGTTTTAATTGTATTTTTTTACTGGTTGAGGGAAGGGAGAAATAAAAGAATCAACCCCCCCCCCAAAAAAGTGTGTTGCTTCCAATTACGGGATGCTAAAAGCACGGGGTATTTTCCCTTACTCAAACCTCACCATGTGCTAAGGGAAACAGCTTGTGGAGTCCCCAGTGCCTTTAAAGGACACAAAGAGGACTTAGCCCCATCTTCACTTGTCTCTTGCAGGTCATGGGGATTAGCATTTTGTGGTTTGGATGCAAAGAGTGTTAACTCATGGGGAATCCTTGAAATCCCACAGCTGACGTTTTGATGCTTGTGTGTGCGTTTCATCGTTCCAGGAATGGACCTGACTAGTCTGTACCGTCTGTGCTTTCTTCCAGTGCTCTGCATAAGGAGGAGCTGAGAGGCAAGGAAATGGGAGGGACCACTGCACTTGTGTGTGGCTTCCCTGTCAGCTTTTGTAACTAGAGGAGGGAGACGGCAGACGGCTGGTTCCCCGGTCACTTGTATTTCCCAGAATGCCTTTGGTTTTAGTTTTGCTTTTAGTGCCCTTTGCCAGCCAAAATGCATAATGCAGACTTTTACATTGCCAGCATCTCCAGGCCAGCTGAAGCGATTGGGGGCCCAGTCTCACAGTGGTGCCAAGTTTGAGTCAATTGGAGGCCTGGGCTCTGAACCTAGCTGTCATTTGCCTGCTAATGTCAGTTTCTAGATGCTGGACACACTTGACCTGCTGTGATTCTTAGAAAGGAGTAGCTGGCCCTAGGACCAACTGCTCCTCTGGGGAGATTGATCCTAAGACTACTACTTCCCCATCACAGCAAAGTCCGAGCTGCTTCCATCTTGCCTATAAATTTTTTTTGGCAGTATTATATGGTTTATAACGTCCATTCCAATGTAAATGCTTCAAAGAAGTAGGCAAGACCAGTCCACATGTCCCATCTATTTGCAACTGTTTTGAGACAGAGTCTCAAGTAACCTAGGCTGGCTATTCATCCCTTCCTGCCAACCAAGTTCACCCCAAATCACTAACTAGAGCAAACCAATGAAACCGTGACACATTTTCCAGCACCAAGCCTGGGGTTGTTTTGTTACACAGCACATGGCCGTCTCAAGCATAGACATTGTTGTGATTCCTGAGCTTCCTTGCCCACCTGTTTTCTCCAGGACTCCTTTGGTTTAATTCCCTCAGAATGAGCCTCTTGTCTAGGAGAGTAGATTGACAAACTATTTGCTCGTTAGCTTCAGCATGTCAATGGTGTGCTATATTAGCAGAATAAGCGGTCCTCCCCTGGCGCTGGCTAAGGCAGGGGTCTATGAGAGCAGCTTCTTTAGCGCTGTGAAGCATGGCCACGCCTCTTCATTTGGCCCCGGGTTAATTACATAGGAACTAAGGGATTCCAGGGCCTGCCTGCTTATGTTGAGGTCGGAGTTCTGAAGCGCACACTTGTTGGTGTCCAAGGCGAATAAGTAATAAACATCCCTTACAGTATTAGAATTAATTTTTAAGAGACTGATGAAACCAAGATGCTCCTGATGTGAATGTACACTGCATCCTCGATTTTGAATATGTTTGACAACAGGGGTTTGAAAATCTTACTACAGACGCTATGCTCTGCACATTTGGAAATTATAGCATGGGTATTCCGGGTTAAGTACAGTATATTAATTAAAATTAATTCACCTACTTATTCAGTTTTCCTTTGGAAAAGCAACAATCGTTTTTAACTGCTGAGCCATCTCTCATGCCTCGTATTTGCTGGTCTGAAACTTGTGGCCCTCCTCTTGTCTCTGAATTCTGGGATTATAGTAGTATGCCACCACACCAACTAGTTTTCCTTTTAAAATATGGCTATCAGGACATTTTAATGCACACATGACTCCATGGAAAGTATCAGAATGGTTCTAAATGACAGAACCAATAACATCAACCTATCAATGTGTTGGAGTCTTGTTTTCTTTACATATGAAATAAGGGTTTTTCTAGTTTCCTAGAGCATTCTAGAATTAATTGTACATTATTCAACAAAGAAAGTTTCCTCTGTATTAAATGAAACTAGGATCAATAAAACTACCCATATGAAAATATACTCTCTTCCCCCCAAAATGTTTATTAATGATGAGATTACATTTAATCTCAGGAGATCAAGAGAAATACCAAAATAGAGTCCACTTAACCCTGTACATCACAACAAAATCCTGATCGCCTCATAGCAAGACATAATTGGACAAGTCTCTGACTTGGAATTTTTAGCTTAAAGGACCTTTTAAAGACATAATTTGAGATGTGGTCCTCAGGATTCTGGGTAGTTTGCCAGTTTGGGGTCGTTATTTTCCTTATGGTCATTGTATTTACTTCCCTACTTAGCTTTCTTCTTCAGAGATTTTAAATGTGCGCCAGTGTTACACACCAGGCGATTGCTGCGTGAGTTAGTGGGAGAACTCAAGGCCACTCTCAGTCCGGCCCACAACGGCTACGACATTTTAGATAAAGATGGCTCTGTGACATTACGTTCCAACGCACCTGTGGATGTAACTCAAACACTAGGGACGATAAAATCTATGACTTCATTCCTAGGAGTGCGCCAGACATGGTGACTGCGAAAAACGCTGCGTTATTTAATTATATTATCAGTGAGTGAGAGGATGATCAAAGCAGGAACTGTTAGCATCGGTGAAATAGAAGCAGGGTCCGGCCCTGAGCAGACGACGCTGGTTGGGCTTTGGAATAAACCTGGGCTGATTTGCACAAAGTTGAACAAAAATTAACTTCATTGTGTTTGTTTGCTCCGTGTTGAGGTTCAAGTTTGGGGCTGTACACATCTAAGCATGTTCTCCTCAACCTTAGTCCTTGAGCTCTTTCTCATAAATGCCTGTTCGGGGCCGAGGGAGATGGCTCGGCTGGTAGAGGCACAGCCTGAAGCCCTGTGGGAAAGGTGAAAGGAGAGACGTGGTCTTCTGATGCCAATATAAGCACCATGGCATATCCGCCCCTCCTCCCTGCACATGGTGAGTGGCCCCCATATTCACTCTGCTTTCCTACATACTGCAAACACACACGTACACAAATAATTCATTACGTCGAAAGGCCTACACTGAAGAAAAGCAGACCTCCTTTTCACCAATCGGAGGTAGACAGACTGAATTGAGCAACTGGGACATTGATCCTTTCGCTTTATTTCAGTCTTCCTGAAAAGACCCCTTCGGTACCACTTCCGGCTCACAGCTGCCTGATTCCTGAAGTCTTGTCTGTTCCCGTAAGGTCTTGGCATGCCTTAGTTTACGTTTCAGTCATCCAGAGTCGCCCCCCCCTCCTGTCAGTACTCCGAAGTTCAAATTCCTCCACTGAGTCCAGCGGAAGCTTGACGATAACTGCCCGGCTGTAAAAGTCGCCAGAGGGCATGCTGCCGAGTGATCAAGGTTTTCTGACGGGCTAAAGTCCTCAGTTCTAGCTAACACGCACTTGAGCTTCTGGGGCCGCAGACCCTTAGCCAGATGTTGTAACACCTGAATTCTTAGCATAAGCAAAAAAAAAAAAATGTCTGGCCACCTCTTTTTATTTCCACATTTGCATTTTCTTTTCGAGGCAGGGTCTGACATATCCAAGGCTGATCCGGCTCTACTTTCCAGGTGCGGGGATGTCAGGCCTGCAACCACCATCCCCGGTGCATGAAGGGGATCAAAACCAGGGCCTCAAGCATGCTAAACAAACTCTCTACAGACTGGGTCACAGCCCCAGCCTGCTTCTCCCCCATTTCCACTGTCTTAGGTACAGCATTCACAGGGTGAAGGAGGGGAGCGAGCATGTGTGTGCACATGCATGGACACCCAAGTGTTCCTCCCTTCTCTAGATAGTTCCTTTAGGACCCGCTCCCTATCTGGAACAACAGTTCCCTCTCCTCAGCGTCTGAGAATTTCTAAGTGCTGGTCGTGACTGGTTACTTCTAGTTCGGACTGCAGCTTTCCTGTAAGCTGTCCTTGATCATCAGACTGCAGCTTGGTCCCACGGTGTCCTTTCTGTCAACCCTCAGAGCACCACACCTGAGCTATTTAAAGCCATGGGCTTCCCCAACACTCCACAGTGCCTTAGGGTTGGCAACGTGATCATACAGAAAACTTAAATCTCATGCTTGTCTGCTAGTCCTGCGATTGCCCGAGTCCCTCCTAGTCCGACTTTCTCCTTGACTTCCCAGTGTAGTGCTGCGCCTGCTGTCCTCAACCTCCAGCCTTCAGTCCCTGCATCGCAGATGTCTACAAAGGACATTAGTTAACATGCAGGCCAAGGAAGGTGTGCACACCCTTTACTGCACAGACTGGTTGGACTTCCTTCAAATTGCAGGTGTGGGCTGGGGAAATGCCCCAGAAGGGTACTGGGTCATGCTGCATAGGCCCTGATGACCTGAGTTTGATTCTCAGAAGCCCACAGTAGAGAGAACCGAGTCCCCAAAGTCCTCTGACCTTCGCAAGCACACCATGGCACCCACACACCCACACTCACATGAGTGCGTTGCACCCCTATACACACACCAAGAAAATTCAATTCCAAGTTGCAGATGCCTTCCTGGACCTGGACATGAACACCGGAGTGGTTTTTCACTCCTAACAAACATTGCTCCCAACTGCCTCCCATCCTCTTCTCTCCTCCCTCCCCCTTTCTCTTCCCTTCTCCTCCTCCGCTCCCCTCCCCTCTTCATTGCTTTTCCTCCACAGACTATTTCTTTTTGCTATGACATAAAATATTTCTAGTCATTGCTGAGTGATGAAATTACAGTCATTTTTCATTTCCCCATTTATATTTTTGTGCCTCTCATTTTTACCTGATTTTCCATAATGAGTGAATGTTATTTTTCATTAGTAAGAAAATATAACAAACAGAAAGCCTCAAATGACCGCAGGAAGAATGTCAATAGGGAAGCTGGGCTTTGCTCCAGAATCTCTTCTTGCTTGGGGACAATGCCTCATCTCCCTCCATAGCTACTGTTTTTCCTATAATTCAAAATAAATATTACATTTTCTTTTAGTGTGCTCTCTCTCTGTGTGTGTGTGTGTGTGTGTGTGTGTGTAGGGGACAGAGGCTGGTGTTCAGTATCTTCCTTGATTTTTCTCTATATTAGTAGTAGTAGTAGTATTTGAGACAGGTCTCTTACTGAATCTGGAGCTCAAATGTTTTGTTAGCCTGACTGGCCAATGGGCTTCAGGGCTCTCCTACCTCTGTATCTTCAGTACTGGGTCACAGATGGACCCTGCTTGGTTTGCCTTTTCCAAGGGTCTGGACCCCTCTGGCACTCTGCTCTACTGTGGAATGTCACCGTTTTCACCTAGGTGCACTCTTGTCAAGTGTGTCATTGTCACGAGCAGCCACCAGACTTTGGACTCAAACCTCCTAAACTATGAGATCCGTTAACCTTTCCTCTTTTTAAGGTTAATTGTCTCCAGAATTTCATCACAGCAATGCAGAGATAACTGATAACCGACACAGTCCACTTCCTGGACCTGCCAACTCAGACGAACTCTCTCACCTCTGCGTCTTTAGAAATGGAAATGAACGAAGTGCTTATTACATAGAATAGCTGGAGAAATCGGAAATTTTCACCAAACCGCTTATATTAGTGTCTTGCCTTTCACATTCTTGCTCAAGGACAATGTCTTATCCCCACAGATTTTTATCATATATCCCCAAAGAAATATTTCATTACATTTTATATGTAAGTGTGCAGTGTGTGTGTGTTGCCACAGAACATGTTTGGAGGTCAGAGGACAACTTTCACAGGGTCCCAGGCTCAATTCCTAGTACCATAAAAACAAATTAACAATCTGTGACTTCTATCTCATAATTAATGCTATTGTAACCTCTACATCAACATCACTCTAAACAAAAATATTTGTGAAATCGCGGTTGGAGTGCAATTTTAATTTTTCTCAAAAATGGTAGAGCAAATTCATAGCTAAGTTACTCTAATTTTTTTGAGGCAGAGTTTCACCGTCTGGCCTGGAGCTTGCTCTAGACCCGACCGGCCTCACATTCACAGAGATCTGCTTCAGCCTCTCGAGTGGTGGGATTAGAGGCGTGTGCAACTCTGCATGGCAAGTTATTATCAGTTCAGGCCTGAGGAGTAAGCACCTACCAGAGGCTGGGTGCCTGTAAGGCAGACTCACACTTCTGTTCATTAGGAAAGCAAGCACCGAGCGGTGAGAGGAACCCAGATGCGGCAGAAGGGACAGCAGGATGGAGGAGACAGCAAAGGACAGCGCTGGGGCCTGAGCTGTCGGGCAAGTTAAGGGGGACAAAGGTAGCACTTTTCTAGAAGACAGAGAGATGGCCAAAGGTCAGCAGGCCAGGGTAGTAGGACCTTAGGACACTTAGAGAACCCTGCTTGCGGAGGCCTTACCGGGAGGGAAGAGAGTGAGGAAGCCAAATGAAGATAAAGAAGAGCATGCCTGTTCTCGTGGAAGGGTTTGGACTCTGGCCTGATGTCCATGGGGGAAAGCAAGAGCTTTAGACTGGGAATCACATGATCCACTGTGCAGCTAGCAACGCTCTGGGGTAGTTACTGTGAGCGGCTCCTGACAAGTGGGATTCTGTCTGTACCAGTGCCCACGCTTTCTGGTGGGATTCCCGCTGTTTGTACCAGTGCCCACGCTTTCTGGTGGCATTCCCGCTGTCTGCACCAGGGCCCACGCTCTCTGGTGGGATTCCTGCTGTCTGTACCAGTGCTCGCGCTTTCTGGTGGCATTTCCTCTGTCTGTCCCAGTGACCATGCTCTCTGGTGGGTTACTGCTGTCTGTACCAGTGCCCGCGCTTTCTGGAGGCATTCTCGCTGTCTGTACCAATGTTCATGCTCTCTGGTGGGATTCCCGCTGTCTGTCCCAGTGCCCACGCTCTCTGGTGGGATTCCTGCTGTCTGTACCAGTGTCCGCGCTCTCTGGTGGGTTACTGCTGTCTGTCCCAGTGACCATGCTCTCTGGTGGGATTCCTGCTGTCTGTACCAGTGTCCGCGCTCTCTGGAGGCATTCTCGCTGTCTGTACCAATGTTCATGCTCTCTGGTGGGATTCCCGCTGTCTGTCCCAGTGCCCACGCTTTCTGGTGGGATTCCTGCTGTCTGTACCAGTGCCCACGCTCTCTGGTGGGATTCCCGCTGTCTGTACCAGTGCCCACGCTTNCTCTGGTGGGATTCCCGCTGTCTGTACCAGTGCCCACGCTTTCTGGTGGGATTCCTGCTGTCTGTACCAGTGCCCACGCTCTCTGGTGGGATTCCTGCTGTCTGTCCCAGTGCCCACGCTCTCTGGTGGGATTCCCGCTGTCTGTACCAGTGCCCACGCTTTCTGGTGGCATTCCCGCTGTCTGTACCAATGTCCATGCTCTCTGGTGGCATTCCCGCTGTCTGCACCAGGGCCCGCGCTCTCTCATTCCTCCTTCTGTGTTTCCCCTGTTGTTTAACATGGTTTCCAGGTGGGGCAGGCCGTTCGTTCCTGTAGAAATGAGCGCCTTGTTCTTTTTGCACTGTCTCAGATAAGCTGGTGGTACAAACCTGATCGAGAAGCTGTTTGCAGTCCCTTCCCTGGTATCTGCGTGGGCCAGAAGAGGGCATCAGACTCTCCTGGGACTAGAGTTACAGTTTGAGTTGTTATGTGGGTGCTATGGAAGAAACTCAGGTCCTCTGAAAAGGTAACCAATGCTCTTAACCTCTGAGCCTTGTCTCTGGCCCAGGGATGCCTTGTCTTAATTGTCTGATATTCATGAGATGCCATGTTATTATCTGTTTTCATATCTTCATGCCTGCCAGTTCCTCTTTACCCTCATTACAGCTGCCTAAAACATCACAACTAGAGGCTCAAAATAACACATTAAAAATGATCACTTCTGGCCCAGCAGAGGTAGCACACTCCTTCAATCCCAGCACTCAGAAGCAGAGGCAGATGGATCTTTGAGTTTGAGGCCAGCCTGGTCTACAGAGTAAGTTTCAGGATAGTCAGGGCTGCAAAAAGAAACCCTGTCTCAAACAAACAAACAACAACAACAAAAATCACTTCTTACCTCCCAGAATTCTGGAGTGAGCTGGACGTGGCAAAATGGTGGCTTTGCAAAACCTTGCAGCTGGATGGTGGCTGGGGTTGGAGTCCTTTCCAGGTCTTGTTTCTGCACATGGGCTGCAGTTAACTTGTGGTCTTGCCTGGGCTAATTCACCAGAAGGGACCTGGAGATAACAAAAATGTCCCAAGAAATACATGAGGTGGTGTCACCTTTTGTGACCTGGCTTCAGAATTCACATCACTGGCTGGGCCTGGTGACAACATGACACACATCTGTAACCCAGGACTCGGGATGTGGAGGTTGGAGCAACACAGGAAGACTGTGTTTCACACCAACAACAGACAGTGCCACTACAGCACAGGGTGTCTGAAGACAGCCCTATTCTGTCGTGGGAAATAGAATCTGTCTTTTGATAGACAGCAAACCTGCAGGTGTGTTATTGAAACCACCAAAGGGCAACCTATGGTCACAAATCATTTACATTCCTCCCTTGGGTCTTTTCAGGGTCTCTGTCCCCCTCTTTGTATGGCGCCAGGCTTAGTTTATAGTTCAATATCCTGTCACCAACACTAAGTGCAAGTGCATGAAGATGGCGGCCTGTGATACCTCAGGTCTGCACATCCTGAGTGCTGTTTCTCTCAGTCTGAAGTCCTGTGGGGTCAGGATGCAAGTCATGACCCCCTTACATGCCCAGCATTCACTGGCAAGAAGCATCTGTGATAGACCCTCACATTTTGAGGGGAGGGGCAAGTCACTGATCCACAGATGACCACACGCTGCCAGTTTGTGCATCAGGGTTCAGTCCCTGTGGGGATGCTGCATGGCTAGGTGTGCCTTCATACATAAAGTTCTGGTCTGGCTTTCTGTAATGACATAAGTATATACACATGCATATACATATGTGTGCACATATGCACAGTGTTATGTGTGTAAAACAAAGCACTATGACTTGGGCGAAACAACAGAAACTGATGATGCTGGGGTGACGGTCTGACATGAAGATTTCAGAAGAGCCGTGCTCCTACAAGAATCTGTGCGGCATTCCTTCCTTTGACATTCCTTCGTGGGTAAATGCATTGCACCCTCCTCCAAACTCACAAGGCTTTCTAGCTGTCTTCATGGTATCTCTGTCGGTACCTGCTGTTCCCATGTCCAAGTTTCCCTTTGTTATAATGATCCAGGTCACCCAAAGGGAGTCATTTAACTCACTTTCCTCCATGAAGATACTTCTCTGTGTACCCCCTGCAACTTACTCTCAGAGATTCGCATGCCTGTGTCTCCCAGTGTGTTGGGAATAAAGGTGTGCAGTGCCAACACCCTGCAAAGACACTGTTTTCAAATTAAGATACATTATGGGGCTGGAGGTTAGGATCCTGTGGTGGTTTCAATGTAATGTCTTGATGTCCTCAATAAGTATTGGGAATGTTTTGTTTTTCTTTTTGAGACAAGATCTTTCTATGTAACCCCAGAAGCTCACCATATATACCAGGCTGGTCTCGAACTCATAAAGATATACCTGCCTCCTAAGAATACTAGGCATTTGAATACTTGGTGGTCTTTTGGGGAGGACTGGGAGTGTGACCTTGGACTGGAGAGATGGCTCATTGGTTCAGAGCACTGGCTGCTCTCTCAGAGAATGAGGGTTCAATTCCCAGTACCCACACAGCAACTCACAACTATCTGCAACTCCAGTTTCAGGGGATCAAACACCCACACACAGATATTCAAGCAGGCAAAACATTAATTCACTTAAAATAAAAATAAATTAAAAAGAAAACAAAACAGAACTATGCACTTGGGGTATGCTTTGAGGTTTAAAAAAAATGCATGTCATATTCAGTTAGCTCTTTCTGCTTCCTCCTGGCGGTTTGAGATGTAAGCCTTCACCTCTCAGCTTCTGCCCCAGCTCCCTGATACCTGCTGCTTGCACTCGCCATCACGGACTCTAACCCTTCAGAACCACAAGCCCCAAGCAAATTCTTTTTTCTATAAATTGCCTTGGTCATGGCAATCATCACAGCAGGAGAGAAGCAGCTAGCACAGACCTCAACAAATCTTTCGGTGGAAACCCAGTTTGATTCATGACAGCTTCTCACCAAATCTCTCAAACAACTGTTGCCAAATGCTGGCTTAAGAGGTCACATCCCTTCCTTCCTTCCATGTAATGTTGCTATCAGCTAGAACAATTGCTCCTTTTTTGGAAATAAGTATGGCTATTTCTCAGAAAATTAGGAAACAATCTACTTCAAGACCCAGCAATACCGCTGTTGGGTATATATCCAAAGGATGCTCAATCGTACCACAAGGACTTGTGCTCAACTTTGTCCATATCAGCATTATCTGTAATAACCATAATCTGTAAACAAGGTAAATGCCCCTCAACCAAAGAATGGATAAGTAAAATGTGGTACATTTACACAATGGAGCACCTCACAGCAGTAAAAATAATGGCATATTGCAATTTACTGGCAAATGGATGGATCTATAAAAAACCATATTGAGTGAAGTAACCTAAACCCAGAAAGACAAATATATGTACTCACTCATAAGTAGCTTTAGATATAAAGTAAAGATAAACCAGCCTACAGGCTACAACCCCAGAGAAACTAAACAAAGAGGACCCTAAGAGAGACCTACATGGATCTATATAGGAAGATCTTCTGAGTAAACTGGCAGCTTGGGCATCACAGGAGAGAGTAGAAGGGGAGGAGGGAGAAAGAGAGGGGACTGGATAAAAATGTATAGCTCAATAAAAACAATAAGAAAAGAAAAAAGTAATTTCTCCTCATCTTTCATTCTCCTCCTCCTCCTTCTTTGTCTTCTTTCAAGACAGGGCTTCTCTGTGTAGCTCTGGCTGTCCTGAAACTCATTCTGTAGACCAGGCTGGCCTCCAATTCACAGAGATCCGTCTGCCTCTGCCTCCTGAATTTACTGGGATTAAAGACATGCACCACTACCACCCCGTTTGGCTAGAATACACCTTGAATTCTCTCCACATGGGTGAGGATCTCAGAACATGGCTGTCAGAGAGAAGACAATCAGACTCTATCACTCAAGGGCAGACTTAGCAATGAATTCACAGACCTATTTTAAATTTATTCCCTTTGTTCTATTATCCTTCATGTTGGCAGCAAAACCCTTTTGTTAAACTTTTACCATGACATTTTCTCAGTTACAATTCCTTGTATGAGTGTGTTATATACATGCATGTGTGTATATGTGCTCATGTGTGTATATGTGTGTGTGTGTATATATATATATATATATATATGCCTGTTGATATGAAGTGTCTTCCTCAATTGCTTTCTACCTTATTTATTGGGGTGGAGTCTTTCTGAATACATAGGTGCCCAATTCAGCTTGTCTAGATAGACAACCCAGAAATCCTTATTCTCTATCTGTTGTGTGTTGAGATTACAGGCAGCTACCACATCTGTCTGGCTTTTTCTCAATGGGTTCTGAGGATTTGAACTCTGGTCCTTATGTTTGCACAGCAAGAATTTATCCACTAAGCCATCTCAGCCCACCACAATTCTTTAATAATGTTTCACTGCTGGGGAGATAGAAACCAAACTTCTTGTTGTTTCGTAGGAGAGACCAGGCTGGCCTTGAATTCACAGAGATCCACCTGCTTCTGCCTCCAAAGTGCTGGAATTAAATGTGTATGCCATCATAACTGGCTAGAAGCCAACCTCTTGCATGTGATCTCTGAGACTTGCATTTCCGCTGTCCCATTCACCCCATGTTGAGTCTAGGGCTGTCAGTGTCACATCTCCTTGAAAGTAATAAAACATGACTTCCACTTGAGGAAGTTTCCAGAGCAAAACAAAATGAAATCGAAGTAGGTCTATTCAGGCACTCAGAAGGCATCTATAAAACCAACAAAAGCTACTGCATCACCAGTGACCTTGTGGGGCTGGAGAGATGACTCAGAGGCTAAGAGCATTGTCTGTTCATCTAGAGGTCCTGAGTTCAATTCCCAGCAACCCAAATGGTGGCTCTCAGCCATCTATAATGAGATCTGGTGCCCTCTTCAGGCATACATAGAGGCAGAATGCTGTATACATAATAAATACATAAAACTTAACAAAAAAAAAAAGAGAAGTGACCTTGTGGCTTATTGCATATGGTTAGCCACAGAGGCTGCTCATCAGCAATCCTTCCAGTGATGCCAGGAGAGAGAAGACTTTACCCAAGGGCCCATTCTGAAACCCCTACGGTGGAGATGGACTATCTGGATCCTGTGTCTGAGTGACTCCACGCTCAGCTGCTCTGGTAATGGCCTGTCTCCCAGATGCTTTGTGTGGGAGAGAACATGCTAAGCTCTCAGCAGTGCTCCGGGGGATTTGAAGTCTAAACACATTCCCGGCTCTGCACAGACGAATAAACTGACCTCCTACCATTCATTGGCAGCCTCCTGGGAGCGGGGGTGGGTGGGAACCAGTCCGACCTACAGTGCGTGTAATGGGCAGCTGCAGATTCCTGAGCCCACAGGACCGAGGAAAGCAAAGAGCGAGACTGGAGAGAGGCACCTAGGAACAAAGCTGGAAGACGGAAGTCCATCTTAGGACCTTGCAATCACTTCCTTTGGTTCTGATCCTCTCTGCCTCACCCTAATCTCGGCCCAGGGACACCCAGCAGGCAGAACACTTGCCATGGTGCAATGTCTTTACTCACTAACAGCCTAACTGTAGAGGTGAGGATGGGCTCTAGCCGAGAACTGAGGTTAAGCCCTGCTCCAGCTGCCTCTAGTTGGAGAGGTCCTTGGACAGAGAATTAGGCTTCTGTTATGAGTGAAAAACAGACACATACGTGTGTTTCTCTTAGATGTTCCGTGTCTCCAAGGACAGAGCAAGAGAGTCCTGGGGCCATGAAAGTTTCTGCTGACTCAGCAGAAGGATGAGCATCAGTGTCCTGAGTGCTCACACAATAGGACTGCCCCAGGACTGCATCCAGTCCCAACCGCCCCAGACTGGCTAATAGGCAGACATCTTCCAGTGTGAAAACAAACAGACACAGGACCCTATTCTTTCCTCTCCAGCACAGTCTTTGCTAAGGGAGATGTCCCTAAGTTCAGCCCTTGGTTGACCTTGTCTAGAGTCACTGAAAGGTGTGTAACTTGGTGGGAGTCATTTATTTCTTTGATGGGTTGACAGCCATAGGTTGTTGTAGGATCCTTGGGGTTCTGGGGTGCTACTAGACAGAGATGTCATTTCCAGAGTTGGGACAGGTGGACACTCCAGCTCAAACCCTTTGTATCCAGTGTGAGTGGAATGATGGGAAAGGAGGTTTAATTTGGAATGAGATGAAGGGAGGGTGCCGCACGAGCAAACACACTAGCCGCCACTGCATTTTCAGTGTGAGTTATGGGAGGGGCACAGGATGGGAGCGAGATGAAGCTAGAGGACAGGAAAAGGTCTCAGACTTGCCATGCGTCTGTCCCGTCCAATGTCTTGGAACTCCTTTCAAATCAGTGAGGTAATGTAGCGAGGAGACACCACATCAGGTTGGTCCCATTTTGCTACTTGGGATTAATGTATCATGAAAGAAATAAAGGATGTGGATGGGACCAGCAATCAGCAGCGTTAGGAACAGCAGCCAGCAGGCATTTAACCCCAGGGACTTTCCATTTGTCCTGTGGTTCCTCCTTTTTCCTTCACCTCTCATCCCAGCTCAATGCCAACTAGCTTGACCCAGAAAGAAAGTATCTCATGGAGTGAGCCTCAGTAGATGGGAGGAAGAGAAAGTTGTGGGCTCCACATCGAATTCTGTGAGCAAGTTATTTTAGCCTCTGAGAACCTCTGTTTCTCCAGATGTGAGATAGATGCTGTACAGCTGTCAAGCAAATAGATGGGTCAATGGGGTATTACCTGAGGTGTGTTTGGCAGGTAATTCCTTCCCATTCTGCTTAGGATGGTCACTTCTCAGTTCACTAAGTCTGTTTTGGTTTTTTTCACAAATGGCTGCTAATTTTTATAGTCGTAATAGGAGTGGAGGAAGAGATTACTGCACAAGTTTTGGGGAAGTGATAATGATACTAAATCCTACTTATGGTGTCTTCTACAGTCACCCCACAGACAGAACTCTGGCGTGTCTGTGAGGGATCATCTGGGTAAAGTTAACTGAGGCTGGAAGAGTCACATCAATTGTGAGAGACAGCACTTCCCTGAAGTGGGGTTCCAAACATCACCAAAGGGGACAGCTCTCAAGTCCCTCAGCTTCTGAGTGCGGATTCACGAGCTGCCACCCCCGCTTCTACCACTGTTCCTTCCCTGCCATGAAGGATTGTGTCCCCTTTACCATACGTGGATCTAAACACTGGGCTCAAAATCTAATAAAACAAAACAAAAGAGAAAGCAAGTCTTGACTCTACCCCTGCTGGGATATTGATTTGTTGAAGAACATCTTTGACCTTCTCCTTGTTTAGCAAAAACAAATAAAAAAAAATCTATTGAGGTGACTTTTTTCAATGATTTTTTAAATGATTTATTTTTTATTTTAGGAGTACAGGTGGAGCACTCATTGGGTCCCCTGGAAATGGAGTCACAGACAGCTATATGTTGCCATGTGGGTGCTGGGAATGGAAGCTGGGGTTTGCAACCAGTGCTCTTAGCTGATACACCATCACTCCAGGCCCCTGAGGTGCAATTCTTATGACAAACCTACTGTAAAGTGAAGAATTCACAGGCATTTATTTTATTCATAATATTGCACAGTTGCTGCCTTCATCTAACTTTGAAATATTTCCTTTGCTTATGAAGTAGTTTTCTCCTGTGAAAAGCCACCCCAGACCTTGGGACCCACTAATCCGTGTTCTGGCTCTAGATGGATCTCTTCAGGATACTGCATATAATGGAATCATATATGGAATTTCTTTTAGAGACAGGATCTCACTCTGTGGCTAAGCCTGGCTTAGAATTTATTATGCAGCCCAACTTGGCCTCAGATTTATAGTAATCCTCCTGCTTCAGCTTCCAGAGAGCTAGGATTATTGGTGTGAGTTACTATGCCTAGCTCAATGCATGGTTTTGTTGTCGTTTCTGTTCTTAGGGAGTTGTAGGTTTCTCCGCATCACAGCATGCATCAGCGTCTCTTTAGGATGGCAGATATACTTCATTGTGTATGTAAAGCACAGCTTGCTTACCATTCCTCAGTTAATGGACATTTGGGTCGTTTCCACCTCTTGTGTGTCACAGACATGAGCATGCATGGACTCCTACCTCTTTGTGTTCCTGTGTTTTGCAGCTCACGCCTAGGAAGAGGACTGCGGCATCATGTGCCATTTCTACAGAAAGCTTCCTAGAGGAATCACTGAGCTGTTTTTCTAAGAAGCTGAGCTACCTCACAGTCCCACAGGTAATATTTCTCAACATGCTCAGCACCTGTTGCTTGTGTTTGTGGTTCTAGAGACCGATCCACAGCCTTAAGCAGGCTAGGCAAGCACTCCACCCCTGAGCTACATCCTCAGTTCCAACATTTGTTCTTTCTGTTTTGTTCTCATCTTTAACATGATCCTAATGGGTTTAGGAAGCCATAGCTTGTTGCAGGGAGAGGGCCCGCTTGTTCGTCCTGGCCGCCAGGCTAGCTTACACCCAAAATAACCACACAGAAAATGTATTAATTAAATCATTGCTTGGCCCATCAGCTCTAGTCTCTTATTGGCTAACTCTCACATCTTGATTTAACCCATTTCTAGTAATCTGTATATCACTATGTGGCAGTGGCTTACCAGGAAAGATTCAGCATGTCTGACTCTGGCGGCTCCATGGCGGCTCTTTCCTACTCCGCCTTTCTTCCTCCCAGCTTTCAGTTCTGTCTCCCCCGACTACCTAAGTTCTGCCCTATCAACTAGGCCAAGTCAGTTTCTTTATTGACCAATGAAAGCAACACAAAGACAGAAGGAACTCCTACATCAGTAGCTCACTGTGATTAACTAATAATGTTGAATTCTCCTAGATGTCCCTTTGCGTATCTTCTTTGGAGAAATGTCTATTCTAGTCCTGTGCCTAGTTTTCTCCCTCTCTCTCTTGGATTGATTTGTATAATCATCTGTTTTGTTACTACAACAAAAAACACAGAGTATGTCATTTACAATAACACGGGGTTTATTTTGTTAGTGGTTTTGGAAGCATGGAAATCTGAGAATTAACACCAAATCTGTGGATGGCCTTTGTTCCGTGTGATGACAAGATTGGAGCTGATGCAGTGCAAAACTACACAGGAGAGTCAGAGAGAGGATGGGGACTGAATGCCCTTTATTAGGAACCTATTCCTGCAACCCTAACCCACTTTGAATAGTGATACTATCAGCTCACAAGGGCAGAGTCCCCATGACATAATCACCTCTTAGAGGTGGGAACTTTTAACACCTACAGTGCAATTCATTTTCAATGTGAGTTTTGGTTCAAACCACACTAGATTATGATTTTTGTTAAGTTGCAAAAGTTCTCTAGACAGAATTCCTTGACTTAGAATGGGGTTATGTCCGGATAAAGCCATCATAAATTGAAAATATCATAGATTAAAAATGCATCAAATACCCCTAATAAAGCAAGCATACATTGAAGGGTTGACTGTTTACCCAGGTGGTCATCTTCCTGCTTTGCCTATACCAGGCACCCAGACCTTAGTAGGCTCCCAGACTGTAGCACAACAGACTCCTTGATAGTGTCTGTTCAAGGCCGTAAAACTCAAACATGTAGACAGTATCACCAGCCAAAATGAAAACAAAGACTTAATCTGTCCAAGTCCATAGTCCTGGAAAAGTCTCTAAGTGTACTAACTTTTCTTTTTGACTTCCGTAATTCTGTTCCAGTTAACTGAACTATGTCAAGCCAGAATATGGTTTTGTTCCCTAAGAAAGGCTCAGGATTGATTCCACAGGGATCCTGAACACCCAGTGTAGATGCCAACCAGATAATAAAGACTTTCTATTGGATTAATCATGTCTGTGCAGTCTTCTCTCATGAATATCCTACAACACTGCCAGCTTTCTGAGATTATTATATTGGATGTTGCTCGCTCATGAAAAGATCACAGTTCAAACTTGTGGTGGAATCCTCAAAACAAGTCCCAGGTTGCAGGATTTTTAGATACGAAACCTTGACCAGATATACACAGACAGTTACTTTCCTATTGCTATGATTAAAAACAAACAAACAAACAAACAAGATGACCAAGATGACTGATAGAAGAAAAAGTTTATTTTGGACTTATGGTTCCAGTGGGATAATAGTCCAAGATGGTGGAGAAGCAGTAGCGGCAGCTGAGAGCTCACATCTCCATCCACAAACTTGAGCTAAGTCAAAATGTCTTTGTGACATCACAATCCCACCCCACCCCCAGCTCAAGTCATATACTTCTTCCAGCAAAGCCACCCTTCTTCCTACTCCTCCACTAACAGCACCAACTGGGGCCCAAGTATTGAAATGCCAGACTTACAGCAGGCGTCTCATTCAAATGGCCACAATCCGCAAGCATGTTCCCCCATCTGTAGGCTATCTTTATACCCCATTGATAGCTTCTCAGGTTTGGGTCATATTTTTTCTTTTTGAAAAGGTCTTAGCTGCTTTGAACTTCCTATATTTTCTGGGCTAGTCTTGAACGCATGGTAGTCCTTCTGCCTCAGCCTTTCAAGTGCTGGGCTTACAGATGTGTAGCACCACACCTGGCTTGAGAATGTCTTTTGATGCACAGACGTCTTCAAATCTGATGAGGTGAACCAGTTTCTTTTTCTTTTGCTGTGCACGCTTTGATGGCAGAGCTCCATAACCAGATCCAAGGTCGTAAGAATTTACCCCACATTTCTGCTAGACTTCAGTGGCTTAAGCTGTTACAGTCAGCGTGTTTGATCCATTTGAGATTCATATATTTGTTTATTTTAGTTCTTCGAGACGGTGTTTCTCTGTATAGTCCTGACTGTCCTGGAACTCACTTGGTAAACCAGGCCAGCCTCTCTGGAGTAGGCATGAACAAGTGGAGACAAGTTGGTATCTCCTCTCTTGGTCTAGACACAGGGGAGTTAGCCGGGATGGGCTGCTCAGCAAGGCAGAGGACACAGGAGGGCGTTTCCAGAGCTGCAGGACTTGCTGTAAGTGTTCGGTTGATACCGTATCAAAGATAGGCTGAGTGGCACTGCTAAAATGATTTGAGGCACAAAAATGCATAAATCTAATACACAGTGCAAACCATTATGACAATATCCATATTCAATAGTTGGAGCTCATGCATGTGACAGGGGAGCCGAAATGATTTCCCATTGCTTGGAGAGTTTATGTCTTTTATTTGTCTTCTAATACTTCTTCTAAATGTAAACGTTGTCCAAGCTGGTAATTATAGCTGACATTTTACTGTATACACCTTTTTGTGGTAGCCTATTAGACATTCTTGTCTCTATTTTTCAGGTATGGAAATAGAGACGTAAATAAGTTAGTTTTCTTGCTTAAGGCAATTTCTTTTCTTTTTAAGGAATATACTTTTATTTTAAGTGCATTAATGTTTTGCCTGCATGTATGTCTGTGTGAGGGAGTCAGGTCCCCTGGAACTGGAGTTACAGATGGGTGTGAGCTGACATGTGGATGTTGGGAATTGAACCTAGGTCCTCTAGAAAAACAGCCAGTGCTTTTAACTGCTGAGCCACCTGTCCAGTCCCCAGACTTCTTTTTTAATCTATGTAAATGTATATATTTTAGAAAGTGTCTATAGTAATAAACTCCATACTTAAGGCAGCTTTCTAAGAAGTAGAAGAAGCTGAAGGGGATGCTCCAAGCCGGTCTCAAACTTTGGGTCCTCTTGTTTTAATCTCCCCAGTACTAGGATTATAAGCATGAGCTGCTGTACTGGCTGTACATAATATGTTTGATACTTATGTGCAGAGTGAGGTTATCGCTATAGATAAGCAAGTTAGTGCATCTCTAACCTTCCACAGTTCATCCCACCCTATAATCCCAGTGTGTCCAAGGTCAAGCAAGAAGATGGCCCAAAGACTGAGGACAGCCTGGCCAACATAGTGAGTTCCAGGCCAACCTGGGCTATAGAAAGAGATCCCTTCCCTCTCTTTTAATTATTTTTATTTTATATTCATTTTGGTGTTTTGCTTACATGTATGTCTGTGTGAGGATTCCAGAAGCCTTGGAACTGTAGTTACAGACAGGTATGAACCGCCATGTGGGTGATGGGAATTGAACCCAGATCCTAGGAAGAGCAATCAGTGTTCTTAACCACTGAGTCATCTCTCCAGTCCCTAGAGTTCCTGTCTTAAAAAAAAAACAAACAAAATACAAGAACAGACTCTGAGCCCTGCCACACATTGTATTATAGAGAGTGTCAGCAGAAACACAAGCTACCCTTATTAAAATACAAAAATATAAATAAGTCCCAAGCAGACAAATTAAATCTGGAGCTTCTGTTGCCTATTTATAGTTCAGCCAATTAAACTGAAATTAAACAGTAATAGTGTACAGGCCTCCAATCGATTAGAGCAGAGCCAATGTAACTGACTACTTTATCTAGACAGGCTTAGGGCTCACAGTATGAACATTTTTGTTGTTGTTGTGTTGTGCTTATTTGCTTGTTTTGATTTTTCTTTTTTTAAAATTGATTTTTATTGAGCTCTACATTTTTCTCTGCTCCCCTCCCTGCCTCTCCCCTCCCTTTCAAGCCTCTCCCCTCCCTTTCAAACCTCTCCCTAAGTCCCCATGCTTCCAATTTACTCAGGAGATCTTGTCTTTTTCTACTTCCCATGTAGATTAGATCCATGTAAGTCTCTCTTAGGGTCCTCATTGTTGTCTAGGTTCTCTGGGATTGTGGTTTGTAGGCAGATTTTCTTTGCTTTATGCTTAAAAATCACCTAGGAGTGAGTACATGTGATAATTGTCTTTCTGGCTCTGGGTTGCCTCACTTAAAATAATGTTTTCTAGCTCCATCCATTTTCCTGCAAAATTCAAGCTGTCGTTATTTTTTTCTGCTATGTAGTACTCCATTGTGTAAATGTACCACATTTTCCTTATCTATTATTTTACCAAGGGGCATTTAGGTTGTTTCCAGGTTCTGGCCATGACAAACAATGCTGCTATGAACATAGTTAAGCACGTCCTTGTGGCACAATTGAGCATCCTTTGGATATATACCCAAAAGTGGTTTTACTGGGTCTTGAGGAAGGTTGTTTCCTAATTTTCTGAGAAATTGCCACACTGACATCCAAAAGGGTTGTACCAGCTTGCATTCCCACCAGCAATAAAGGAGTGTTTCCTTTTCCTCACAACCTCTCCAGCATAAGTTGTCATCAGTGTTTTAAATTTTGGCCATTCTTACAGGTGTAAGATGGAATCTCAGAGTTGTTTTAATTTGCATTTCTATGATGATTAAGGACGTTGAGCATTTCCTTAA
>JAQHUG010000017.1:3217330-3258787 GCA_028555095.1 Dicrostonyx torquatus | reverse complement strand
ACACTAGTCCAGAAGAGCAGGAGAGAGCCCAGACACTGGACACTAGTCCAGAAGAGCAGGAGTGAGCCCAGACACTGGACACTAGTCCAGAAGAGAAGGAGTGAGTCCAGACACTGGACACTAGTCCAGAAGAGAAGGAGTGAGTCCAGACACTGGACACTAGTCCAGAAGAGCAGGAGTGAGCCCAGACACTGGACACTAGTCCAGAAGAGCAGGAGAGAGCTGAGACACTGGACAACTGTAGTGGTTCCCACCCTTTCATTATTGATCTTTGGTTTTGCTTTGATCTGATTATGATTGTGCCCTAGTTCTTTCATCTTGGAATTAGAAAATATGTGATTTATTTTGGATTTTACATGAACCCATAGTTAATTATGAGACATTGACCTTTTAAAGTGTTTGAATTTAAATTTTTTACAAGATTTCTTTATTTATTTTGTATGCAGTAGTCTGCCTGAATGTGTGCCTGCAAGCCAGAAGGGGTCGTCAGATTTCATTATAGATGGCTATGAATCACCATGTGGTTGCCAGGAATTGAACTCAGGACCTCTGGGAGAGCACCCAGTGCTCTGAACCGCTGAGGCATTTCTCCAGTCCTTGAATTTAAATTTTTAAAAATTATGTAAATGCATGTTTTGTCTGCATGTATGTCTATATACCACTTATGTGCCTGGCACCCATGGAGACCAGAAGAGGGCATCAGATCTCCTGGTACTGGAGTTAGAGACAGTTGGGAGTTGCCATGTGGGTGCTGGGACTGAACCATCACTCTAAATCAGCTTTGAAAATTTAAACTATAGACTTGCTAAAAGTAATATTTTATTTTATACTGTGTTATTAACATGAGATCGTGGGGCTAAACAAGAAAAGAAAGGTTATAGTTTAGTAGAGATGTATTTCTATGTCAAGTCGATAAGGGATCAATTTTGCTGGATAGTTATTTGTTAAGTTGACACAAACTAGGGACAGCTGGGAAAAGAAAATCTCAATTGACAAATGTTTCCATCAGGTACCCTGATAGGCAACTTTGTGAGGGCATTTTATTAATTAATGATCAGCATGCAAACCACCCTTGAGTAGGTAGACTTGGGTTGTATAAAAAAGCAAGCTGAGTGAGTCGCCGAGAATAAGTCAGCAAGTGGCACTCCTCTGCCAGTCTGCTCTAGTTCCTGCCTGGGGATTCCTGCCTTTAGCTCCTGCCCCGAATTGCCCTCTGTGATAGACTATAAGCAGTCAGTGAAATAAATCATAGCCTTCCAAGTTGTTTTTTGTCAGTGACTTTTGTTCGTTTGTTTTGCATTGATAGGAAGAAAATTAGGATAAGGAGCGGCCTGAAAGGGCCCTTGCTGTAATAACCCAGCAATCACCTGGAGGAAACAAATACCAAAGAACATGGAGGCCTGGTGAATGACAAAAGTATGTTCCGTTCTCGTAAATTATTCTGGGAAGGTTTGACAATTAAAGTAACAATAGAGTACCAGATGAAAAGGCACACTTTTTTTAAATTTATTTATTTATTTTTGTTAAAAGCAAAATTTACATTTACTCCCCTTGTTCCCGGCCCTCCTGCTCCCCCACTACCCCACCGCCCTCCTCCTGCTTCCTTAAGATGGAAAGGCCCACTTTTTTCTGAATGTGTTGCATGTGCAGGAATTTACCAAAAAAAAAAAAAAAGTGAAACTCAGGTGGTAAGAACAGTCCTGTGTACCATTTTAATGAAGAAGGGGGGGGTTCTACCTCAAGGAAGGACGGATCATGAGAAGTAACTAGGAAACCTTGGGGTATTGGCGAAAGAAGAAGGTTTTGGAGGGTTTTGCTGCTGCTGTAGTTGTTTGTTTTATTTTTGCTGGGAATTAAACCAAGGACCTTGCTCAAGTCCTTGCTCAAGACTCTGACTTAGAGAGATGTCCTCAAACCTTAAATGTGTTTATTTTGATGCAGGTGGCTTATGCAGGCTGAATTGTGAGCTGACTCTTTCTCACCATGTGTGTCTCTCCTCTCCTGGTCCATGAGTGCCCTCCCTTGAGAGAAAACTCCTCAAGGGGAAAATCTGCCTTGATTTTAGGCAGAGGAATGGAAGGCAGAGATCTCTTCTGCATCGCTTGGTTAAAAACTGTGCCGAGGTAGCATGTTCATGTATGGATCCTGGTCTGTTTAGGATAAACATGCCCCAGGAGAAGGAAAGTCATACAAAACTCGCCTGGATCCCCACATCAGAGCCTACAACCACATGAACAGAGACTGGCTCGGGTCTGCTGAAGCACAGCTACCCCACGGGTGCCTGGCTATGCGCCTAGAGAGTGTGCTGTTGCGTATTATTCAGAATTGCGGTAGTAATGGCAGGTGTGAGCTTCCTGATGTGCAGTGGCATTACAAGAATCAGAGATATTTAACCAACGTCTCAGGTTTCAACACTCAAAGAAGGCAACTGTGGTCACATTCACACGGAAGGCTGGCTTACCACGGTTCCTTCACAGCAGAGGAAAACACCTTCCCAGAAGAGGATCCTGAGCAGTGTTGACTGAACCTCTGCTAGACGACCGCCTTGTGTTTGGTTCAGCTCCCTTGAATGGATTCAGACTGGCCATGGGTGAAAATGCAGCAGAGTTACCATGGGTGACCAGAAGACAAGTTGAGTTTCACTGTATGAGACAGCACAAGCATTTATTGAAGGAACGAGTGAACTAAGGTGTTGCCCATGGTATTTTTGTAATCTGGTCACAGCTGGGTGGTGTGTGTGTGTGTGTGTGTGTGTTTATGTGTGTGTATGTGTGTGTATGTGTGTGTATATGTGTGTATGTGTTTGTGTGTGTATGTATGTGTGTGTGTGTGAGAGAGAGAGAGAGAGAGACACCTGTAGAAAGTTATACACTGAGTCAGATGCAGTACTACAGTAATGGCTTTGATAAAGGGGAGGGGACAGAAGGTGTTCTCTGTCTCCTCCGTGCCCAGAAGTGAACTAAAAACTCTGCTCAGTCCCCAGGGAGTCACAGTTTGGTGAAGCAGCTCGTTTGCTTTGGTAATGCTTTTAGAATGACAGATTTAAGAGACGATCCTCTGACAGCAACAATAAACTCTCCCGTTCTCATGCACTTCTTAGAGTTTATGGCTTGTCTAGGCCACAGAGCCCTAGCGCCCACCCCATCTCCACCACTGGTGATCCTCAGATCTGGAAGTCACTTGAAAGTGTCTGGGTCCCAGTCATGAGCTGAGGTCAAGATATTTTCTCACAGGACATGGTGGTCGCCATGCTGATCCAAGCTGCACACAGCTGACATTGACGGGAGACATCATAGGGCCTCCTAAGGCACTGGGTGTCACCGGAATCCCCGCGTACAGGGTGTGACATAAAACACCACGAGGGAGGATGGTTTATTTCATCTTCCAGTACAAAGGGACACAGTCTGTCATGGGAGGAATGGCACAGCCACAGGAGCTTGAGACAGCTGGCCACATGACATCTACAAGCAGAAAGCAGAAAGATGATGGATGCAGAAATTCAACTCGATTTCCCCCAGAACCTCAGCCCATGGGATGTGCTGCTCACATTTAGCATGGGTCTTCCCACCTCCACGGAGTTAATCTAAAAACTTTCTCATAGATACGCACAGAGTTTTGCTCTAGATAGTATGGTTAACAGTCAGTGTTAGCCACACGCGGTGATATGGAAAGCAGTGGCTCAGTGGGAGGGAGCATTCTGGCCTCCAACTCCTGGAGGAGAGGAAGCAGCTGCCCATGGAACATTTGGAATGGGAAAGGAGGCCATCTTAGTGTCTTTGTCTGCGGCGCTTGAGGATAGCTTGGGGTGGAAGAGTGAGGCCAGGAAGTGGGCTTGGGTTGTGTGATGGGTAAGATGGAGTGGTGTTCTCTGTGTGGGATGACTCAGCCCTCTTCTGGGGCTGAAATTCTTCTAAGGCCTTCCGGAATCCCTGTGGACATCTCCTAAGTATAGTAAGGGCAGTTTTCTTAGACTCATGGTTCTTTGTATTTGCTTGCAAAGCTCAAAATATCAAAATGCCACAGGCTGGGTGGCTTGAGCAACAGAAATTTATGGTTCCGCGGAGCTGGAAACTCATGAAGGTGGGGTACACTCCACCTCTTTCATCGGTTTCTCTTTGAGGAAGGGACTCGTGCATCTCCTTTGGAGACATGCAAAGGGCAGCTGTGGACACGGGCTTCACATGCCCAACTTGCCCTAAAAACACACTGATTTGTTGAGCCCAGACAGGCTGGGTGTGCCCCTTGACAGGGGTGGATGTGTATGTGTGTGTGCATGTGAGAGCGAGAGAGCGAGAGAGGGAGGGAGGGAGGGAGGGAGGGAGAGAGAGAGAGAGAGAGATTTTGTTTAATTTCAGAAAGGGACTATTTGGCAGAACCTACTGGAGCCATGAAGGATGAGCGGCTGTGCCCAGTCCTCAGCCTGCACTGACTGGCCCTGTTTTCATCTATGCTCTCCTAGCAAGGTGTTCTGCCTGGTTGAGTGACTCGGTCACCAGAGGGTGCAACATGAGCCTGACAGTGCTGGAAAATCAATCGGACGCATCTTTGTGGAGGGAAGAGAAGGCCCAAATTAAGAGTTGTCCTGGCAGACTCAGCTGGTCTCTTTAATGCTGCTTCCTGCAAGGGGAATGTGCCCCAGACCTGCCCTGAAGAACAGTCTGACTTTCTCTAAGTGAGTCTCGGAAGCTGTTACTCTGAGAGATGGCAGAAGGGTCACTTTCAGCTTCCTGAGTCATGAAGGGAAAAGCTAACCTTGGGTGGCCACAAGCCTCTAGCTTCCACCGGCAGTTTCCAGACGGCAAGTTCAGGCCTGTGGAGAGCCTGCCTGCTGCTCTCATGCACGACTGAGTTTCTGGGCCATTCTGACCAACTGTAATACTGCTGGCCTCCTCATCTATAAGAGCTTGAATACGTGCCCTTCCCAACCCCTGCATCTCCCACCATTCCTGCAGTATTTTAGGCATAGTTCCACATCCAGGCCTGTGGCCAGGTAACCCTCCCCAGACAGCATCTCCTTCCATCCCCCTTGTCAAACCCTGCCACCTGCCAAGGCTCAGCTCCAGCCCCATAACAATTTTGCATTTAATAGCCACACTCATTGCTGAATACCTCGAAACATCTGTTGTATTGTCATGGTAGTGAAGTTGAAATGTATTCATGGGACACTCAGATGCGCATTGGAATATATTTTATCTACCATCAAGTTTTCCTTCTGAGAGTGCACTCCCTGGGCATCAATCATGGCAGGTGGTTGCAGAGGTTGGAAACACTATTTAGTTCAATGGACACACCAAGAGGCTCCTTTGGGAAATGCTTAGCCTCTTAAGGTCAAATGCCACTGATTGTGCTACCTTACCTCCCCTTCCTCTGGAAGCTGGCCTAACGCTGGGCCTGTGGGAGATGGCAGCATCTACTATCAGGCAATGCAGCATCTTGCTCTGGCCTTTGATTCTGCTCACCAATAGGTCCTGCTTCCAGCTCCACTGGTGTTTACAGATTCCTGTGGGCACAGTTGCTGCTACAGTGCAGGAAGCCAGCATCTGCATCTTGCCTTCCATCTCTCCCGGGGCCTACGCAGATGCCTGGATACATTCAAACTATGCAGAGGCCAGGGCATCTCAGAGAAGACACACATGGTAGTCTGAATGAGAAATGGACTCCACAGGCTCATGCATTTAAAGGCTTGGTCCCCAGTTGGTGATGCTGTTTGGGAAGGTACCTTTAGATGTTGGTGTAACTGGACTTAGTATGTTACTTGGGGTGGACTTGGAGAGTTTATAGAC
Organism: Dicrostonyx torquatus; assembly: GCA_028555095.1. NCBI lineage: Eukaryota > Metazoa > Chordata > Mammalia > Rodentia > Cricetidae > Dicrostonyx > Dicrostonyx torquatus. The sequence continues at coordinate 3,253,004 of JAQHUG010000017.1, read as the reverse complement.
TTGGCCCACTTCCAATCTGGTCTCTGTGCTTCCCGTGTATGGATGAGAGGTGACCTCTCAGCTTCCTGCTCGTGCTACTTGGACCACGCCCACCCTGCTGTTGTGGGTTCTTACTCTGGAACCCCACACAACAAAGAACCACCCAGCCCAAATATCCATAGCAACAGTGTGGTTTATAGACTCAGGTATCAGAACACTTGGTCTTCAGCTGGTGGCACTATTTGGTGAGGCGGTGTGACATTCCTGGAGGAGGTTATGCCACAGGGGGTGAGCCTTGAGAATTCATAGCCTCATCCCCTTTCGGTTTTCTATGTTTCTATTGGAGATGTGATCCACACCTATCACTTATGGCCTTACCTTTCTTCCATGACAGACCCTTATCCCTCTGGAACCATAAGCCAAAATAAACCCTTTCTTCTGTAAGTTACTTGTGGCTCTATGACAGCCACAGAAACATAGCTAATGAAGACAGGACTGAAAGACTGCTCCTATAGCCACATGGTGAGAGTGTGACCCACTGAGTGGTGTAACTGTGACTTGTCCGCAGCCTAAGGACCCAGAAGATAGGGAATGGGTGTGTTTGCCCTCAACAGAGGTTCTGAGCAGACCTTTGTGGCTCGTCACGTATCACCTCCCTACAGCACTAACAACCAACCGTGCACTTTCTTGTGGGCTCTATTCACACAATCTTACTTAAGATTTGTGAGATGCCCAAGAGGTGGATTTTTTCCAACCTCATTATCTACCACAAAAATGTGAAGCCCAAGGACTAATCCTAAGATTAATGAGTAAGTTACAGGACCAGGACTATTAGACTCCGAAGTCTGACTCTTTTGGCAATGGCTCAGGTAATTTCTGCTCAAATGAGAGCAATACACACAGGAGAAAGAGGGCAAGCTGGAGGCTCAGCCTAGAAACCAAGGAAGGACTCATCAGAGCAGGCACCCCAACACAGAGTGTGAGGCTCGGCAAACATCATCCTGACAGATGTAGGTTTAGGATTCCCTAAGGGAGCTTCCTGCCACCTTCACATCCACAGCTGTCAGTGGCTTCCAGGACACTCCCTCTTGTGTAGGGGGGTGTTTTGTGTATTGAGGGTGGGGAGGCTCCTAAGGAAAACAAGTGGACATCAGCACTTGGTAGAATGACCACAGTGACAACGGAAAAAGAAAAGAAGCCAACGTCCTGGTAGTCAACTGTAGAAAAATAATTTTATTTACTACTGTAGATAAAGTAGTGCAAAGAGTAGTCTGAACCCACAGTAATGCCTCACTGATTTATCTACTACTGTAGCAGCATACAGTACACACTCACACTCACGCACACACTCACACGCACGCACACACACCCCTATACAGACGCAGGCAGAAGGAGTGGAGATGAAGCTATGAGCTAACAGCTGTTTTTCTGCAGATCCCATTGCTGCCAGTCTAGTCTAACGGTGATTCATGAAGAAGACTACATTTAAATACTAAAGAGTTCCTAGATGTTATTGCATGGGTTGTGATGGAAACATAAACGATATCCAATAATGTCATCAAATGATTTCTATGACTCTAGAAAAGTCCACAGGAAAAAAATGTAAACCAGTGTACAATGCTATTGCCTTCCCTGTCTATGCTGTTTTATTTGCCTTCTCACTGCTGGGTTTGGGACTCAGAGAGCAATCTGTCTGCCGGGCTTGGGGGAGCAGGATGTGGCCAACACAGACACTGAAGCATCATCAGCCTCAGAGAGAAGTTCCTGTCCTCTGGTCAGAGGGGATGGACAAAGACTAAGACTTTTTAGAATGCATCTACACAGATGGGAATATGGATGTTCTACAAGGCAGGCTGTGGTTCCCAGAACGATGACCGGGAATGAAAGTCCGATGCCTCGGCTCACCTCCCCGCATGCCCGTTTTCAAGGTGATCCTTGAATTTGTTTGATACCTATATCCTGCTCTGGGTATGTCCTTGTTTAGAAATAAACAAAAAGACACCAAGTGCAAAACTAGCATCCAGTTCACAAGACATTTAAGGTATTTATCAATATAATGCCCTGGCCTCGGCCTTCCCCAGCCAGACGTTGAAAGGACTGTCTCTCAGCTGGAGAGACTTGGAGTGCACAGTTCACCCACAAGGCTCGGGGTTGTTAGCCACCATGGGTGGGTCGTGGTTGGAGGCATCTGCAGCTGGAGGCACAGCTGGGCTTGGGGTAGATGAGGTGGGGTCTGCCACGACCCAGGCTGGTGCTGGAGAGGAGCCACTGGCTGCAGAGACACATGCAAAGGGAGTTGATGATTGAGAGAGGCACATGCAGGACACCCAGCCCCATCCAGGACCCAGCAAGCAAGAGGGATACTCCTTGGCTGGTGACCCCAACTCTTGGTAGACAAACAACCTTGGACCCATTATCTAGGTTCTTTGAACTTTGGTTTCAACTTTGGGGACCTTCTATAAAATACCAGGTTGGAATATATATGTAAAGATCTCTGGTGGCTCTTACGGCCTGGGGTTCTAAGTCACTGAGTGTCTGAAGGAATTTCCAGGCAAAATGCTGCTGTAGTCACTTTTGTGAGCTGTGGCCCTGTTCCCACTCCCCAACTCCCCTCCCCCATCTCCTCCATGATGTCAATATAATACAAACCATAACTAGTATCAGTCAGAGGAGGGCTGATTTTATTTGTATTCTTATGCCATTTGGATGGTGTGTCATATTCAGCCCAAGTTATTTTATTTAAATAATTGCACACAATGGTTGGAAAATGCAATTGCTGCATTTTTCATGAAATTATTAGGTGTCAGTCTTTTTCAATATATCTTTAGTAGAGAAAATAATTACCCTGATTTTAGAGGAACTTATATCAAGTTTATGTGAGTAGTTTTCTCTTTAACTTGTATTTTATGTGTATGAGCGCTTTGCCTGCATTTATGTCTTGTCCGACTTTAGTGCCTGGTGCCCCCAGTGGCCAGAAGAGGGCACTGGATTCTCTGAAACTGTAACAGGTTGTGAGCGGAAACGTTGGGGCTGGGAATTGAATCCAGGTCTTCAGCCAGGTGATCTTAAAAGCTGGGCCCTCTCTTCAGACCCCATGTCAGTAGCTTCCTGATACTAGTGATTCTCCCTCCCCCGAGGGCTGTGGCACTGTCTGGAGACATTTCCACTTGCCACATCTGCCCAGAGGTGGGGGTGGAATGATGCCATCTTGTGAGCAGAAACCAAGGATCACGTTAAGCCTCCTGCAGGATACACGACAGCCTCACAGCAATGAGTGATTAGCTCTAACTGTCATCTATGCTGGAGCTGGCAAAGCCTGCTTTGTGCATTAAAACCTAGACATGCCTCAGGTAAGACTGTGGGCTCTGGAGGCCACCTGCTCTGACCCTTAGCAGCTGTGTGGGTGACTTCGGGTAACTTAGCCACATGCTCCCAACTCCAGGAAATAGAGAAAAGGAACGGAGCTGCCTCACTGAATCATTCCAAGGGTTAACTGAGAAAATACTCTTAAAAAGCTTAGAACAGTGTCTGGCATGCATAAGTATGTGGGGACTGTGTTACGATTTGTTCACTTCAGGTACATGGCTTAGGGGACTGATAAAAGAGTTGGAGCATTTGTTTTCTGGTTGTTTGCGGTCTCCTGTGAGGCTCCAGTACAAAAACAGCAAGAACTTCAAAGCCAGAAAGGCCGCGGGTGAAATAGCGGGGATGTTTATCAGCTGGGCAATCTCATGATGGCTCTGAACCTCTCTTAGTTTCTTCAGCTGTAAAATGGGGATAGTGACACCCGGAGCTGGGTGATGAACGGTTAGCTCCTCAGTGACCAAAGTCTGGGCAAACTCGAGCTAGTCTACCTGTAAGCAGTGATCTCAACTGAACTCGGTAATATTTCAGTCTCTGCAGAAAGTGGGGTCATTTATATTTTATTATCATTTTTGTACTTATGTGTAGTGCATATATATATATATATATATATATATATCATGTGCGTGTGCTAGGCACATATGTGGAGGTCAGAGGACAGGTTGCAGGAGCCCGTTCTCTTCTTCCATCATGTGGGTCCAGCGACTGAATGCAAGCTTCCAGCATGGGCAGCAAACACCTTTAGCTGCTGAGCCATCTTGACAGCCCGATGGAGCCATTTTTAAAGGTCATTCTGAACCATATGTACCACACAAAGATGCCACCCTGTGCTGACAACCCAACTCTTCAACAGCTCCATGTCTGAACAGGGTCACCCCAAGGGCCGCTGCTGAAAGCTGGGGCACGAGCATCCTAGCAGGTTGGCTTTTCTGTCCATGGACAGGATTTTTCTTTAGAGCCTCTTCTAACACTCACAGGAAATATGGAAACAGAGACTAGGGGAGAGGCCACAGGGTCGTGGGATGGTAGAGCATTACAAGGGCTATGAAAGACTTGGAGGTGGGTGATCAAGAGATGAGGGTCAGAGACCACCGGGCCACAGTAGGAAGCCAATCCTGGGCATCTTCTTTAGCTATCTAAGGAAGTTGGCTACTCCCTGAGCTAGATACAGGCCTGTGGATGTTTCAGTTCTAGGATGTTGGAATCCCTGGTCCCTCTGTTTCCTCCCCTGGGAACAGAAGGGGTTGCAGCAGCTGGTGCATCTGCCATAGGCTCTGCCTTTCCTGTGACCCCAGTGGAAGTTAATACAACACTAACTCAGGGACTTTTAAGCTCAGGGACCATCTAAGTCACCATGGTAACGAGATAAATCAGCAATTGATTTTCTGATTAAAACAAAAATTGCCAATGTGTAAATGTAGAAGGAATGCCTAATTAGCGCCGCCACCACCTAATCCCCCCTGTATGGGGACAATAATGGAGGCTGGCTGTTTCCACGGCAAGTTTGTTATTATCTTTGTGAGGGTCCCCTCCCTTCTGTGGGGGCTGCAATCACTGCGTTAGCCCCCCCCCCGCCGCACATCTTAATTTTAGAGCAGGCCCTCTGTCTCTGCTCACCAGGAAAGTGTGCTGATTTTATTATTGGGCTAGAACCAAGGTAACCAGGAATATCATCGCGCTGCTTAAAAAATAACAGAGTATGGTCCAGCGCTGCAAAGGGAAAGTGATCTGTGGATTACTTGCTGGCTGGGGAATCATTTCTGTACATTAGTGGGAATAACCAGGACCTGGCACACACAGGTCTATGATCTAAGAATGTTTTTTTATATTTATTTATTTATTATGTATACAATATTCTGTCTGTCTGTATGGCTGCAGGCCAGAAGAGGGCACCAGACCTCATTACAGATGGTTGTGAGCCACCATGTGGTTGCCGGGAATTGAACTCAGGACCTTTGGAAGAGCAGGCAATGCTCTTAACCACTGAGCCATCTCTCCAGCCCCCTAGGAATGGTTTTTACACTTTTAAACGGGAGGACAAAAATCAAAACAAGCCTAAGACTTTGTGATATATGAAAATATTTGAAACTCAAATGGGTCCACACACAGTTTTATTAGAAGCCCAACTATGATATCTGCTTCTGATCTCCAGGGACAGAGAGGAAAAGCCAAAGCAATTATTATCTAAGTCCTTAGAGAAAAGTGTGATGCTGGGTGTAGGGTGTAGTCAGTTGGAAGAGCGCTAGCCTAGTATGCATGAAGCCCTTGGTTCTATCCTTAGACACAAAGTAAATGTAGAGATGTTGGCCTATCATCCTAGCATTTGCGAGGAGAGGCAGGAGGAGCCGAACTTCAAGGTCATCCTCTACAACTGAGGCTAGCAGGGTCTATGGGAGACTCTGCCTAGAAAACAAAACACAAAAGTATGCTGATCCGTGTTACAGTCATTGCATACATTGGGCTTCAGCAAAGAATATGGGAGCGTGCATTGAAATAAATGGCAGGTGACTGGAGACAATGAGGGAAGGAGGCAGCCTGTAAACCTCACACTATGTACGAGTCAGTCCTCAGGAGCCTGCAGGGCCCAGGACAGGTACAAGATTCCTGTCATAAACACTGGCACTGGTGGGTGCCAAGAGACGGAGACTAGGGGAGACGGGGAAGACACCTTGCTGTGACATCCCTGACTTCAAGACTATTAGCTGTCTTCACCGGCACTCTGCGTGGCATTTCACTGAGCAAAAACCTCATTAGCTGGAAATGCAGGGGACAGAGGCAGAGCAGACAAAAGTTTAATTACTCTCACTTGGATCATCTTACATTCCGTGAGAAAAAAGAAAGAAAAAAAAAAAAACCTAGAAAAACCACCGTCTAAAAGGATGAGTCAGCATACATGGGCAGTGTAGGGACAGACTGTCAGGGACTGGGGTCACCTTGTCATCCCTGGGAGCGGAAAGTTATACAGATCTCTCTTATGTTGTGTGTTCTTTAGATATCAAGTTTAGAGTCATGCTGCAGACGAGGATTTTTTTTTTTTTTTGCTCTGAAATGAACCAGACCAGATGGGTTTCAGAGTTCAGATCTGGGGCGTAGGTTAGACTATGTATAATGAGGTCTCTTGTGGACACTTGTAGAAAAGTGAAACTCATTGTTTCATATATACATATGCATAGACTGAAAGGTAATTTTACATGTTTAGTGCCCCTGCATTTTACTGCAACCTGTTGGGTGGTTAGGTGGGGGACTTCCCTCTTGCGGCTTCCTGCTGGTACTCAAGTTTCAGGGTTTAAGAATTTAGGATTTAGAGTCTTATGGATTTTGTGTTTTCAAGTTTTTTCTTTCCATTCTTTTTTCACCTCTCTTCAGGCAGCCAGGCAGGCTCCAGGCTTCTCTGTTTGAGGGATGTCTGCAGCAGGTGCAGGTAAATGTGGCTCTGGACTCACTTTACTCTGGAATATTTTGGGCTTCAAAACAGCCGCTCCATTACGCTAATTATGCTCAGTGCCCTTGGCAGGGAGTGGGAGGAAGTGCTTCGGAGACACACTCAAGCAGTGGCTGATCTATCTGTGGATTGTTCTAGCAAAGCGCCCCCTCCTTTCCTGGGAGCAACCTGAAACTGGAAGGCTCCAGGGAAAATGCTAATGGTTCTGGGTGAAGATGCCCAAGCAGAGTGACCTAGAAGCTGCCTAACTGAGGACCTGGAGCATTTAGTAGGAGTTCTGCTTTCAGACCTGTGGCAACCAAAGTAACTCCAGGGGCCTTATTACCCTGAGAAGCACGGATCCCTTGAAAGATGTAGCTGCCCGGAGGAAGGCAAGCCAGGAACCATAAACAGGTTTCTTTAACAGCAGTATTTGTTTCCTATTTTGTTACTTATGGCAGATTTGTAAACACCTTTGTTTAAATGCTTTAGAAGTGAAAGCCCTACAGTATAGCAAAAGCATGCTAGGCTTAGGTTAACTATTACAGAGGCAAATCAGGCTAGTCAAGTGTGATCACCTCCTTGTGGAGAATTCTTTAATTGCAGGCAAAATGTCCCAATAGGACATGATTGACAACTAACAGCTTAAATACACCATGTCATCTCATTTGGTTCTCTCAGCTACAGAGAAAAGCAGGCAAAGTATTATTTCTTCCATAATAAAAAAAAAGCAAATGAAGGCAAAGGCAAGCTCAAATTGTCCCACAAGTAACGGTAGGGTCAGAATCTTAGCAGCTCTTTTCCCCCACTGCTGGTGGGACCAACTCCTGTCCTGCACCACTAAACATGGGACCATTTCACATGGCAAAGGCTGTGGCATGTTGACTATATCACAGAACATCATATAAACTTGGGAGAAAATGGGGGTAGCTGGAGTTGAATACATAACAGATATGAAGAGCTTGCTGACAAATGATTAAAATTTAAAAACAATTGATTTTTTAAAAATCAAAAACTCTGAAATGAATAAGAACCCCAACCTCTAGTGGCAATCCTCACCCCAGGCTATTTTCAAACCCAAGCCTTCTCTACTCTCTATTCTCTTGACTATTGACCAGCACCCAGGGTGAATTACTAGGCTTATTTCACACCCTTGTCAGCCACAAGGGTCAGTCATCCACACCTCCATTTCCTGTGCTACAAGGGACATGTGGATGCCAGCAGCTCATCAAGGCCAGTGGCCGAAGCATTGGCTTCTAGGAAGCCCATTCAGCCGTGCCCCTGTCACCTGCCTATCACCTCTTCAGTCACCGGGGTTGGACAATCTTATTTCAAAATGACTGGCATGCTCTCACTCTGGACAAGGACAATGGGTACCAGCCAAGGGATGGGAGAGATGCCTCAGCTCCCAGCGTGAGTTCTCACATGGCCGGTGGCACTGCAGCAGGAAGGCACATTCTGGCAGCCCGATAGCCTTTCCTTTTCATTTCTGCCATTCACAGTCCACACATGTTTTACAAAATGGCAGTGTGGGCGTGACCCAGAGGCTTGCTACAAATGTTTAATCTAGACTCGCTCCATCAGAATCTTCAAGGCCTATGAACCCTGCATGAATTGTATGCCCAGTAACACTAAGAAGCATTGGGCTTGAATTTACATGTGGAAACATTATTTGTAACAAGTTAGTTTCTTTTAATTATCCTTTATAGTGCTTTTAAAGCAAATATGCATGTGGGCAGGTTAATTACAAATTTTATTTTAAGATACTCAAACCTATTAGGAAATATTCTTACTGTGAAGGGGCAATTAGTTTAAGATAGTCTGTAACATTTTAAAGTACTGAGGTTTTGAAAGCTAGTCTGGAATTCTGCAGCCTACATCCCTCTTGGTCTTGTTTCCGTAGCTGAACAGGCTACTTCACCTCTCTGGCCTCCGTTTCCTCATCTGTAACATGCCACATGCAGAATTGAGTTCTTTTTTAGATCTTATCCCAACACAGTCTTCTGTGGTTGCCAAGAAGAAAGGGGAGATGCACTAGAAAAAGCAAGTAAAACCATTTTTGACAAGTGAGGGGAAACAGGTGACAGAATGACCCAAGGAGAGACAGAAGGGGGAACTATATGTGATCTACGAAAGGGCAATAGGGACAGGAAGACAAGAATGCAGAAGGACTGATAATGAAGATGGAAGACAAGGAGCAGCCAGTGTCTAATAAAGGAGTTCCCACCCACCCATGAATTTTCATGGCTACCAGCAGGCATAAAGCCATCAAGTCAATTTCCAGCAACCCTAACAGAACCGCATTCAGAGCAGTCATAACAGTGTTTCCACAGAGTAAAAATGACAAAGATAATTTGAAATGGAAAACATTGACAAGATGCAAAATAAATGTGCTCTACCTGGCAACAAATTCAGGGATGAGACAGACGGTGCCCTAGGGAGATTTATGCAGGGCAGAGGACCAGGCCTCCAGCCTGGCAGACTGTGGAGGGCAGCTCTCCCCTCCTTAGGTAAATTAGAGGAAGACAGCCCTGCATTTGCCTGCGAGAGGGAGGCCGACCCACTCCTTTCACTTTTCATCATCTACTGCACAAGTAACGGGCATGCAAACACTCAGATGCCAGCCTGTCCCTAATATATCCATTGTAAGTGTCTCTGTTAGTCTTTATGAGTTATTCCCTTCAGGACGATTGCCATTAAAGATAGTGGAAATCTGTCACTTTCCACCAAGAGACACTTGCAGGTTTGAGCCTCTGTTAAGTATGAGATAGTAACATGAACGGTAGGACTTGGGTCATCCTTTACCCTGGGAAGACAAATAAAATAGCTAATGTTCACTGAGAGGGTTTTATATACCACTCAGGCTTAATGGCTCTCACTTAACTACAGTTGCCATTAGGAGAAGCATCCTATCTGCATTTTAAACTGTCCCCTCATTTTACAGCCCTTGGGAGATCAGAAAGGTTGAGTAATTCACACTAAGTCACACAGATTCCACGTCTGGAGTCAGTCTAAGCCCAAACAGAAGTCATGAGCACCTCATTGCACTAGCTACTTCCTTATGCTAGGGTGATAAATGACTGTGTCTGGAAAGAACCAAAGTGGACTCTCTGGGTCTACCTGGCTAGCTAGGTACACTTACGCAATATGACTGGGATGAGTGTGCTGTGGAATAGAATATTTGTGTAAGTAAAAATGTGTGCATTTGTTTGCATTGCAGAATGACTGTTTAACTATGTAAAGATGGGTTGCTTTTGTTTGTGCTGCATTTGTTTAACTACATAAGGATGTGTTGCTGTTTTACCTTGCCTGCTTAAGCACCTGATTGGTCTAATAAAAAGCTGAATGGCCAATAGGGGCCAACCAGCCAGCCAAGGAAGAAGCAGGAAAGTTGAACACACAGAACCAAAGCAAGGTAAAAAGCCCTGAGGTGAAACATAAATGAAGAGAAACAGGTTCAAGTAAGGTATAAGAGCTAGCGGGACAAGCCTAAGCTAAGGCTGGGCATTCATAATTAATAATACATCTCCGTGTCAGGATTTGGGGGCTGGTGGTCCAAGAAATCCTGCTACACGAGTGGGAATACTTCATACAGCAGCTGGGTTTGAAATGAAAAAGAAAACATTTTAGTTCATTTTTGTTTTCTGCTTTTGCTCTTTGAGCTCAAACGGTAAACAGCCAAAATCCCAAGCCCTTTCCTTTGAAAATTGTAACAGACCCAGGCTTCCTGAAGTCGGTGACTGTGAGACCCCGTACACTGTAAGGACGCCTTCGTCCCACGCAGGACCACGCTGAAGAAAGGAAGCATGTCCAGGACTATGAGGAGGGAAAAAAGACTACCCCTTCCCTCCTGCCCTGGCTTTCCGGAAAGCTTTACCTGAGACACACTGGAAACGAAGCACCATCCAGGCAATCACTACAGACAGCAGGAAGGTTCCCAGGAAGTAGATCTGCAGGCATTTGGAGCATGTGTCAGATGACTGAGGAGGGGCAGTGCCTCGGGCAGGGCTCGGGGAGGATACTCACCAGGGTGGAGTGCACGATGGCACCCCAGAGAAGCCGCAAGTGAAGGTAAAGCCAGGCCAGGGAGCAGGGGCTTAGGGACTCCTCATTACTGAGGCTCCAGCACCTGTGAACAAAGACAGGATACCTGTGACATCACTGGCTTTGGTGGCAGCCATGGTTGGTCCCTCATATCCACATGAGTTTGCGTTTGCATATAGGAACTCCCTCAAGATGGCAGCAGAGAATGAAGCTAATTAATTCGAAGTACTTTGGGTCTGAAGTACTTTGGAGATTCTAGCAGAAACCTCTGGAAAGGAAGCCTAAGGAAGGCCCAGAATACAGGATCTACCCAAACAGTATTTCTGAGTGTCTATCCAAAGTGCAGGCGTTGGATGGCCTGCCTCCTTATCTTCTGGAAAAGCTAGCTAATCAGTTGTGTGATTCCCCGGCCCCCATCTGACGGAAAACCTTGGTCAGCACTCAACAACTTCAGCTCTAGAACATTCCAGGACAGATGGGAACAGCTTCAGCTGAGCTGAAGGCTGACAGGAGCAATTCTGGTGACATTTTCTAACAGCTGACCTCACAAAATCAGGGTGATGCTAGCTTGAACCAAGGCAAGAGTGTGTCCGCAGAATCAGAGCAGCTCAGAGCTCACCTCTCATACAGCTCCAGGAGGATGGAGGAGTTACTGGGATGGAGTGACGGGTCAATTTCCAGGAACTCCAGAATGTGGTGTGGGACGACAGCACCTTCCTCTATCAGCAGAGCTAGGTTGAAAAATCCCTAAAAAGTGAGCAAAACCTGAGTCAGCGACTCCTGGAGAAAACCCAGTGCAACTGTAAACTTTTACAACCTCTACTTTTCTTTTTTCTATTTTCCACAGTCCCAAGGGCCAGATGGTTTGGTCGTGTTCATTGATGAGTCGTTTCCCTAAATATATGTGTCTGAGAAATATATTTGCAGGAGAGTGGGAGGTTTTCAGAGAATGCTGCAGTCCATCTGCTCAAATGCCGGGCAAGCCTTCCCAACTCTGGTTCCTACCCAGGACCTGGGAAACGAGTCCCAGCATCAACAAAGGCAGACGCTAGTTAAGTCATTACTAAAGAACCAGGCCTTGATCACCATCCGATCAAATAAACAACAGCATCTGAACACATATCTGGGATATTCCAAGTGAGTGTGGAAAATGTCACATGATTTCTGTTGCTGTAAATCTCAGCTCGGGGTTATTTTTCTACCTCTTTCTTCTATACTTTGCTTCAGACCCCCTGAATGGGACCTATCCTTTGGACTATGTAGCTCCAATAAAAGAATGTCACTCGAGAGGTTGAGATGTGTTTAAAATGTGGGTACTCTTAAACTACCAGAAAGAAACAACCCCTCCAGCATGAGGGTATGTGGCCAGACCAACATGTCCTCCAATAAATTACTAGAGATCCACAAAGTGTTACTGCCCTTCTTAAGATGATGGGTCATGTTTTCATGGTTTCCCTTTGACCTCGTATTTCAATGGCCACTGATAATAATTTGCAGGCCATCGACACCCACCACGCTGTATATACCAGGACTCCCCACCAACCCTGCAGCCATCACTGTCACCGCCACAGCAGCGAACTTGCGAGTGCTGGCTGTGTGGGGCGGCATTCTGCTTTACAAACACTCGGTCTCATAACACTGAGTCAATACTGGTCCTGTCACCCTTCTGTCGCACAGATTGAGAATCTAAGTCATCGAGAAGTTAACAGTTGTGCTCGAGGTCACCCAGCTAGAAAATGGCAGAGCTGGGATTCAGACGCAAGAGGACAGGGTCCAGAGATTCCACTCATCGCCAGTCTGTAGAAAGAGTACAAAGTGTCTTAAAGACGCAGGCACACATCCAGCAGAATGCACAGCATTCTCCTCTCTTTGAAAGGAAGGGGCTCTTAAAACTTGAAGTGTTAGAAGAAAAGAGAGAACGTGGCTATAAAATTGCAAGGATTCTGATCAATGGGAAAATAAGATCAAAGTAAGTGGCAGCTCGGCCGGGAGAACAAGCGTTTGTGCGTTTGAACGCAGCTCAGCGGTTCATTATCAAGTAGGAAAATATATAAAGAGCTAATTATGACTTGAGTTTTAAAAAGTATCAAAGGACCAATAGATAACCAGGCAAAGCACGAGAACGGAGAATTCACATAAAGAAGCTGGGGCGATCAGTTCATCAACAACAAGCGTGGATGAAATCGCCTGCCTTACCAGCAATCATGGCAAAGCAATCTGAAATGAGAATCAGGTGTCAGCCTGCAGTCACTCAGTTAACAGAATTAAGCCATCCACGCCGACAAGGTTTCTGCCACCCTCCTCTGCTTAGCTACTTACTGCTCTCTGAGATTAATGACTGAAAAACAAAACATATAAACCAGCAGTACGGTCTTTCTCAGCATATAACTGAGGTATTCAAGTGTGTGTGGGGGGGGGAAGGTGGAGATCCCAAAGTGTTCACTATAGCCAAAGAGGGGGCGCTCCCCAGCTCCTCCTTGGGAGACTGTCAAATTCCAAGGAAGAAAATATAGTGACCACTGAACTTTGCAGCACAGTAGGAATGGATAAATACATGTAGAATCAATAAATAGGTTATCAAACAAAAGAAGAATCATTCATCCATGGGTACGAATGAAAGAGACTGTGTTATAAAAATGTACACACTTTATCAGAGAGTGATAAGATTATTCCCAAGGTTGTGGGCACACTGGAGACTGTGGGAACCCACAGTTGTGAACCTGTTCCACTTGGACTGGAGGTCAATGAGTTTGAGCTTAGTTTTATTCTCTCCAAGTTGTTAACAACAGGTGTGGCTACAAACGAGAGATTCTGACCTACGGTGTGGTTAATTAGTATTTTGGGTACTCCACCTGGACCAAAGGTCAGACAATTCAAGTCGATGCCTTATATCATGCTAATGAAGTCTGTTGCATCCCCGCTCCCCTTTGGAGGGAAGTATGTGAGCAGAAGCATGTGGAAAATAAACGCGGATGGATTCAGTATTCACCGAATGTCCCTCCCGATGCCATTCTGTGTTTCTAGCTCTTATTTCTCTCATATCTCTGTTCCTTTTGCCTAATAATTCTAATCCTCATACTCCTACCCTGGAACGTAGCTGTTTTGTCGAAGGTGGTCTTCAACAGGAGACGATGTGACAGAGACAGCTGGTGGGCAGGGACTGGAAGGGGTGTGAAGATACCATGAAGAAGAGAGAAGCCCAGGCTAGAGAAATGGCTCAGTGGGTAAAGGTGTTTGCCACCACCCCTGATGACCTGGGTTCAATCCCCAGGATCCACAGTGGGAAAGGAGAGGACCATCTCCCTAAAACTTGTCCTTGAATGCGGTGGCATGCTCACCCTTCCCTCCAACGCACAAAAATGAATAAATAATTGTAAAAAAAGAAAATAGGAAGAAACAAAAGACCCTGCCACGGAACTGCAGACACATTTATTGATTTCAGTTTTTTGCCGTTTAAGATTAAATTGTACTGAGTTTGTAGCATTGTTTTTCTTAAAAAAAAAATAACAAAATTGAAAATCAAATTATTAGACCTAATTTTAAATGACAGCTAATAACTGGGGAGATTGTTTCTTTAGCAGGGCTAGGAGATATAATAATAAGACAGATTGTGTTGATCAAGCATACTTGGCATAGAATCAGAGCTTTAGAACAAACATCGCGTTCAATACTCACATCCCACAGGGGCGAGACTATAATGACAGATGTGGAAATGGAGCCCTCAGGGAGAGACAAGTCATGTATAAGCAAGCAAGTGGGAAAGATGTGGATTTTTAACCCAGGCACACAACTCTACTGATGTAATGTGTCTGAACTAAAAGAAGGCCGAGGCAGGAAGGAGCTTCCTCACACCACCCTGCCACCGACACAAGCAGGAAGCAACCTTCCCATCCTCCACTGTAGAAAAGAGCCTGAGCTCGTCACCTAATTCTAATTAGGAAGCTGAAAGGGGATGAAGAAAAGAATTACTGTAAAGACACAAGCTAGTGATTGTTGCAGGCACGATCTCCTAAAATCCCTGGGCAAACTTTGGAAGAAGCAAGATGCTTAGATGGCTTTGCAACACTTCCCTCAAGAGATTCATAAATTAGAAATGAATTAGAAATGCAAGTACAGAAATCACCTGTTGTGGGTTCAGTGTGAGATGTCTCCCACAGGATCATGTGCTTGAACCCTTGGTCCCCAGGAGGCAGCACCATTTGGGAAGGTAGTAGAATCTTTAAGAGGTGGTGCCTCACTGGAGTAAGTGGTCTTCACTCTCTACAGCCCAGCCTCACTTCCGTTCACTCTTGGCTTCCTGAGCGTGACAAACCAGACTCCAGTTCCCCCCAACAAGCCTCCCTCCTTGTTGCCACAGAACTGAAAGCCAAAACAAGCCCTTTCTCCCTTAAGTTGCTTTTGGTCAGGATAGTTGATCACACCAGGTAGCTAAAATAAGCTTGCCACTGTTGAGGCTTTCGGACTGCATGCATTTCTGGTATGACGCTTGTGCGCATGTCATTTCCCGGGTGCTGTAAGTACATATCATGCTTCCGTAGGTATTCGTGCCCCATATATACAGCCTAAGGTATTTGTAAGAAAACAAGAGACAGTCTCAAAAGACAGACTCCAAAAGAGGGCTGTTCCATAAACTATCTAACCAGAATTCTTCTGAAGTTCAAGGTCATGGAGACAAGGAAGGGCTGAGGAACTGTCACAGATTGGAGACTGGAAAGACAGGAAACACCTGCATGTCATGTGGGATCCAGCATGGACTCCTAGAGCAGAAAGGGACACTGTGGAAAAGCTGGTGAAAGGCATCAAGACTGGAGCAGGCAACTCCACTGCCGCACTGTCAACGTCGTCCTTCAGCAGGGGAACGTGGCTGCTAGAGGGGAAGATGGGTGGATGGTGCCGCTAACTCTCTGGGTTCTTTCTATAACCTTTTATATAAAGTCTGAAATTATCAAAAAATACAGTCCCAAAATGGTCTCGGGGGATCAAGGCCCATCACTCACTCATGGGACTGTGGAATGTGGCAGAAATGCGGGACACTTCCACCAGAGATGGGAGTTTTGGCTACTTTGTTTACAATAAGTCGTTTGCCCTTGAGCAATTCATTCCCTTGACGTCTCTCTGGGTAGACAATGGTGTGGACCTTCCAGGCCCTGGGGCTGGTGTGAGGCTGGTGTGAGGTGTTCTGATGCATGATGTACAACTGTGGGCAAGGGTACGTGGCCATGAGGAGCCATGACATCGAGTCATGCTGCTGAAGCCACAGAACAGGCTGATAGGTCCTGGGCCCTGAGAGACAGTTACTGGTGCTTACCTGGGAGTCTCCGTCCAGAGCGGCTTGGGCGTACATCTGCAGCGATAGCTCCAGATCTTGGGACTGGTTTTGGTGACCGTAGTAGTAAAGGTCTCCCATTTTCAAATACGCTGCAGAGCACAAACCGTGCGGTTACTTGTCAGGTAGTTTCATTCCCGGGGTGTCTAACCCATCGCCCGTAGGCTGGGAGAGCATATATGCTTATTTTGGGTGGCATTGTGATAGGACATTGTCATCTGAAATTTCATGATCTAGACCCAAACAATTAAGTTACCCAATCAATCAATCAATACATGTGAAAAAAAAAAAGGCTTGGTGTGATGGTGTGCACACCTTTAACCCCAGCACTTGGAGGCAGAGGCAAGGACATCCAGGATAGCCAGAGGCAAGTGAGTTCCACAATAGCCAAAACTGAGATTCTGTCTCAAAAATAAAGCAAATAAACAAAAAACAAAAAGGTCATGTTTTGAGAAAATTTATGATTCTGATTTTTCTTGTATTCTATACTATATTGGGGCCACATATGGACACCCAGTTTTAGATCAACATGTTAAACCCTGATATTTCCTATTATGATATGGTTATACATGCTTATAAAACACTATCCTAACTCTGTCAACCTCTAATTGTAAAATTGATAGAATCTAGAGTCATCTGAGAGGAAACTCTCAGCTGGGGAAGTGCCTAGGCCAGACTGGCCTGTGGGCACATCTGTGAGGGACTATCCTGAAACCAGAGTTACAGATGGTTGTGAGCTCTGTGTGGGTGCTGGGAATTGATCCCAGGTCCTCTGGAAGAGCAGCCAGGGCTCTTAAGGGCTGAGCCATCTCTCCAGCCCCTTGAGGAACTGTCTTGATTGACAATTGATGTGGGAGGGCCTAGTCCACTGTGGGTGGTCCTGTCAATGAGAGCACCAGAGAGCAACCCAGCTAGCAGCATTTCTCCCTGCTCTCTGTCTCCAGGTTCCTGTCTGGAGCTTCTGCCCTGACTCCCCTCATGGATGGAATGTGACCCGGAAGCATATGCCAAATAAACCCTTCTCGCCTCAGGTCACTTTTTCCTGGGGTTTTTCTATCACAGCAACAGAAAGGAAAAGGGAACAAACATCTTCACGTTTTCCTTGGTGGAAATCTTATGCCCTCCCTGAGCACTTCCAACTGCTGACATATTGTTTCCATGTTGGCCCCCTAAACAGATCTGCTCCAGAGAATCTCCATCAGTTGAGGCCGTCTCTGACTGTGTCACAGCTGCAGTGCTGTGGCCTGGCCTTCGCGTGTCCTGCATCTTTTTGACTTTGTTTCAGCCATGTAGTTCACTTTCTTAGGGGTATAGCTAGGACTCAATGCCAACAGAGGAAGGCGGACTCTGTCTCCAACAGCTGCACAGAGGACATTCACCGTGTGGAGTGAGTGCTGGTGTTGGAAGAGCATAAGGGGTAAATGGGAAATCGGAGGCGACTTAGTAATCAGGATTTAGGAAGCAAATGCCATCCTTAGCGTGGAGGAGGGTGGATCAGGGGACAGACGTGACACTTCCAGGGCTTCCTGGTCCCATGAGAGCTGAGACCAAAGGGAACAGAGTTGGCTGGTGGGAGCTAGAACACTCAAGGGTTGCTGCCAGAAGCTAGGTGCATAGAGAAAGATGGAGGTACTCCTGGGCTTCTCCCCTCCTCTCATGATGCAATCTTCCAACTGTATCCAGTTGTCAGAAGTTTATCTGATTTCCCTGGGCATAGGAGTCTGGGGACTGTTTCCTGGAGGCTGCCGTCTACCCAGAGACAGTGGAGGGTCCAGGAGCCCACCCATGGGCCCAGGGAACCACATCATAACAGCGCTCTCTTTAGAGATGTCTTGGTTTGGAAGAAGCTGTTGGTTTGCAGGAAGTACACAGTGGGAGGCTGACAGCAGATTAGCTGTGACCTTAATAGCAGACGTTTTTCACTTTCTTCCCTAATTGTTTAGAAATGCCACACTCCATATCAAACTGTTAGATGGTCCCTGTTACTATAGATTAAAACCTCCCCAACACTCCAGTTTAGACATACCAAATGAAGGGGCATCGATTTGAAAAACAGAGAAATTATAGTATCGCCAAACACAATTAATGCCCAGGTATCTCCCAGCCAGGTCCTAGAAGGAAAAGGGGAGAGAAAGTTAATTCACTAATATTTTGGCCCAGTGACTAATTTTGCCCCTGTAAAACTCAATTCATTATCTTTAACCTCAGAGCTTCTACCGAGAGAAGAATAGAATATATCACTTACTGGCCGCTCCTCACAGATGTGTGCTAAATTTGTCTGTGACACTTCAATTCCAGTTTCTGCTGCTAAAACATAATACAGCAGAGCTTCATGCCTAAAAATAGATGATTAATAATGAATTTCATATAGTGGCTCTTACTAATACTCAGAGAGCCTTACATTCAAACAGAAGAGGGCACAAAATAAGCAGTTTTTTAAAACCACAAAATCATGAATTTTCCCCCCCTTTAAATAAATACTGTTGTTAAAAATACTGCCTGCACTGACTTATTTTCTCTTAAAAGCGGAAAGGACAGATAAGGCTGGGAGCTCCTCGATGCAACAGCTACCTCTACTGGTTGAACGGCATGTGGCCATGCTGGCCGGGAACTGTCTGCAGGTCCTAGGTTCTTGAAGCCTTACCTTCATCGTTTACGATGAGCGGTATTAAGAAAAATGCCTGAGCTTTACAGCTCTCTGTTTCACGAAAGGCTTTCGAAGGTCTTAGGGTTCTGAAAACGCTTAATTAAGTGGGGCTTTTGTTGTGCATTAGGAACAGGGCAAGAGCAGCATGGTTTAGAAGCGCTTGATAGCAGAGGTCAAAATAGACAAGAAAATAACCATTGATAGCAGCGAGTCATTGCCTAGGATTTCTGCATGGAGCTGTGACAAGGGCCTGGGGCTGTAGATATGGCCCTACATCCATTACTAGAGGGAGGGCCATGAGCACAATGGCTCTGAAGGATGAGATAGTCATGCCAACGCAAGAAGCATCAATAATATGTGTACGACATAGTCCCACACATCTCACCTGCGGGGTCTATTCAAAAGGGAAAAATCAGAGCTATGTACAGAGACTCCATTGTCAAGGAGTTCGTGGGAGGGCTGCTCACAGGAACAAGAAGAAAACAGCAAACATACGTCTGACCACTATCAAGTGGGGTAAGGACTCCATGGTGTGCAGCTGCTTCCAGATGTGGTCACAAGACGGTGTGCTGGTGTATGCCCATAAACCCAGCACCTTCCAGGCAGGAACAGGGGGTGCAGAGCTCAAGGGCATTCTTAGCTGACTAGTGCATATGGGAGGCGAGTCTGGGCTGCGTGAGACCTTGCCTCAAAAGCAAACAAAACCGAGGTCTCGGTTGAAAATCAATTGCTAGAGTGCTTGCCTACCATACACAAAGCTCTGGGTTGCAAAAGAAGAGT
Organism: Dicrostonyx torquatus; assembly: GCA_028555095.1. NCBI lineage: Eukaryota > Metazoa > Chordata > Mammalia > Rodentia > Cricetidae > Dicrostonyx > Dicrostonyx torquatus. The sequence goes on along the minus strand of JAQHUG010000017.1, from coordinate 3,233,444 downwards.
AACACCAAGCACACGAAGGCACCCACAGATGAGAACCTCTGAGGCTCTGAGGCCCAGTGCTAGCTTCTCTCTCTTCTTACCTTAACTCATTCGGTCAGAGTGCATGTAATATTTATTTCCTTCCTTTTAATTACCTGCTTCCTTAATTATGTATATGGCCCATTGTGATTAAAAATAAATCATAAATAGTTGTTTCCAAAGTTTGTTTTTTTTTTTCACTTGGAGCAGATGATATTGGTGATGGTTTCTTCAGTTTTGCTTAGAAAGTGGACCGGGGGGAAGGGTGGGGAGGGCATGGGTGAGACAAAACCAGGTAACAGTCTGAAGTCATCACTTCTAAACAGCTGTGAGCTAGCAGCTTTGGGCTTGAAACAGAGAGGTGGCTGGAGAGGAAACTGGGGCAGTCAGACCTTCAGCAGAAACGTAGGTCGTAGGCCATGGGCCACATGGCTGAAAAGGGAGCCAATTCCCAGCCTACAAGAGGCCCCCAAACAGTAGACCCGTTAGCTGATCCTGCTAAGGAGAGTCAACCAGCTGAGCAGTGTTCCCTGCAAAGACAAGTCACAAGCCCCAAACCGTACCATAAATGTCACACAGCCTGTCACAACCATGTTTGGGTCAGACTCTCCGGAGCAGAGCAGACCCCAGAAAGCATGTCGGTGGGACCGAGCAAAAAGCTACATCCTTCTGCAACAAGGTTCTGCTCTTACATATTCTCCCTCTCCCTCCCCCCACTTCCTTTTGAGATAGGGTTTCATGTATCTGTGCTCCAGGCTGGTCTGAACTTACTATGTGACCGAGGATAACTCTGACTATTTTCACTTCCTGAGTATTGACATTGCAGAAGCATACCACCATGGCTGGTGCCAGGGATCGAACCCAGGGTTTTATGTATACCAGGTAAGTACTCTTCTGACTGACTTACATCCTTAGACCTAAGGTCTCAAGAGCTCAAGTTGTTTCAGAGATAGCTGGGTTCTACTCATGCCTTGGTTTCCACCCAGAACGAACAAGGGCCAGGTGAGGTGGCACATGCCTTTAGTCCCAGCACTCAGGAGGATCCCCGTGAGTTTGAAGCCAGCCTAGTCTACATGGGGCATTCCAGGATAGCCAGGACGACATAGAGAGACCCCATCTCAGAAACAGAAAAAGCACAAGGGAAGGACATGATATTGATTTGCAACCCAAGGTCAAGATCTGGGCCGTGAAGAGACAGAAAGGGCTCCCATTATTAAAACATAATGCGAGGAGCTTCTCTTGAGCAAGAGGACTGAGAAGTGAGTGTGAGATTGATCTTCCTCCTTAAGAACAGTTACTAGGACATCGCTTGTAATGAAAGTACCTCCTCTCTCAAGTCACCTTGGTGATGGAGGGGAAGAGAGAGACTTCTGATGCCCAAATATTACGTAAACCAATGGGAAAGTTAGCAGCGTTCTGGAGCATTTCCATCAAGAAAGAACTGAGATCCATCAAAATGAGATGTCTAAACATATCTTTGTCAATATCAGTCTCAACAGAAATCTGCCTCATCTTCCATCTGGCAGAACCAATCACTCAACGCCTGTGTGTCTGATTTCATCATATTTCCTACAGTGGCCATCTCTAGGGATGTGGCACTACAGACCAACCTTTCCCACTTATTAAAACCTTTGCGGGGCTGAGGGGATGGCTCAGTGGATAAAGGGCTTGCTGTGTATGTGTGAGAACCTGAGTTCAGATTCCCTATGCCTACATAAAAAGCCAGGCAGCATGTCTTTGTAACCCTAGAGCTGGTGGGGACTGGGTGGGTTGGATACAGGCAGATCTCAGGGACTTGCTGGACAGCCAGCCTAGCTGAAAAGATGAGCTCCGGGTTCAACAGCACCCTGTCAACAATAGAGGCAGAAACCCCACGTCCACCTCTCGCTTCCAAGTGTGTGCATGCCCATACATCACACCATGACACACACACACACACACACACACACACACACACACACACACACACACACATTCCTCTGAGACACAGACCTTCCCACATGAACCTCCCAGCATTCATTACAGATATTTCTACTCTTGCATTCTGGAACAAGCATCGGCTCATCCCCAGAAGCCCAAAGAACAAACTTTCTTGTTCTTCCACGAATATCCTCAAGGTGGAGAAGGGCCAACAGTATTCCCAAGCACTGAGACGCAACTTTGCCATGACAGTCGCTGTGACAGAAAGGTCGAAAGGGCACAAACAAGAAGGGACTCACGGAGAATGGGCTGAGAAACCTTTTCTCCCTTCTCATCTCAGGCCTGGCATTAAATGTTCCTGGCACTTTCTTGGTGATACATCTTCGTAAGGGCTTGTGTGGCCACCTGCTGTGAACGGTGAGTTGGAGCACTCAAGTATGTCTGAGTGGGTTCTCAGACAATTAAACTATTGCTTCTGTGCCTTTTTGTGCTAATGCCTAAAGCAGCTCAGACAAGAAACATGAGAGGGGAAAACAAAAACAAAAAATAAATAAATAAAAAACTAACATTTAGGGTCTTCCCGTGAAATTCATTGCTTCATTACAAAAAGGTGACTCTTTCATCCTCAGCTCCACGTGCCTCCTTGTCCCGCACCAAGCCAACCGTATGCCTGCTGATATGGAGGGGTAAGTCCTTGGGGTGTGTTGAAGACAAGGGGCAGTCAAACTCACAGCTCGAAGATAACACACACACAAATAAAGCAGCCTGAAATGAAATATGACAGCTGGCCCTTCTTCGCTAAGTCCTTCTAGGGTCCGAGGATCGCCTCGGGCATGACGACATAATCTTCCAAGATATGTCAGTGCGGCCGAAGCCCCTTTCCCCATCACGGTCTTCTCTTAAACAATTCCACATAAATCTTGGAACAACAGAAAAAGCCACAAGCACATCAAACTGACACATGTAATTTGGAAGTAACGTCCAGAGGCTGGGGACATTGATGGATGCCTTAGTTCTATTACAGCAAAATAGAAGGTACCTCAGAGTTGGAGGCTGGGAGAAGCTCATGTCTCTTCCCTGTTTGCCCCTGGGGAGAGATGGGAGGCTGGGGGGACAGGATAACTTAGAAGCACTTTGCTCCAAATATATTTTGACAAAATCTTCCCACTGTGATGGATAGAGACGATTTTTTTTTTTCCTGCCAGACTAAAGCTTCAAATCCAAACTGATTGCGTCAGCTGTACTTAGCATCAAGATTAAGACTGGCAAGGACAACAAGGGGCAGAGATGTGTGGATGATGGGCAGGACAGCAATGGGAAGCCATTTTAGGGAACAACTAGCAACGCTGTGTAAGGTTGCACAGGCAACAGGTGCCTACGCAGAGACCCAGGGACCCCACTGGCAAGCTTAATTGTCAGCAGGTCCTCCAGCCCAAACTTCAAGCCACACGGGCTTCAAGACAACAAAGAGAAAACACAGACGTGCATTAACATGAGAACCTTGGCATGTGACCACAGAGCGTGCGCCACAATGCTAAGCAGAGGCGGGAATTGAACTGTACCAACAGGCTAACTTGAAAAGCAGTTGAATGATACATATATAATGATTTTAATAATATAAAGGTCAGAAGCAAGCCAAACTAAACCTCCTGCATGCAAATATATCCATATCCACAGAAGAATCTAAAAGCAAACAAGAGGTACTGGGGTGGTGGTGGAATTCAGTTTGGGAGGGGCGGGCAGATTTCATCAACACAGGACCAGAGCACTGCTTCCTCCCCTCACCCCTCCACCCCCAGTGTTTTCTTCCTTCCCTCTCTCCTCTCATGCCAGCCTCCTTCCCTGTGTAGCCCTGGCTGGCCTAGCATTCACAGAGATCCGCCTGCCTCTGCCTCCAGATCACTCAAATGCCGTCTCTCCTTTCCTCCTTTCTTTCCTTCCTTGATGAAAGAGCTCACTAAGTTGCCCAGCCTGGCCTTAAACTGCCCACACAGCCTGGCTGGCCTTGAAATTCAGAGCCCTTGGCCTCAGCCTCCCCGCCCTGTGACAGCTCTAGGCAGCACCCTTATCTTTGGTTCGGGTTCCGTTAGCCCTGCACTCACGTCCTGGTCACACTCTATTTCACGTGGGTCTCTATTATACAAACAAAGGAGAATCGTCCATTGATTCAAACGCGTGGCTCCCTTGACTTGGATTCTGAACTAGGCCCCTTCCCATCCATGTCACCAATTAGTAAGAAGGGGATATCTTGTCACTCATAATCCCATCAAACCATGCTTCTCTGACTTGACTAGATTTTATTCAAAAGTTGCTCTTGTTGCAAATGGAATAGCTTTAAAATTTCCAATTGAGCCGGGCGGTGGTGGCGCACGCCTTTAATCCCAGCACTCGCGAGGCAGAGGCAGGCGGATCTTTGTGAGTTCGAGACCGGCCTGGTCTACAAGAGCTAGTTCCAGCACAGGCTCCAAAGCCACAGAGAAACCCTGTCTTGAAAAAAAAAATCCAATTGTGGGGATGGAGAGATGGCTCGGCAGTTAAAAGTACTGACTGCTCTTCCAGAGGACCTGGGTTCAATTCCCAGCACCCACATGGCAGCTCACAACTGTCTGAAAATGCAGTTCCATGAGATCTGACACCTTCACACCAATGCACATAAAATAAGTTAAATAAATCATTAAAAAATATTTTTTTAAAAAAAAAGTGCTGGAGCCGGGCGGTGGTGGCGCACGCCTTTAATCCCAGCACTCGGGAGGCAGAGACAGGCGGATCTCTGTGAGTTCGAGACCAGCCTGGTCTACAGAGCTAGTTCCAGGACTGGCTCCAAAGCTGCAGAGAAACCCTGTCTCGAAAAACAAAAAAAAAAAAAAAAAAAAAAAGTGCTGGAGAGATGGCTCAGAGATTAAGAGCACTGGCTACACTTCCAAAGGTCCTGAGTTCAATTCCCAACAACCACATGGTGACTCACAACAATCTTTAATAAAATATGGTGCCCTCTTCTGGCCTGCAGGGACATATGCAGGCAGACCACTGTATACTTAATAAATAAATCTTTTAAAAAAATCCCAATTGATCTAGATTGGGTTTTGTTGTTGTTGTTTGTGTTATTGTTGTTTTGTTTTGGCTGCTTGTTTCTTTACTTCTGCTGCTGCAATATTCTCTGCTGGAAACTCTGCCCCCTGCAGGCTAAGCGGACACCGCCCATCCTTCAAGGCTGCAGTCTCCCTGATTCTGTCATCAAGGCTGTCTGTCCCAAGCCTCCCAAGCCAGCATCTTTTCCTTATTCCAAATTTCCAAAGCCCATGCCACGGCTCTTCATCCAGTCACCTCAGTTAACACATTTAGGAGTTTCTGAGTGCTTCTCAGGGGCTCCCCTGTGCAGGACACTGTGGTGCTGACTGTTCAGCTGACATGCTAGGAACAGGAATGCTCCATGACGGACAAAACAGGGAAGGATTGGCAGGATTCCTGGGTAGAGGCAATGGTAAGCGCAGAGGCCTGGAGTCAGACTGAACTTTGGCCTTGACAGAAAACACACGTGGAAGAGGAGAGGCAGCGAACAGTCTGAAGTGTGACTTCTGCCATCCTCGTGGCCAATGGCAATGCCCTGTATTTAGGCATTACACTAAATCTTTTTTTAAAAAATAATATTTTTTATTTTTTGAAAGTTCCATAGTGTTGGGTTTTTAAATAAAAATTATTTTTAAATTTTATTATTTTTAATTATATCTATGTGGAAATGTACACATGACTGCAGGTGCCCACAGAGGCCAGGGACATGATATTCCCTGGAGCCTGATGTGGGTGCTGGGAGGCGAACTCAGGTCCTTTGGAAGAGCAGGACATGCTCTTAACCACTTAGCCATCCCTCCAGCCTACTACAGTGAATCTTAGCAGAATCAGAACTGACAGGCGGGGCAGTGCACACTCACAGTCTCATCCCCTGCCACCCACAGAGTGTAGGGGAAATTCCTGGGGCTGGATTTTAAGAAAGAAAACAAACCAGGCCCAACCTATTCATCTAATCCTCACAGCGAGTTCTAAACTGTGAGAGCTCAAGTCCCTTGAGAAGTTCAATTCAAAAGCAGGCAAGGAAACAGGAAACTCAGCGGCAGACGTCTGAGGGCACGTCTGCAGGCCCGAGTGTCTACAGGCACATTCCTCTTTGAGGAAACCACCACAAAGGAACGCTTCGATAATTGGGTGTTTAGTTCACCCTAAGAAGCTTGTGAGAAGAAGAGAAGGTTGGATTTGAGAGAGGTTTTTTTGTTTGCTTGTTTTTGAGACGGGGTTTTGCTATGTAGCCGGGAACTCACTGTGGAGACCCAGCTGGCCTTGAACTCGCTACGATCTTCCTGCCTCAGTCTCCCAGAGCGCTTGGACTAAAAGTACCTAAGAGTACGCTCTGCCACTCCCAGCCCTGGGCTTGAGGTTCTTATGATCTCAAGTTCACTTGGGAAACAAGGTAACGCAGGGCAGAAAGGGTGAGGCGTGTTCACAGCTGGGGACAGTTACTCCATTTAAAGAAACTTCTTCATGATCGTGCGTGGGGAAGCTGTAGACAATGAACAGTTCCAGGATGACAAAACAAACATTTGTATTTGGTGCTTTTTCAAAAGTCTCATTTCCCAGCACGCTTTGATTTAAGATCCTTGCTCACTGATGTGTTGGTTCAGCTATGGACCAAAAGGGAAAATGGCATCCTTTTGGGCCTGTGCTTTTATTTTTAATTAAGGTTCATATCAGAGTGTGATCTATTCTAGGTCTGGTCTAATGTCTTTGAGGCAGTGGACCGAGGGGATTTCTGATGATTTGCATATCCATTTTTGTTATTATGGAAATACCCAGATCATTTAGGCAATAAACCAGCCAAGAAAATGTGGCCTGAGGGAGCAAAGATGGAGTGCCAGAGTCCACAGAAGAAAACAAAACGGGGAAGAAGGCAGGTGGCGTTTGAAAGCTGCCGGGCAATTTATGATCACCAAACAGTGACAGAGATGGAGAGTGGGTTACCCATGCCAAGGTCAGGAAAGGGGGCTTCTGTCAGTTAGAGACATCCAACAACCCTGGGTTCCGAGGCGTAGGCAAAGGGCAGAGCCTTGACCTTCTACACTGGCCTCTCTTCCCACCAACCAGGTGGATATGTTAGGCTTTGAGAGGCCTGGCAGGGTAAAGACGGGTCTTCCCCAGGACGGCCTGTGTTGTTCCTAACTCTACAGCCAAGCAGAACAGGTTTGAAGGAAAGAGAAATCAATGTCCGTGTGTGTCTCTCAACATGATGAATGTGAACACTCCCCACTCACCCAGAGAACTAATTTTTGTGTATAATTAAACATGGGAATGCAGTGTTTTCCAATCAACAGCCAATCAGCCTGTGTGGCTCTGAATAGTATTACTGGGAGGCTGTGATTTCCCTGCAAATTGCCTTTTTGGGGTTGCATTTTAAGATCCCCCCTCCTAAGACTATGCTGACAGGTTGAACGTGAAGGGCTGAGGAAGTTCACTCTGAGGTGGGTCCTGGGCTTACCACAATCCCTCCAGGTAGGCGTTGAGGCCTCTGCGAATGACATGACCCAAGTAGCCATTTTTCTCAGCCACGTGCTTTGCCCATCTGAAAAAGAAAGGCAAGAGAAGGGAAACCATGCGGGCTGCAGCAGATTAAATAATCTCCTTTCCTCATATAATCGCCGTAAATCCCACTTGGGGAATATTTTCTTGTTTGAATTTTTATAAAGCAACAAAGCAGAACAGAATATTAAAAGGTAAAAAGAATGCATTTGGAGAGCTCTCGTTCAGTGTCCTTGTTTGCAAATGCTGAGTAGCAGCTTGCTATGGAAACAAAGACCCATAATGCACATAATGTAAAATTCTACTAACATAGAAAGACATCTCCGCCCAGGGTTCCATAGCTACTCTTATTAAAATAGGTTCACTAGAGCTATCAGACAGCTCAGAGGTACAATGGTGGCTTAGGACATGCCAGGCTTTGGGCTCAACCCCTGGTACCAGGAAGATAAAATAAATACATTTACTGCTATACTAATGAGAATGGCCCCCATAGGCTCAGATGTTTGGCTACTTGGTCCCCACTTGATGGAACTGCTTGGGAAGGATTAGGAGGTGTGGCCTTGTTGCAAAAGGTGTGTCCCAATGGGTTGGGTTTTGAGGTTTCAAAAGCCTCCAGCACTTTTTCTAGTGTCCCTTACCTCCCTTCTCTCTCTCTGTCTCTCTGTCTCTCTCTCTCTCTCTGTCTCTCTACATTGTTCTTGTGGATCAAACTGTGAGCTTTCAGCTACTGCTCTAGCATCATGTCTGCCTGCCATGCTCCCCACCATGGTGGTAATGAGACTTAAACCTCTGCAATTGTGACACCCCCAAAACTCTTTCTTCTATAATGTGCCTTGTTCACGGTGTCATATCACAACAATAGAAAACCAACTAAGACACATGATAAGGTTTCTTTGTTTTAAGTCTGCTTCCTAATGTATCCGAGAGGGCTTTATTAACAATGAACTACTGTGTTGTGATCTGTAGACTTAAACCACTTTTTAAAAAGTATAAAACTTTGCCAGGTGTGGTGTGGTACACAACTTTAATCTCAGCACTTGGGAGGCAGAAGCAAGAGATTTTCTATAAGTTTGATACCAGCTCAGTCTACATAGTGAGCTCCAGGACAGGTAAAACTACATAGAGAAACCTATGTAAAAAACCAAAACCAAAGAAATAAAAAGTATAAAAATGAATAGCTACAAGCTAATAGGGAGGATAGAATAACTTATAAAAGAATTAATTAATATAAAAGAGGAATAAGAAAAGAAGAAACCAAAGATGGGAATTGAACCAGATAAGGTAAATAGGAAATAATAAAATATTTTAAAGGTTTATTTATTTTATTTGGTTTGTATAAGTGTTTGCCTGCATTTATGTACACCACATGCTTGCCTGGTGCTCTCTAGTGGTCAGAGGCACTGGACTCCCTAGAACTGGAGTTGTAGATGTCTGAGTCCTCAGGGGGTGTCCTCCAGAAGAGCAATAAATACTCTTGACCACTAAGCCATATCTCTAGTCCTAAAGTACTAGATTTTAAAAACAAGTGTATCTACAATTGCACTAAATGTAAATGAGCTAAATATGCCAATTAAAAACTAAAACTGTCAGATGGAATAATTTGTATACAAAACTCAACTATGCTGCTTATAAGAGCTATACAATAAGGAAAAAAGTGATACATTAAAGAACAGAGAACCAATTAAAGTAAATGGAGACTAAGTTAGCAGTGCCCATTAACAGGGATAACAAGAACACAGTAAAATTATGAAAGAGCCCACTAGAAAAGCAAAATAAATCTATGTGATCCAATTACATAAACTCACGACATACAGTGCAAAACTGATAAAACTCTAAGGAAACAAGTTAAGTCTATATACACAGAGAGTCCTAACACATTTCTTTCAGTACATGGCTTAACAAGCAGAGTAAGAAAAGCCAGAAGGAATACAGAAGGTATAAACAATGCAATCAACAAACTTGGTGTAGCGATGTATGCAGATACACCACTCGTACCCACACGTACTTGTACCCAACGAGTCTAGAAGAGCCTGTTTTAAAGACAGCAGAAAGCATCGACCAAATTCTCCACACGCTGCTCACCGAGCATGCTCCAGCAAGTTCCCAAGGACTGAGGCTGTTGGGGACTGCAGACCACCAGACCCTGAATTTCCTGTAAACAACCTGTCTTTCTTTGCTCTGAGCAGCCTGCAGCTGCTCTGAGCATGAGACCCTGATAGCAGGGGAGTGGGTTCTGATGAGTCTGCAGCTGAAAGATCCCGAGAGCTGGGGTGTAGCCAGAGCCCTATATAAGCTGCCCGGAGCACAATAAAGTTGGCACTCTTGGCATTCTTGTCTCAAGGATGACCTGTGTCCCGTGTCTCTGTCTGTCTGTGTGCGTGCGTTTTTAAATCTCCAGCCTGGTTCCCGGCTCACGCACATAGCGCATAGACCATAGAGCAGACACAGGAGTGCTTTACATGAGGTCATTACAAATACACTCTCTGATCATCATGGACAAAAGAGTACTAAGACAATCTACACAGAGTGAATATTCATCCCAAATACCCTACATAACAATGAGAAAAGCTTTCAAATTAGCCTGCGTTTTATCACTAGGGTGAGGTCAGAAAGGATTTGATCCCAACTGTCTTGGGAAAACATTCTTTTAGGGAGTCAGGCTACAGGTAAGCGGGAGCCAAAGGCAAGGTCAGTCATGTTTTCTTTCTTCTATAAAGGGTCATAAATGGTTTTTCTTTGTTTGCTTTGTAACCTGTTAAAAATGCAAAAAGCTTCTAAAGCCCTGCAGGGCAGGCACGAGACTGCCTCTCATCCGAGAGCCGAAAAAGGCCAGACTTTGAAAAGCAAGTCTGAAAAAGGAAAGACTTGAAAAAGGTGCCTGCTTGGTGGCTGGAGAGAGGGTTCGGTGGGTGAGAGCATTTGATGATCTTGCAGAGGACCTTTGTTCTGTGCCCATATGAGGCTTGCCACTGTTTACAACTGTAGTCCAGGGGATCTGATGCCCTCTCTTGGCCACTGCGGGCACTGCAGTCACATGGTGCGCAGATTTACATGCAGGCAAAACACACATGAAGTAAAAATAAATGAATCTTTTTTTTTTTTAAAACAGGCCGCCTCGCCAATCTTCCGGAAGTTATTGCAGAATATGTTCCAATAAAAACTCTGGGAGGACTGAGAAAGACAAGGGCCAGCCTGGAGTGTCAGAACATTGCCAAAAACAGAGAGAAGGAAGGAGAAGCCCAACGTGGGGCAAAATCAGCTTCAGGATCACAACCCAAAAAGGAGCCCCCACAAAGACTCCGGGAGAAACGCCGTGAGAAGATTAACTTAATAGAAGAGACCCGATGGAACACACCCAATGTGTCTGGGCACACTGAGAGGGGGTTTAAATGATAGGAGAATTCAAGAATGCTGAAATATGATGGGACTGGAAATATGGCTCAGCAATTAAGAGCACTGACTGCTCTTCCAGAGGACCTGGGCTTGGTTCCTAGCACCCACATGGCAGCTCACAACCACCTGTAACTCCAGTTTCAGGGGCTCTGACAAGCTCTGCCAGTCTCCTTGGGCACCAGTCACGCATGTGGTGTGCAGACTGGTGCAGGCAAAACACTCATACATATGAAATAATAAAAATTAAAACTAAATAAAGGTTTATTATGGAAATGATATATATATATATAGAAGAAAAATAATAATTCCTCAATAGAAACTTACATAAGAAAGAAAAGGCTAGGATAGTATGATTCATGGCTCAGTCACAGTAACTCAACCCTGACACTATTCTCACCAAGACAAAAAACCCCCAGGAAAGATGGCAGCAGACAGGAAGCCTTGGGGTGCTGGGTCCTGGGAGGTGCCAGAGAAAAGCCTTCATTCTCCCGGGGAGCACCACCACACAAGGCCTGTGGGGAGAATACTGAGACCAGTGGGGAGAGCGTGCTGCTTAGAGATGGAGGCCACGAGAGAAGAAATAACAGTCAGACTGTGCTGTGCTCTAGGGACCAGGAACTGGAGTGGGGTAGAGGGTGGGGGCTGGGATTGCTTGTTTTGTCTTGCTGAATTTTTTTAATTAAAAAACTAAAATACTCTGCTTGTCAAGTATTTGGTTTTCTTTTTTATTTTGATTTTATGTGTTTTAATTTTGTGGATGTTTACTTACATGTATATCTGTATAATGTGTTTTGGGGAGGTCCAGAGAGGGCATTGGATCCCCCGGAACTGGGACTATAAATGGTCATGAGCAGCTATGTGGTGTTTGGACTTGAACTTAAGTCTTCTGCGGGGGCAGCAAGTGCTCTTAACCTCTGAGCCCTCTCTCCAGCCCTAATTACTTGGTTCCCCCATCCCTTTTAAGTCTACAGGCATGTATAAATGATAAATGTAAAAACTGAATTTTAAAAAGTTCAACAAGAAATAATCAGAAAGGGGAGGGGAATGAGAATGGTGCAGAAGGGAGGGAGGAGAGATATCCCTTTTGTCCGGCAAGGTGAGTAGAGGACGCGGCTTTTCAGTGGTAGGGGACATTTGGCAGATTCTTACACAACAGCTTTCTCCGGATCTCTAGGGAAGGTCTCCAGGTTGCCCGTGATATAGTAAAGAGAACACCACAACGTCCCTTCGATGTGTCCTCCTTGTGCGGCCTTGTGGAAGTATTCACCAGCTAGTGTCTGTAACGAGATGAACAGGAGCCCCCCTTATTAGTGCAGAGCCCTCCTGGCCACAGCGCCTTCAGCAGAGCCGAGGTCGCAGGTACTTGAAGCCCCACATGATCTCAGGCTATGTCTTCTGACACTTCAGAGCAAACCAGGTCAAGAGAGAGCCCCAAACAGGTGGCTCGCCCCAGAGGCCTGGAATATACAGCCTCGCTGAGAACTATTCTGTTGATTAAGTTTACCCAATAAAGACGACACCTCGCATCCAGGAGCACGCTGCCACCTCACTGGGTCCTCACAAAACCTCTGCAGGCTTGATAGAAGCATGTGACAGGAGTCGCATGGGGTGAGAACGCCAGCATTTGCGTTCCTAACCTCACTTAATATCTTTCTTTACGCTCATGCACAAAAATTGCACTTCTAGTGGGGAAGTGAGAATTAGAAAGGGACAGGGAATGGATCCACGCTCGCAGATGTGTGGGAGGGCTACCAGACATTTGCAATGCACAGGAATATCAGCTTTAGTGCAGTCGGGGAGAGGTGGAGGGAAGGAAGAAAACAAACATTTAGGGGGTGTGTGTGTGCGTGTGTGTGCATGCGTGTGCATGTGTGTGTGCGTGTGTGTGTGCATGCGTGTGCGTGTGTGTGCATGTGTGTGTGCGTGTTGCGCGTGTGTGCATGCGCGTGTGCGCGTGCGTGCGTGTGTGTGCGCATGTGTGCGTGTGTGCGCATGTGAGCGTGTGTGTGTGCGTGTGTGTGTGCGTGTGCGTGTGTGTGCGTGCGTGTGTGTGTGCTTGCGTGCTTGTGCGTGCGTGTGCGTGCGCATGTGTGCGTGTGTGTATGTGTGTGCGCATGCGTGCATGTGCGTGTGTGTGCGCGTGTGTGCGTGCGTGTGTGTGTGCTTGCATGCTTGTGCGTGCGTGTGCGTGCGCATGTGTGCGCGTGTGTGCGTGTGTGTGCGCGCGCGTGTGTGTGTGCATGTGTGTGTACCGACTCCCACTGGTCACCAATATTTCTGAGAAGGTAGCAAACTACTGGCTGTTAAAGCATGGCCTTTATAAGCAAGAGGGACTGGGGTTGAATCTCTGCTTGCCGTCTGTCCAGCTGTGTGGCCTTATTCTTTCCAAAGCTCTTTTGTTGTGCTTGGTTTTAGTTTTGTTGTTGTTGTTTTCAACAGTAAAGGTGGCTTCCAAGACCAGACATGGTGGCACACACTTGTAGTCCTAGTCCTTGAGGGGTGGAGGAAGGAGGGTCAGAAATTCAAGGCCTGCCTTGGCTACATAATAAGTTTGAGGTCAACTTGGTCTACCTGAGAACTTGGCTAATATTAAACAAACAAAAACACCCAAAAAACAAAAAAAGCAAGAAAAAACAAACTTCTGATAGTTCCTAGTGGAGAGAGTGAGGGGATTATACGAGGAGACAGCTTTTGAAGGTGAGACTGACATCTCACAAGACCTCCAACCCGCTCTGACAATCCTCGCCAATCTAGGGCGGTCATAATATTGTCCATCCCAATATCTGACATCCCCATTCTTTTTTTTTTTCTTCCCAAGACGAGGTATTTTAGTATAACCTTAGCTGTCTAGAACTTGCTCTGTATCCCAGGCTGGCCTCACCCTCACAGGCCTCAGAGATCTGCCTGCCTCTGCCTCCTGGGTGCTGGGATTAAAGGCATGCACCACCACCACCCAGCCTCCGATTTTAAGCTCAATATATGTCATCACCGACTCCTCCCCGTTCCCATATCCCCACCCAATTCATCAGCAAATCCTATTTCCTCTTCGTCCAACCTTTGAAATACCTTTGACAGCCAATCATGTTTAGTCTTGGCTCCTCCCTGTTCTGTTTCACCTCAGGTCCCATCCTTGTCCCCTCCCTAGTCAGCGTCACCAGGACACAGGAGGGATTTCTTTTTTTCTTTTATATATTTTTCTAAAGTATGCCCCCATTGCTCAAGAAAGGCCCTCTTCAAGACTATTATTGGTGGTTTCTGTCTCCCTTAGCACAAATGTCAAGTCAAACCACAGCCTGGTCAGGGGCCTCCTTGGCCTCACCTCCCATCTGTCCCCAGTCTCTACCTCTCCCAGCCTTCCTGCTGGTCCTCTAGCATGCCGAGTCTGCTTCCTTCTCTGGACCTTTATCCTAACCATTGCTTCTTTCTGGAATGTTCTCTTAAATATCTGTAAGATTCCTTTACAAGCCTTTACAATGTCATCTTATCAGAAAAGACATTCACAGCCCCCCTTCTAAAACAGCATCCCCCAATCTCCTCTAGTCCCAGCCTCTTTGTCCCTCTCATCAGGACAGGGACCGGTATGTCCACTGCTGTGTGCCTGGCAGAGGGGGCTATATGTCACAGTTCTGAGTGATGATTCCCATCAGCAGTATGGCCACAGAGAGAGGGTTCCCACATCACACCAGGGCCTAGGTCCTGACTTAAACCAAGTATATGACTCTAATGACTCAGAGATCTGGTAGCCCATTCTAGAAGATGGGCACAGACATGGCTGATGTTTCAGAAGCTGGTATACCTGCCATCTTCTGAATTTCTGAAGCACTTGAAGTGCCCAGGAAACACCAAACGTGGCCTCTGCTCTTTGGTTTGTAACTTTGGTCTCACCTCTGGTATCTCTATCAGCCCATGGCCCTTTCTGCCTCTGAGAAGGCCAGTTTCCCTGAACCATCCCTTGCTCTCCTGTGATGGATAACTTCCCTTACCATCCTCTACTCAAGCCTTCCTCTGTCACAAAGACTTCGTGGAGGCTTTGGCCTTCCTTGGTTCTGCTCCCTGGAAGCACTCGGATCAGCTATGGCTACGTGCATCTTTTCCTCAAGGTCGCCATGCCCTCCTCACTGAGCTCCTTGAGGGCAGGCCCACACCTCCCATGCCATCACGCCTCCTTCCCCAAGCATTCACAACTAGCCACTGGCCAGGTGTGGGGCCACCTCAGGTTCACTCACCAGATTCCTTCCAGGAACTCCCGGGAAAATGCCATCCAAATACAGGACCCCAAGATTGTATGATGCATCTGGGTTCCCCATTTCTTCTGCTTTTAACCAGTATTTTGCTGCTTTGGCATAATTTTTCCTGAATTTGTGATAATACCATCCCAGGCCATTGACAGCCTGATGTAATCCCTGGATTTTAGAACAAGAGGGAAATTATTATTATTTTTATTTTAACGGAATCTAAAGCCATCTGGAAGCAGTTGCTGTGGCGGCATTCCTCCTGAGTCTTTCCTTTCTCCTTTTCGAGGGGCAGATGGCTCTGAAGAAAAGCTAACTGCTAGACAGCCCGAGCCTGCCTAAGAGACTTCCCAGGTGGATTATGCCCGGCTGCTGCTGGGTTTTCTGCCTTGCAGCCGCAATAGTAACACTGGTCCCCAAATCATCTCTCAATGCCTATGGGCTCTTATGCAACACCCCTGCAAATGCCGCTTCTCACCCAGCAGGATCCAGCATGCCCTTCAAATAGGAGAACTGGGCTGCAGCAGGATGTCTAAGATTGAAACCCGCCCTGGCTGGGTTAGTTTCTAGGCGACCCGCCTGCCCATCTGTTGAGTCCTCTGCCCTAAACACCAGCAAGCCTCTGAGGGCAGCAGCTGTGACAATTCACTTGCACAGCTTCAGGGCTCTGAGATGGGCTGGCATCTCCAGTTCTGAAGGGATTCAGGCTCGGATAGGGGCTGGAGCCGCAGAGAAGGACGGGGAGGGAAGGTTTCAACATGGAGCTGGTAATCTCAGCTCCAGGGAGGAAGCTGTGTGTCAATCTGTCCTCCAGTGCCCTTGTTCTTCCTGAGTGTATTTCATCGGGGACCCTTTCCTGTTCTCACAGATGCAAAGATGATGAAACTCGACTGTCTTGCAGGGCAAGAATAATCCCAAGAGAGCCTCTGCCCTGCCATAGCACACCTGTACACACACTGAGCTCTTATTTCTCAGTCCTTGCCTGA
>JAQHUG010000017.1:3188884-3208409 GCA_028555095.1 Dicrostonyx torquatus | reverse complement strand
CAGGAGACTTGTGCCCCGAGTGGGACAATTTGCTAGTGCCTCTGACTCTTGTCCTTTCCCTATCTCTGCTACTCCTGCTTCTCAGCAGTGCTGGAGCCTCCTCTCCAGCCTGAAGTGCTCCCTAGGAGCACTCATCCAAAGCTAATGCCCTCCTTTAGGAAAAAGGTTTCTGGTGAAGTCAGCCTCAGCAAACTGCAGCTGAGGGCTTTTTATCACCTGCAAATCAGACTCCTAAAACTCAGCTCAGAGAAGTCAGATGTTCGAGAGACAAGGTCAGTCTCTCCGGCTTGACACTCTGTAAACAGTGATTGTTTTCCTGGCCGAACACACCGCTATCTAATTTTTTCCCACACTCAAGCTGCTCCTTGTTTGCTATCTGATGCATGCACCATCAGAAATCTTTAAGGGTGCAGATATTCCAGTATCTTCTCTTTCTGACTGGGAGGACTACACCCCAGCCTCTTGAACTTGAGAGTGATCATGCAATATGCTCTGGGACTTGGGCCCCTTATGAACAGAGGTGTTGCCCGCTTGGCTCAGACATGCCATGGCTGTGGCCCTAACAGTGATGTTGGAAGTATGTGGAGAAGCCTCATTCGTCCCCCTGGGTTCTGAGGCTGCAAGAAAGATTTCCCTTTTGACTGCCTTTCTTTCTTAAGAAAATGAGGCACAATTGCAAGCAGAAGGCACAGTGGCATTGCTTTAAGGCACTGGGGATGGGGAGGTTTTGTTACTGAAGCAAACCCTCATCTGAGATGGTCGACAGACTCGCTAAGGCGGGCCTGTGCTTACCTGTGCTGCTGCGTTGCCGCGGGTGGCTTCGTGCTTCAGCCACATAAAGACATCTCCATCCTCTTTGGTTTGGACTTTGAGTATTTCATCATCTTTGAGTCTAATAGTTTCAACGTATGCCTAAAAAAGAAAGGAAGTAAAGGAAAAGGGGGGGAGGGGAAGAGAGGAGGTAAACACCCAAAGGCCATGAGCTCGCACAGACAAAATGCTGTCAAATCAGCAATTGTTCAAGCAAAAGCCACTTGAATAATTTAAATCTTAGGCATGACCACATGGTCACGGGAGCGAATTAGTTTTAAATGAGTATACCACATCCTGCATGCCTGCATTGTTATTTGTTCCTATTGAAGTATTTGGGGAAGCCAGGATTTTTTTCCCACCCCCACCTCACTATTCAAGGTTGTTCGAACGTCTGCCTGATGTCACGGTTCTCAGAACATTTCCAATGGCACCAAAGAAATTGTTATTTTCTAAGTATGACCTTAATTTTTACTGAAGCATCCTTATCTGACATAACTAAGCATTGTTTATTTCACAGCTTCAGTAATCGTCACTATAGCCCCAAATTCAGAAATCTACCCTGAAAAGAAGCAGGCATACTGAACTCGAAGACGATGAGGTGAGATGTTCCACACGCTCTAAAGACGAACCCAGAGGGAAGGTTCGCAGGGTAATTTGGATTTGCACACAGCCAGTCAGATATTTGACTTCTTCGGAGAAGATAAACTCCATCGCAGGGTATACATTTTGGCTGTGTAGTAGAAACTGGCGCCCATTGTGCTGTGGACCGCTCTCTGATGGATTCTGCGCAGCACACCATGAGGGGGCCCTGGAGCAAGCGACCCATGCTCTGCCAAGCCATAGGCAGGTGTGAGAGATTGGCAGCAAAGCCTCAGAGAATGAGGAACCAGGCCTGATTTCCCTTTTGACTGCCTTTCTTTCTTAAGAAAATTATTCGGTCACAGTTTCTGGTCGGTAGCTCCAGTGCTTAGACTGTCCCTCTGCTGCATCCTCTGCTGGGTCTGTGTGGGGCCCAGGGTCCCTTTCAGGAGGACTAGGGGACGAAGGAGTCCTGCAAGGCTCAGGACCCAGCTCAATTCACTCCTGCCACGTTCAGTGTAGAAACAATAGACAGTCTCTTGTTTTTATTGAAATTGACTATGGCGGCAGGGTGTCTAACCGGCTTCACTCAACTCCCCTTCCCCCCAGCCCTGATTTACAGACAAAGTAACAAGTGAAGGCTCCTAAAGTGAAACAGGAATTCCAGCTCAGGCTGCTCTGCCCTGAAAGCCAGGCTAGCACAGAGATCCTCCACCCTGCGATGTCACCCTCCGGTGGGAAGACCCTGCAGTCTCAACTGCGAGAGAGAGTCAGTGTGGTCAAGGGACCGACTCCGTGTGTCCACAGCTCACAGGGTTGGTGAGGTCTCAGCTGACTCTTCAAGGACACTTTTGTTTTCGCTGAGGAGCCTGGGGTTGGGCAGAGGAAGAATTCTCGGTTTTATGTTCACCTGGAGAATTCTGGTGTTTTGATTTTTGGTTTTCTTTTTCTCCTTGGCATGAGACTTGAAAGAGAAAGACTAGACACACAGAGACAGTTCTGCCTCAGAGCTTCATGCTCTAGGGCGTCTCTGTGACTTTGGCACTAATGACATACTAGTGACCCTCATGAGGAGTGTGCCAGGCACTGTCCCACGCCTTACCCCAACGGACCACCATGCTTGGTTATGATCCACACCCCCATTTCACACACTCGAATGCTGATGCCCATGGACATCGGCTAAACTGCGCAAGATCGCATCATCAGTGCTTCAATGCTGAGTCCATTGCAGGCTGGCTCACACCCGTGCCTGGCAGCTAGTCTCCCTCGAAGGACTGGTACATCTGGGAAGGAGCACACGCTGGACTGTCTCAAAGCCCCTGCCCTCCCATACACAATGTCTCTCTGTGAGCACTGTCAGAGGGGTCTTGGTTGAGACTGCATTTCTTGGTGTGTTTTTGGGGGGACTGAGCAGCCATGCACAGCTGTGAAAAAAGAACACATCTGCTTCTGCCTCCATGGCTCTTGCCAGGACCTGTGGGTGCTGCCATTGGGCTTGGCAGCAAGCTATAAATATCAGAGCCCTTTCCTCTCTGACCCAGGGGATTTCGGTTCTGACCCACCACCAACTAAATGTGAGCCTTGGGCCACTTTATTTAGATGGTACTACTTTTCTGCAACCGAAAAAAGTGGCAGAGTATAGAACCTCCCACCTCCAGAGCACTCAAGAGGTGAGCCGCTATGTTTTTACAGTTCAGCTGAAATCTAGACTCTGATGCTGCTCATTTGCTGGGTCACTTTAGTAACTGTAATTGACCACTTTCAGAAGATGCTAATAACATGCTGGCCCCACAGGATGGCAAGCCTATATGTGATCTGCGCATATCCATAATCTATATACAATTTATTTATATCTAGAACTGCAACATCAGGGAATAGAGGCAGGAGGATCAGAAGATCAAGGTCATCCTGCAGAGTGAGCTTCATGCTAGCCTGGTTCACATGAGAAATGAAAACAAAAGGAGTACAATCTGGAGAGAATGTCCAAATGTCAGACAATTTTTTGAGGGCTCATATCGTGTGCCAAGCTCTGTCCAGCGTGTGGATGAACTGATGTGTGTTGTAACAACTGTGTGCAAGGCAGACAGTCATGGTGGCCAGGCAAGAGTGAGAAATGGGGGCAAGGCCAAGAGCACAAGGCTTCCCTCCTAGTGCAGACAGACTGGGAGGGAGCCAGTCAGATCTGGTCAACCACACGGTGTGCTGCACCCAGGCAGGGAAGGGATGCCTCTCCGTGATCCTGGGGTCCCCAAAGCAGCAGTTGACCCCATGTCAGATGCCTGTGCCTGGGCTTTCTGTGGAAGGAGATGGTCTACAAAACACCTAAAGACAGAATGGCCTTAGGAGGGCAGCCCAAAGGTGATCATCCATTCAAATAGCATGTTGTGGCCAGAGAAGGGGTAGGATACAGGGAGTAGCCATGGCAGGGTGAGGCAGGTATGCAGAGCCAGGGGTGCCATGCTGGCTGTTCTGAGAAATCCCAAGGTTCCCGGAAGGTCCTGTGGCTGCTTTTTTCATAAATCAGCGTCATCAGAATGAATAGCCCAAAAGTTCACATCTTATATCACAGGGTTAGAGCATGCTGCCAAGTTCCCGGAGGACCAGTGTCTGGAAACTGTCACCCTCAGATCCCTGGACCGAGTGCCAGAGAAAGGCGCCGCATTGTCTAGAAAAAGCTTCACCTTCTTTCCCTTTGCCCAGCCTGCAGGCTGCCAGGGGTACTTGCTGTCCTGTTAAAGGCTGCTGTCACTGGTTTCAGGAAAGGTCAGAGAGGGGAGAACAGGGGTGGGGGGAGACAGAAACAGAGAGAAAGAAAGAAGGAAAGGAAGGAAGGAAGGAAGGAAGAAAGAAAGTGAAGGAAGGAAAGAAAGAGAGAGAGGGAGTAGAAGAAATGAAGCAGGGACGGGGGGCAGAAGAGATGGAAAGAAAGGAAGGCGGTGGGGGAGTAGATAAGAGAAAGGAAGGGAGAACAAAACAAGAGAGGGAACAGAGAAAGGAAGAGAGAGGGAAAACAAGAGGAGGAAGGAAGACGGCAGACAGGAGACAGGACAGGACAGCTGGCTGGGCTGCAGTTGGACACTGTCTAGAAATGCAGCCTTCTGAGGACTTGTGGGCTGCTACCCAGGCAGCCCCCGAGAGCCGGAGAAGCTGGCGAGAGGCTGGGCCGGTGTTGCAGCCAGTGCTTACACCTGCTAACGGCGGCTTAGCTCTAGCCAGTTGTACTGCTGGCTCTCAGTTTGGAAGGGTGGTTCTTAGCTGAAAGTTAACGTTTTGTTTTAAAGCAACATTGGGAAAGTACTCACTGCTGCAGTAGAGAAAGGAGAGCAAGGTTCTGCAGATGCTGACAGCTGGATTCCACCAGGGTCCTTGCCCTGAATGCTCAGCCTGTCGAAGGAGCCAGCTCTCCAACCCGGGGCGGGGGGCATGACAGAGATGTGCCTGGGTGCTCTGTGGGAGCTCCACCAAGGCCCCAGAGGAGGTTGCTGCTGAGCACATGGTACAGTAGGAAGGGTCCCAAGGAAATTGTGGGGGAGGAGAGAGCAAAGAGATGGACAGGGCCAGTACTGTGAACGGTGTGCTGTGTCCGAGGTATGGTAGTGCCAAAGTTAGCAGGCCAAGGCAGAGCTGCTAAGGTAAGAATGGGTAGAGGGAGGGAGTGCAGACAAGAAATGCCCTTGGTATGACCTGTGATAGAACTGGGTGACTTGGGGTCAGTTCTTAACCCTGACTAAACATTATAAAAATAAGAGCCTCTAACATACATATGCATGTGCACACACACATACACTCATATACATTCATGTACACATAAATGTACCCATACCACACCACATATACATATGTGTATTGTGCATAAATGAACACACCTATGCATATACAAATAAATACATGCACACACATTTGCACGTGCACACACACACACCTTAGTATCCCAGGAGGATTGGTTGCAAGATCCCCCACAAACAATGAAATCCCTGATTCTTGTCTCTTATCTAATATGTGGTAACTGGGAACCTAGAGCCTCAAGTATGCTTCAAATGCACTCAACCACTGTGCCCCAGTCCCAGCCTCAGCTCCATGCTCTAAATCATGGCTAGATTACTTACAATACTTAATACAATGTAAATAACATACAGATAGCTATTATGCTGTTGTTTCTTAGGAATCTGAAGAGAGAAGTCAGTACACACTGGGACAAACACCTTGCTTTTTTGGAATATTTTCAATCTCTCCTTGGTTGCATCTTAGACAGACAGTAAAAAGCAATATACACACATATATTACCTTCTGTCTACGTGTGATCTTACTCCGGGGTACTGGGGGTTGGGGCATCAACATTTGAATCAGGAGGGACACAATTTTGCACCCCTAAAAGAAGTTGTTGCAGCAGCTCAGGATAGACAATCAAGGACCACATTAGGCAGTGGTGGCAGCGATGGAGATGGGGAAGAGAGAAACTGGGGTGGTTCTCAAATAGGATGAGGGGTCAAGGGTCAGCCCCATTTCTTTGTGTAGCTATGGGTGTCATCTGGGGAGGGGTTAGCACTAGAGGAAGGGAGAGGTGAATGGTCAGCTTCTTTTGTGAGAAGTAAGAAAGATAGGAGGTGGAGATAAAGATTGAGAACTAGCAACCTGCAAAGGCAGCTGTTGCTGGGGACTGCCTTGCTCCCAGAAGCCACAGAGCAAAAGGAAAGCTGTGACCAAGCTGAGGGAAAGTGGGGAGGGAGGGAGGGTGGGAAACTTCTAAGGACTGGGCTGAAGGAACTTGTTTGCAATGTAAGTCACAGTCCAGACAGAGGGAAAGCTAGCTGTCCCTTGCCAGTCTACCTGCAGCACAGTCCCACTCAGGCACAAGTGGGAGCGGAGTGAGAATCCTGATGGAGAAGATGAAATGATGCGAATCCCAGAAGCAAAGATGCAAGGAGAATGAAGGAAGGCGCCATTGACAGAGCCTTCGCTTCTTAATTAGCGGTCTGGCTTTCAGGAGCTCCTCGTTTGCTACATTATGCTGGTGAATTAATAGAGACCTCAACAAAAGGACATTTCAATGAACGCATGACACCTGCTTCAGTCCTCAAGAAGCCATTAATTATGAATTCTTAGGAAAATGAGCGATGACACAACTCCTCTAAGTGTATAATTCCTATCCACGACGCCTAATCATACGGCCTTTCAGCTGCGAGACACATCTCTTCTGCTCATCTCCTCCGGTTCTGACCAATTAAACATTTTCATTCCTAATCATAACATTTCACATGCCAAGTCTTCAGAAGAAAAGGAGCTTGTCAGCAACGCACCACTTCCCGCTGCTAATTGATGCTGAATTCCGATTCTTAAATGTGCGATCTATACATGCAGGATGTTAGGAACATGGGCTTGGTGAAAGGTAAAGGCAGCCTTATTTGGCAACTTGATTTTGTAAAAATGTTTTTCGCAGGGAAATATTTTTTTAACAAAACGTTGATTAATGAATTGCTGTCAAGCTGAGGTCAAATTTTACAAATCAGTTATACACAAAGAAAGAGTGGTCAGCTATCAGTGACAAGTATTGTGTGGGTTTATCTGAAGAGAACCAACATCGTCTAAAGGAATTAGAATGTCTCTATAAAGACAGGCTTTTGATTTTTTTTTTATGACTTCTGTCCTTTTCTTTCTACTCCCCCCCTTTTCTTCTTCCTCCTCCCCCCCCCTCTCTCATTCTCCTCTCTTCCTCCTCTTCTCCCCCTTCCTTCTTGGGACAGGGTCTCACAAATTCCAGCCTGGTCTTCTTATATATCCACGGATGATTTGAATTCCTGATCCTCCTGCATCCTTCTCTTTGGTCCTGAGATTGCTGGTGGCCACTACACCTGGTTTCATAGGGTGCTGGCGACCGAACCGTGTGCGTGCTAGACAAGTGGCCTACCAGGTTTAACACCCGCTGAAGCCTCATCTCTTTGAGCCATTCATTTCACAACAGTAGAGTGGCCACGGTAGATTTTTCTTTTCTTCAGAAACCATTTTCAAGTATCTATTTCCAAGTATCAAACACCACTTTTCTGCCAATGGGCTTCTGACTCAATCCAAGGGCAGTTTGGTTCCCAGTCAGTCACTAAGCTTGAGATTCAACAATTCTGACCTAGTCAGCCTTGTCCCTTAGACAGGCCTGCCCAGCAGGCAGGAACGGAGACGTTCATGGCATAGATCCTGCCAGGGAGCGTCATACTGTCTGTGGCTATGCAGGCCCAGATGCCCCGTTTGTTTCCACATTTCCCTGGCAGAGATCAGCAGGTACAAAAACACCATACAGTCAAAGCGTGAAATACTCACCAGCTGGCCCTTTATAGAAAAAAACAAACAAACCAACCCTCAACCCCCACAGCAAACCAGTTGCATTTACCAGCGTGAATCATCTCACGCACCTCTGTGACCCGGAAACCGACCAGCCCACCGTCTCCTCTCACGTCTGTCTGTGGGGCTGTGCTATCGAGGAGCCTCTTGTGCTGTTCTTACACACAGACACCTTCACTGGCAGCCTTTTATCCTCACCCTCCAAAGAAGCCCGGAAGCAAGCCATCAGTGAGTCTAATCTAACGCATTATGCTTTTTTGGCAGATGTGAGCCACTGATTTCTTTGTCCAGTGAGTCAGCAGAGCCGGGAAGCAGGGACGGGTGCTAAATCCCCTTGTCTTTAAGCGTCAGCCACCTGGCAGCAATGAGAAGGTAGGACCACAGGAAGCAGACCTTTCTTAAACATCCAGCCCTGGACACCTGGCTGGAGATAGAGGGGCTGCTACGTGTGGTAGACCCTGCTTGTTTTGCACGGATAGAGAGTGGTGCTGGGAAATTAAAGCCTCCTCTCAATTTGATTCCTTCCTTACTAACACCCAGACCTCACCGTCTCACATGCACAAAATGCTTCTGTTTCTGCTATGCTTCCTTTTATTTCAAGACCAAAATCTGCCTCCGGAGCCAATCTCTCCTTCACCCACCATTTGCCCACTCATGGACTGTTCGCAGATGTGGGCTCATGCCTGGGGTCAGCATGCGAACTTGCACACCAGCAGGAAATGGGAACTGAAGACAGGACAATAGAGCTCTGCTCTCCATCAGACAGTGGGAGAGCCAGCAGATTGGCAGATGCAGGTGCAGCCTCCAGCACGCTGCCCAGGACTGTGTCACCAGGCTGTAAGCTTCCCCAGCCATCTCTTTCCTACCTGGTCCCCCTGCAGTGTGTGCTGGTCAAGAGGTGTCTTCATGGCAATGCTGCTGTAGTATGCATAGGACAGTTCCCAGTCCAGTGGATAGCTGTCGACACCCTGGTAGTGTTTGTACCCAAGATTCATTGATGACAGCCTCTCGCTGCCCTGGCCTCCAACCAGACTGTATAGCATGCCCTGTTAGGAAGAAATAGATTAAAAAAAAAAAAAGCGTTCACAAGGCTGTAGATAAGGTAATAAAATGCCCTGAAACTGAAAGGTCATTTGCCCTGCTCCCTCTCTATAATCTCAACCATCCTAGACAAGTTAATGTACCTTTAAAAAAAAAAAAACCTAAAACAAAAGCCACACATACAAAGACAAGCAATCACACACGGAGATCAGAAATTAAAAGTCATCAGAGAACATGTAGTGTTTTCTTGTGATAGTGTTATCTGTCAGCGTGACTATGCTGGCAGGGGCCCAGCATCCTTTCTCGGGGAGTCTGGTAGGCTGTTTTCAATGAGGCCTGGGATTGGGAGGCTGAGTAAAGCAGATGGTCCTCCCCAGGGTAGGGGAGCAGCATCCTACCCATTGAGAGCCTAAAGAGAACCAAAGGCAGAGGAAGGAGGAATTCATCCCTTTTGGCTTCCTGCCTGCCTGCTTGAGCTGGGCCCCATCTAAGGGCTGGGCTTTCTGCTACCACTCCCCTGGTTATTGGGCCCCTCTGACTTCGACTTCCTGGCCTCTCACTTGCAGATGGCAGAGCAGAGAACTTCTCAGGCACCATAATTGCATGAGCTGATTCTTCAGAATAAATCTCTTCCTATATATATCAAATCCCATTGGTTCTGTTTTTCTAGAGAACCCTGACTAATACGCTTAGGAAAATGTGACTTTGAATGTTAGGCACGTTGCATAATCAATTTGGATTCAAGACCCAAAGTAAAACAGTCTACTGCGGCATTTATTTTGATAGTAGAAAGGGTAGATGTGGTGACGCTTTGCTGAGAGATCTGAAGGGTTTTCAGAGCCGAGGAGTAGTATGGGGTGACGGCATCAACGTGACAACCTCAACATGCGGTCCTCGGTGTGAGGACCATCGCATTTATCAGGGAAGAGGTCCCTGATTCTGAAGGACAGAGTTCCAGCTGGCCCTGCTCAAACTGTCCCTGGGCTGGTTTACCAAACATGAGAGCCATGTGCAGAAATTGAGAAGTGGCTCTTTTCCTCTAAAAATGGGTTGTCGTGTAGTTCCACAGCCAAGGACATTTTTTTTCCTGGGTGTAAAGGTTTTTAGGGGACTCCAAGGAGCCGCAACACATCCAGTGCCAGCAGGGGCATCTCTCTGCACACATAACCCAGGTGACAGATGCTCCTGAACCCATGAAATACGCACCTGCAGCTGATCCCGAGGTCCACTTAATCCAGTTTCATAGAAGACAGTGAGGTAGTAGGATGCTTTATGGTATCCACAGCAGCTGGAATCCATCAGGAAGGGGATGACAGAGCTAATTTGGTGGAGGCCATCAACGCCGGAGAGTCTCTTTACAGCCTTCTCAAATATCCTCCCACCGATTTCTAACACGGAGTCACTCTGGTTCCGTGGCACTGTAAATAACACAATGCACAGCCCACAGAATTAATTACCACAGGGCTGATGTGGCTGGAGAAGGAAGGAAAGTCAATTAAATACCTCTGTTATTGACAAGGTGGGTCCTGCAGTACCTTGAAATATACCACCCTCTGGGGAAGTAAATTAAACCCTTTGGGGGAAGCTATGGTGTCACTCCGTAAAAAGCTCTTCCTCTGGCACTAAATGACAGCCTGGTATCCTGGGGGAAAGAATGTGCCTCACAGAGCTGAGAGAGAGCCTCAGGAGAGTAATTCACTCAGTGTAATTCACCGCCCAATCAGGGCTGCCGAAACTTCCAGAGAGACTCTTCTGAGAGGGTCGACGGGAAGAAGAATGTTTCTTATCCCAGAAATAGTTCCTTGGTACTGCTCCCAAAATCTGAGCAAGAGCATTTTATTTTAAGATGCTTCCTCATCATCTTTCGATTCCAGTTTTGCCTGTGGGTCTCTAGATATCAGGAAAAGAATGAGTCAACTCTGAGGGAGACTTGCAGCCACCTATAGCACGGTCAAGCGTCCTAGGCAAATGAGGCCATTGGATCTGCACAAGCTTAGATGGCTGACACTATTTTTAGCCTCCTCCTTCTTCACAGCAGGGGATGAAGGCCTGAAGAAGCAAAATAACTTGTCTGTGGTTACAAAGCCTGGCAAAGGGCTAGGCCAACCTTTGAACCCCGCTAGGCAGGCCACACTAGGAGCCAGAGTTCACTCACCCCCCCTGGACAGGCAAGCGGTCTAACTCACCAGGGCCCTCCCTGCATGGATGGGGAATTGTCTGGTCTGCCTTAACATGCTTGGTGCTTTCTTTCCTGAAACCTTTCATCAATCTATATGCTGAGCAGGGTCCAAGCCAGGCGAGCAAGTGTGATGGCTCCATGAGGTGCCTGTTAGAACCTTTTAAAGTCTGTCTGTGCGATCTATCTCTCTTATTCATTAATGCAACCAAGGAATGCTTCTAGGATAGGCAAGGCACTAGTGTAGGTGCCATTCTACAAAAGATCATACAGGATGGAAAGATGTTATTTACAGGAAACACAGGACCTAAGTTATGCGTAAACAGTGTTAGCTGGAATGTTAAATTAAATGTCAACCTTGACTCAAAGTTTCACCTGCCAAAAAACTGGTACTTCCAACATTTTTATTTTCTTCATCCTATTTTTAAAAAGTCATGCTAAGAAGCATTCAGGAGACAAAGGATAAATCACTCTTCTTAGCACACCAGCAAGGAACGAGCAGAGAAATTTTTGCCCAGAAGGAGAGGTTTGGAATAAGTTTACTGAGGAGCAATTCCCTTGCAGTGGTTCATTTTAAAAACAAGGGTCAGGAGGGCTGGGGAGATGGCTTAGTTGGTAAGGTGCCTGACACAAAAACATGAATATCTGAGTTTGATCCCAAGCAACCACATAAAAAGCAAGGTCGAGAGGCATTTGCTTATTACTCCAGTACCAGGTAGGAAGGGCCAGGAAATGCCAGGGCTTGCTGGTCAGCTAGCCAAGTGGAATTGGTGAGCCTCAGGCCAACGTGAGATGTGTTATGGAATATTAGCTGAAAATGTGTTATATTTGTTTATGCTGTGGAATATTTGTTTAATGATGCAAAGGTGTGCTGCGTTCTTTTATGTTGCATTTGTTTAACTCTGTGAAGCTGTGCTACTTTATCTGTCTAAAACACCTGATTGATCTAATAGAGTTCTGAATGGCTAACAGCTAGGCGGGAGCAAGGATAGGCAGGGCTGCCAGGCAAAGAGAATAAATAGAAGGAGAAAAAGAGAAGAGAGGGGAGAAGAAAAGGAGAAAGAGGAGGATCTGGGGGCCAGCCACCTAGCCACGCAGCCAGACACAGAATAAGAACGAAATAAAAGATATACAGAAATAGAGAAAGGGAAAAGCCCAGAACAAAAGGTCTCTGGGATAATTTAAGTTAAGAAAATCTGGCTAGAAATAAGCCAAACTAAAGGTCGGGCATTCATAAGAAAGAATAAATCTCCATGTATTTATTTGGGAGCTGTGTATAGGGTCTTCCAAAAGATTTTTAAAAATTAAACTACAGAGAGCGTCTCAACAAACACGGGGCATGATGTCTGAGCAACAATATCTGGGGTGCCCACTGGTCTCCACACACAGGCATGGACACAGCTCACGTGCATCTTCACATAGAGGGGCATAACTGTGTGTGCAGACAGACACACACACACAAGATCAGAAAGACCCAAAGTTGGCATTATGAAAATCAATACATTTGTTTACAAGCTAATGGATGGAACTAGAAAAAATAGTCATCCTGAGTGAGGTAACCTAGACCCAAAAAGACAAACATGGTATGTACTCACTCATAAGTGGATTTTAGATGCAAAACAAAGGATAACCAAGCTACTATCCACAGCCCCAGAGAAGCTAGGTAACAAGGGAGACCCTAAGAGGGATGCAAGGATCTCCCTGGGAAGAGGAACTAGATGAGATGTCCTTGGAAAACTAGGGGTGAGGGTTTTTGAGGGAAGGGGATGGGGGTTGGCAACACGAGGGACCAGGTTGGTCAAGTTGAGGGCAGGACAGAGGGGAGAGTATTGAAAGAGATATCTTGATAGAGGAGGCCATTATGGGATTAGGGAAAAACCTGGTGCTAGGGAATCTCCCAGGAACCCACCAAGGATGCCCCCAGCTAAGACTCCTACCAATATTGGAGAGGATGTCTAAACTGGCCTTCCCCTGTAATCAGATTGGTGACTACTTTAATTGTCATCAGAGAGCCTTCATCCAGTAACTGATGGGAGCAGAGGCAGAGATCCACAGCCAAACACTGGGCCAAGCTCTGGGAGTCCAGCGAAGAGAAAGAGCAAGAGGGGTCAAGGCCATGATGGGGAAACCCACAGAGACAGCTGACCTGAGCTTGTGGGAGCTCACGGACTCTGGACCAAAAGCTAGGGAGCCGGCACGGGACTGAAATAGGCACTCTGCATCTGGGAGACAGTTGTGTAGCTTGGTCTTTTGTGGGGCCTCTAGCAGTGGGTCCAGGAACTGTCCCTGACACATGAGCTGACTCTTTGAAACCTGTTCCCTATGGTGGGATGCCTTGCCCAGCCTTGTTGCAAGGGGGAGGAGCTTGGTCCTGCCTCATCTGGATATGTCATGCTTTGTTGTCTTGCTTCTGAATGGAGACAGAGGAGTGAAGGGGGTGTCAGAAGCAAGGTGGGGGAGCGAACGGGAGGAGTGGAGGGAAGAGAAACTGTGGTTAGTACGCAAACAAGCTAACTAAATAACAAACAAGCTGCTGGTGGTCCTTGTGTGCTCCCCACCCCTGGCCAAGGCAGATGCGGTCTGCTGGTCTGCATCCAAAGACCCCCTGAAAGGTGGACACCCTCCAGCTCCATCTGCATCTGTTTAGCCCTACAGATCCCAAACACCCAAAAGCACAATAGCTGAAAAGCCATCCTAGTGTGTAGGAACAGCGGGGTGCCTTTTCCATATTCTCTCTTTGTTTATTTGCTTGCTTGCTTTACTCTTGAAAGACATAACTATTTGCTATGTAAGAAACATAACTATTTGTTTTGGTAAGACAAATCAAACAATGCAAATGGTTTTAAATAAAACAGAAGCCTCCACTCCCCCACTCTGCCTTCAGTGAAGATAAAAGCTGTTAAAAAGCTTGGTACCTATGCTTGGAGACTTTTCCTCGGCATGCACAGTAATTCATGTATGCATTTATTTACATATATTTTTTCTTTTCCCCAAGTGGCATATTATGCCACTATAGATTCTGACCTCATTTTTTATGCTTTAAGTTTCTTTTAAATTTTACTTATTTTTGTGTGTATATGTGGAGGTGCATACATGCCACAGCATGAATATGGAGCTCAAAGGGCACCTTGCAGGGGTCAGTGCATTCTTTCCATTATCTGGACCCTAGGGATCAAACTCAGGTCTTCAGGCTGAGTGATAAGCCCTTCACCCACGAAGCCATCTCACCAGCCTGACTTTTTCTTGTAAATTAACTATGTATTATTAATAGCTCCCTATGGTCGTTAGAAGTTCACTCTGTTTGATGCGTCAATACCACAGAGGAAGAGAAGGACGGTAGCTCTGTTGATGAAGTACATACACACTGTGCACGCATGAGGACCTGGATTCAGATCCCCAAACACGCGCATGGAAAGCTACACATTGTGCCACATGCCTGTAATCCAGCCTCAGGGCGAGGGAGACAGGAAGATCCCTGGAGCTCATTGGCCAGCAAGCACAACCTTACCCATTAGCTTCAGGTTCAGTGAGAGGCCTGTCTCAAGAAATAAAGGATGACAGTGAGGGAGGAAGGACACCAGTGCTGACCTCAGACCTTCACACACACGTGCATGCATATGCCCACATCCTCCAGATAGACAGATAGACAGATAGATAGATAGACCGACAGATAGATAGGAGATAGACAGATAGAAGATAGATAGGAGATAGATGATAGAGAGATAGATAGATAGATAGATAGATAGATAGATAGATAGATAGATAGGAGATAGACAGATAGAAGATAGACAGATAGACAGAAGATAGATAGGAGATAGATAGACAGATAGGAGATAAATAGACAGATAAATAGACAGATAGGAGATAGATAGGAGATAGACAGATAGATAGACAGAAGATAGACAAATAGGAGATAGACAGATAGATAGACAGATAGGAAATAGATAGATAGGAGATAGATAGATAGACAGACAGATAGGAGATAGATAAATAGATAGATAAATAGGAGATAGATAGATAGGAGATAGATAGATAGATAGATAGATAGATAGATAGATAGATAGGTAGATAGGTAGATAGGTAGATAGACAGATAGATAGAAGTGATAGTAATTGGGGTACCACTTCCAGCATTCTCCCCAGTTCCCCATAGCAAAGTATTTGCATGTGTCCAATGTACATCTTTCTGTGGACATCCACCTGCATACTCTATCAGGAGGGTTTTCTCTGCAGCTTATGGTCACATGTAGCCAAAACCAGCTAGGAACTCAGCACACAAATCTAAATGTACTGGAACAGTTTGAGACAATTGTGGGTTTTTTTCAACTCAATTGTGTGGTTCTAGAGTATGAATTTTGTAGGTGACACCACCCATCCTGTTACTGTGAAATAGTGGCTTATGACCTCAACTCAAAACCATTTCGAGATTCCTTGTGTCCAATACATTGGAAATGCTATGGAAATGGTTGTTGCAGTGAACTGGGAGGACTAATAATAAGAAAAATACGTCCATACATGTTGATTACAGAGTAGTGTATGTGTGTGTGTGTGTGTGTGTGTGTGTGCGTGTGCGTGCATGTGTGTGTTCTCAGTGCTGGGGACTGACCTGAGGACTCTCACACACACCAAGCATTGGAGACCACAGCTCTAGCCTCAGACTACTGCTCTAAATATCTTTGATCCGTCCTGGTTGTGTAGAGATGCAGAGCCCACAGGAACAGAGGCCAACCATCCTGCATTTTAAGGCTGCACCAAGTTCTCTGATTTTAGACTCTTGGGCCGCTCCTTGTGATTTTGTTATGAACACCACAGCAATGGGCAGCCTTGGATGCTTCTCTCTGTTCTCCTGCTGGCCTATGCCTACAGGATAGCATCCTTTTCCACCAGGACTCCAGGAGTCTCTTTCTCTTTTGTTGGGTTTTCCCTTTGCCCTGCTGAGAGAGGCACTCCACGTTACTGGACCATGCCCTTGCTAAGAACCTTCTCCATGGATTCAATGGGAACAATAGTACAGAGAGCCAAAAACATAGATCCTACTGCAACTTATTCATAGATTTAGTTTTAAACATGTGCTCATTTCCGATGCTCCTGTGGGCACGTTCCCTGCAAAGTGGCATCTGCATTATCATTAACGAGTCATCCTGGCCCCCACCTCCCTGCCAAATTCCTAACTAAGATGATGGGTTTTGCTGAGTATGCAGGGACTTCGGCTTCGTGGGCTGAGGAGGGAAGGGCTCCCAAAGAAATGATACTCTAAATGAAACACCTGCCCCACTGACCCCTGTAACGGAACCCCAGAAATCAGCATCAGGATTGCCCAGGTAGCTGGGAACAAACCCAGAATCCTTCAGTCTATCCTGGGCCACAAAAGTTTTGCAAACAGAAAGGGCTTGCTCATTTTATTTTTTTTATATTAAAACTCTTAACGCCCTCCCTCAAAAATATCACCAATTGATATTTTCTCTGCCCAAGAATCTAAACAATTTTCTGCACTACTGGATTTAATAAAAGCAATAATTCTAAGGTAAAATTACTCATTTCACACATTTGGTAAAGTTTGGATTGCAACTATTGTCTAAAAATCAAAGCCATGGTGTCTTCGCTGATATTAAAGTCAGTTTAATGAAACTGTTAATTTCACCCATCTGGTTTAGCATAAGCATTTTTTTCCTAGCCAGTCTGTAACTGAAATTATGTCTTGTTTGTGGAGATTAATGGTATAATTGAAGAAACAAACAAACAGAATGGGGAAAACCACCATTTCTCCATTTTCTTTCTTTTTGTACCAGACGCTAAGGAACAAAAGGCATAGCTGCCATCACTTAAGTCCTACTTTCCAGGTAGCACGGTGAGACTTATTTTACCCTTCATTCACATCAGAAGGTGTGCGCTGGTTATTAGAAGAGCCAAATGGCACAATCTGAGACAAAGAGCCTGTAAGCTGGAGCCGGCTTCTGATTGAGAATTCAGGGGGAGAGAGGGAGGAGACATCAATAGGAAAGTCATTTTTAGTGTCAGCCTTCCCAGTGGCAAAGAGCCTCCAAAGTAGACGTTTGAAAGAGGAGAAAAGTGTAAGGAGGAAATATCACGTCTGTTGTAAGGAGCCCTCTTCAGCAAGTTTACTGACTTGAAAAACACCCAGTTTCTCATCTGCATTCTGATCTGAGGTCCTGACGGGCACCAAGAAGCTCCCAGAGCAGGCTGCAACAGCACCTTAGCACAGCACACATGTCTTTCGGCACTGGGAGACCGGTTCTATCCAAGCTGGCCCTCTTTCCCCTTCCTTCTAATACAGCGGGACCGCTCAGGAAAGAGGCATTACTCTGCACCATTTAGGTGCAAATAATAATTTTAAAAAAAGTCTATACATGTTCACTACAGATGCGACTTTTTTTCCTCGTTATTTCTACTTTGGGTAGTGCCAAAGATGGGTCCAAGGACCTCACATCTACTCGACACCTACTGCAGAACATTATCCAGCCTGTTTTTCTAAATATTTACCTAAGGTTCAGAAACTTGGCCTTCCTTCCTTCCTTCCTTCCTTCCTTCCTTCCTTCCTTCCTTCCTTCCTTCCTCCCTCCCTCCCTCCCTCCCTCCCTCCCTCCCCTTCCTTTCTTTCCCATCTTCCCCAACCCCACTCTCCTCCCTCTCTCCTTTCAGTATTGTTATTTTGCAGGTGAGAAAACTGTAACCCATTTCTGTTTTCTTCCTCATCACCTCTGTATGAACGTATTTTAAAACCCAACAATACATGATTTCAGATCCTAATAATACAGGCGATGGCTCGCCAACAGTTAAGCAGAACTCTTAAGGGAAGGAGTGCCCTGGTGTTACTGGGTCACATAAGCGCATGTCCATCTTGTTCACGCTCCGCTTTTCCTCAAGAGAACAGTAGAACTGTGGGCCAAATTAAGATCAAAGTAGCATTCTTGCGAAGCCGCATTCCCCTCGGCAGACTGTGCAGAGCCGCCCTTCTCTACACTGTGCTCCAAAGCCGGGGGGCGGGGAGGGGGGCAAGAGGCCCTGCGGAAACCAGGCAGATGGTGTCAGCCCTGGGAGAGGAGCCCAGGCCTGGACCTGGCCTCATCCCAGTGCACCACTTACTGGCAGCTCCCAGACTTCCTCCAGGCACTGGCACCAGCCATGTGGGCTTAGTGGTGCCCCTGCAGAAAGGAGGGCAAGAAGACAGTGCGCAGTTCCGGCCCCGGGGCGGATGTTCCCAGGGGCACACGGTCATCACAGCGGCTTCACTCACACATCCCTCCCTTGGGGCACCTGGTTCTCCCCTTGGACCCCTGCCTACCTGAATGTGAGTCCCCTGTGGTCTTCCCTGTCCCTGGCCCTTGAGCCTGGAGTCCAGCCCCCAGTGTCACTCTGCCCAGCACTCCGCTGGCCCTGGTGCCACAGCACTCTTTAAAGGGCTTCTGATTTCAAACTACTCCGTTTTGACAAGGATGGTGTGACAGGAGAAGAAAAAAATGAAAAGGCCAGAACAACTCTTAAATAATGAAAACCACGTAGGCTAAACCACTGTTGCTGCATCAGAAAACATCCAAATGCTAACAGGGCCATTTCCATGCCCCAGCAACTGCCATTTTCCTAGAGAATTCAAGGCTCAGGAGACAGCTTTAAGGCTGACCAATCTGCTGAAATCCTGATCAGAGGATCTTGTATCGGATGCCACCCCCCAGCACCATGCACAGTGGGAACTTCAGCAGGCATAGGAGGTTTTACAGACCAAGTAGGGCTGATTGAATGTAGAGCCCATCTCTGGAATGCCGGGGTGGGGACAGGAAGGGTCGTGGGAGCATCTATGTGCACTGCAGCTGGGTACCCCAGGAGTGCTGCCATCTTTAATTCAAAGGCTGGCAGACTCTGTGAGGTGAAGAACGAGCCCTGTTATACACGAGAGTGAAGACCCCAGTGAGAGCAGTTGAGTTTTACAGCATGTTAGCACATCAGCTGTCAACATTTAGCAAGCTTCCCCCACAGCACACACACCCCCACCTCCCCACCCACCCCCCATCCCCGGCCCTTGGCCTAGAGCTGTGTGTGGGCCGGTCCCACTCTCGGTGTGGTCGCCCCAGGGCCAACACAGTGCCAGGAAGTGCGTCTATGGGTCCCAAACTGGCTTTGCAATGTACCTGGGAGACTCCTTCTCATCTGGCCACCTGTACACCTCGCCACCAGATCAGAGGAAGCAGCAAGGATGAGAGCCATGTTCCGAAATTCTTTGGTATGCCCCAAAACTGAGAAGATTCCAGGCTCCTTTCACCATAGGTCTGGGGACCAGAGTGGTGTTTACAGAGGCAAGGTGGTAGCTCCCAAGAAGGACCAGGTTCATGACGGGAGAGAAATGAGAAGAACGCAGAAAGTAGAAGAGGAGGCACAGTGGACTCAGTCTGGAGCCGTGGCTCTGCCAGTGCAGATCTCCGCCTTGGGTCTCCTAATGCCATGCTGCTGTCAAAGGTTTGGGGGCTGTAAGAACGCGGAGATCCTGGGTGTTTAGGTGGAAGCTCTGCTTTGGCCCCACCCCTCTCTCTCCAGACCCCGCCCCTGAGAAAGCACACCACCAAGCTGCAGCTCC
>JAQHUG010000017.1:3107802-3182279 GCA_028555095.1 Dicrostonyx torquatus | reverse complement strand
TGATCCCCAGAATCCACACTCATCCACATGAAGGTGGGAGGAAGAACTCATTTCACAGAACGCTTTTCTGACTTCCACATGCACACTTTGTTGTGAACATTCACAAGTCTTATCATGCAACCACACACCGAAAAAAAAATATAAAAAAGCAGTCTTTCCTTATCCTTTGTTCTATTCTAACTCACGGCGGCCATCAGCCAATACCCGTTCAGTGAATTAAGGCATGAACAGTTGAGAGGAGTTAAGAACACACTCAACGAGAGCCTTATCTTTTGTACCTATTCCAGCCCTGCAGCAAGAGTTCTAAGATCAACGTCTGCCACTCAAGTCCGTGTCCAAGCCTATCTCAGCTGTGGAAAGAGGATGCACACACCTGCCGGCCTTGCACTTCTATAAGTGAGATGCTCAGGGCATGGTAAGGCACAGCTCTGGAAGTTAAAGGAGATGTTGCTGGCATCAGCTTGACCCTAGGGACCATCTTATGGTGGGAGCTTGTGCAAGTGAGAGATGCCACATGGCCAAACCTGAGTCTAGGGAGAGAGTCCATGTCTGCACTTAGTCTCACAATAATTCAGTCTCTTTAAAGTTCGGAGATCCCATGAGAACAACCAGAATCCCTTCTGAGGGCAGTGCCTGGAGTGTCCAAGACTTCATGTGCTTGTCTCATACACATGTTTGTAGTCAAGTATACACATGCACTTGTATGCACATGTGTGGAAGCCAAAGGTTCTTCACTTTCCCCAAAGTAAGTTTTGAGACTTTGTCACTTACCTAAACCTGGGCCTCACCAATTCAGCAAGACTAAGTGGCCAGCCAGCTCCATGGATCCTCTGAACTCTGCCTCCCTGGTACTTGTGTTATGGGCATGTGCCACCTCATCTGGATGTTAGGGACCCAAACTCAGGTCTTCTTGCTTGAACAGCCACTCCTTAATTGACTAAGCCACTCCTCTAGGCCTTGATGCTAATCTCTTGAAACTTCCCTCCCATCCCACAATGCCACACTAGTGACCAAACCTCTATCACGTGAACCCCATGTGGCAGAAGCCACAAGCAAACCATAGTGAAGGGAAGTCTATGCCAGTCTACTGATCAATGAGACAAGACATGCCAGGGCGACGGTACGAGGGAGAACGCAGACACACTTTCTACAGATGAGCTGTGAGGAGCATGCTGGGGCTAGCCAGATGCTAACGGAAGGGTGACCTTGTCAGAAAGGGTACTCAAGAGACGAAGGACACAGGCCTGGCAGCTTTACTACCATTCTTTTGGTAAGAGACCATAGCGAAGATCCACTAAACATGTTAACTGATTTTCTACCTTCAATTTTTAAAATCAAGTTTTCTGCATTTTTCTCAACCTTGTTAGGAAGCTGGGTATGAGATATGACACCAATTGCTCTCTCTTGGGTTAGCCAGATGATGCTATTACAGCCCCAAGCAAGGGCATCATGCCAGGCAGAGATGAATTTGATGGTGTGTGTACCCTGCCTCTGCAGGAGGCTTTGGGGCCTTTCCAACCCAACCAAGGAGAGCAGATGCCTCTGGCAGAAAGGGGTGTTGGCTCCAGAAATGCACCTTCTCTTCCACTCCTGCATCCCCTGCTCCAAGGTCCCCAGGGAAAGACAGAGGAGGCAAGTAGAGGCTGTGTGCCCCAGGAGGCCAAGGCCATGGTTTCAGGAGAGGCACAGAGCCTGGGGGCATTGCTTCCTGGTGATCTCCTTCGGCCTGAACTCTGCATTTGACTGACAAGTCTAACATGGTAGGTCCTAGGGTGGAATATCTGGCTCTGGGTGGGGGCTCTCCTTCCTCTCCTGAGGGCCGCAGCAGCTTGGCCTCTGCCGGTGGGACTTGCTAGCTCTAGCTGTCCTACGTGCTCATGACTTGAGTTTTTCATTTGATTCTATTTCCAGGCCTCCACGGAGAATAAAATAGTCCTAAATACAAATAAACAAAACTGTGAGCTGTAAAAATAACAGGAAAACATTTGTATTGAGAGTATTTTCTTTAAAAAGAATATATTGTGAAAACGACTTGATTCTCTTCCCACCAGTGAATTTAACTACAATCAGAAATCACAGGCACCGGTTTTGGTGGATGTGGTCGGAAGCTTGGTTTGAACAACATCAACCATGCACTCCCTCTCCTTAGGTATTTATTAGATGTGAGCTATCTCCACTGCCTTACAGGGGCTCAGGGAAAACATGGGGTACTTCTTCCCAGTCATCATAGCAGTTGGGATGACTGGGATTCTTGGGGACACTGGGATTATTGGTCAATATCTAGAGGTGTTTTGGAAGAGAGGGGTGGGCATGACTGGTACTATCTGGGTGGAAGGGAACATGTAGTTGAGTACCCTACAATGCATAGGGGGGGACCCCAAAACAAAGACCCTTCCAGCCCAAATGAGTACAATACTGAAGATGAGGGAGGGATGCTGTTTCCAAAGGGCTAAGTCTGGAATGATATTTATTTATATTGATCTATTTATCTATCTAATTAGTGCTAGGCTCAGAGCCTTGCACAGTCTAGGTGTGTAAGTGCTCCTACCACTTAGCTACATTCCCATTCCAAACCCCAGTGTTTCATATGCATGTCAGCTCACTGAACCAGAAGGGAAGGATTACTACAGGAGCTCCTATCACCCCCTCTACCACCATTACCACCACCTTACCACCTCTACCACCATCTCTACCACCACCTCTACCATCCCCAGTATGTCGATGAGGAGCCCAGGGCTCAGTGAAAACAAACACTTGCCTAAAAGCACACAGTGAGTCAATGTTAAATTAACTGGAGCCAGGTCACCCTGCTCCAGAGACGCTGGTGCCATGGAACACGATGTGTGTTGTCACACCACCCAGCAGACACGTGTGCTACAAGCCACCTTGGTCATGTCCTTAGACTCTGTCACCATCACTCTGCCCTACTCAGCCCTCCACCATTTCTTCCTAAGACTATGTGATCCCCTTCCTGCTCCATACTCTTCTAGCTCACCTTCCTGCCCCGGCCGCTGCCGGAGGAGCATCAGAAAAGCCCTCTGATTACTCTACCTACAGCCTGAAGCCCTCCGACAAGTTACAGGCACCTAGAAGGAAAAGCTGGTGACTGAGTTTTGCCTGAGTCATCTCCTTGGTCCTCTCTGGCTTCCAGTCCTGTAGGCATCACTCAGTACACTGTGCTGCTCCCTCCTCCTGCCTCAGCACCTACTCCTGCCTCTCTCATCTGGAAAAAAAAACGCCTCAAGAAGCAGTCGCGATGTGAGCTCCTCCAGGAAGCCCTCTGGGACCTCATGGGTTCAGAAGCAGCCATGCCTCTCCTTGTGCCTCCACTTCCACTGGTTTTCCTAAAATGACTTCCAATTTGTCTTTGTGTTGAAGCCCATCGCTCCAGAGGAGGGACCTTCTGTCATCTCTTCAATCAAGCTAAGTGACCGAGCAGTCCTTCAGTCAATATTAAAGACTAGAAGAACAAATATCCTGTGCAGCTTGAATTCTGGCACGGGCAGGGTCACTGTGCCCTGGGACACCGTCATTCATAGGAGGTCATGCTCTAACCTCCTCGACTCAAAGGCCTGCTTCTGTAACCAGGAACACAACGGGCCTTTATCACCAGGCCATATATATGTACCTGCTTGGTGTGCTTCCCATGTGACCATCTCCTCTCTCTAACAGGCATGGCTTCAAGATCCGCTGTGGCCCTACAGAGTATACTTAACTAAGCAAATTCACACGGCAGTGGGCCTAAGAAGAAACCGCCAGCATCCCGGGGGGATGTAATCTGAGACTACACTGAAATGAACTTCAAACCAGTTCAAATACCTCAGGGCCCAGCAGGCCAAATCTATGACAGTAGATGGCAGGAGTGAAAACCAGGGGAGAGAGGCTGTACGTAGACAGAGCATGCCCACACCTGGGTCTTCCCTCCAGGATCCCTGGCCGTAGGAATGGAGGCCCAGGGAAGCCGCCTCTTTGAAGATTTTTCAAGTAAAGCTAGAAATTTGCATTTTTCTGAAAGTTTTTAGATACTGATAATGAAATTCTTTTCAAATACACAAAAAGAAATTTTGCAAACTAACTCCATTTGGAGGCCAGTTCTGGCGGCGGCCTGTCCGTGTGCAGCCCTGGCTTCAGATAAAGAATCGCTTGAGTGATCCCTAAATTTAAGTTTTTGGAAATGTGCATAGATATATTCAGGATTGTGGACACACAAGGGCAGAATTTAAATCTGAAAATTAAACTAGAACACTAGAGTTAAAAATAACCTCGAGGCATAAATCACCGAGGGAGTGAGTGAGACAGAAAAACAGGGTGCCTTTACAGCCAGCACCCGAAACCTAGGCAGGGGCTCGGTTACCAGGCAGCAGGTCCATCTGCAGTAGTGTCTGGAACAAGCTGGGGTGCCTGGCTCTCAGCTCCTTCTCCCAGGGCCACGCTCTACACACCTCCGGTCTCCCATACCTGCGCTTGAGGTCCAGGTAGGAGTTATAGACGTCACCTGTGCAGAAGGAGAAGACATCACCCCTTCAGAAGCAGCAAAGCCGGTCTCCTAGAAACTGTCCTCCCTGAGGGACGCTTGGAATAGGAGTCAAACTAACATTCCTGGATTTGGCTTGGGTCCTTCGGGGATTTGAAATTAGCTATGACAACCCTGCCTCGGGGTCAAATCCAAGAGAACAAGCCAAGGCTGTTGGTGGCTGTTGACTCTTTTGCAGAATGAGCAGCTGGCCTCTGGCTTGTCCCCAGGAGGCCAAGGTCTAGACCATTTTGTTGGCATGTGTGTTGAAGACAAGGCCCAAGAGCCCCCAGGGAGGTGAAACAGCTAAAGACTAGGACAATCTCCCTGATGTCACCAGATGGGTCAGCGTACAGGACTGGCTTTTCGCCTCAAGGTCTCACGCCTGGTGCTGTGTAAATTATCCAAAAGCGTTTCCTCTTTGGGGCATTACTATTCCCGCGTGTCTGCCCCTCTCCTGGCAGCATCGTTGCTTCTGTATGATTCCACGGGACGCGCAGCAGCTGATTAGGACGCTCTATGCTTTCGCATTTTGTATGCTCCCATGTGTATGGGAGGGGTGCACATGTGTGGGTGTGCACATACATGTGCGCATTCATGCCGAGGCAGGGGACGATCTTCAGGGTCATTCTCAGAAATGTCATTTATCCTTTAAGATGTGGTTTCTCACTGTCCTGGGAGCTCACCACTTAGGTTAGCCTGGCTGGCCAGCAAGCCCCAGGCTCTACCTCCCCAGCACTGGGATTACAAGCAAGTGACACCATATTCGAATTTTTATGTGGGTTCTGGGCAAGGAATTCAGGTCCTTATGCTTGCAATACTTTACCAACCGAGTCATCTCCTTAGCCCAAGATAATCGAGTCTTTTTTTTTTATTTATTAGATCTTGTTTATTTATCTTTTTTATTTTTATTTTATTTCTTTTTTTTTTTTTAACCTGGAGGGATAGCCATGGGTGCTGGGAACCAAACTCTTATATTTTTGGTTGTGAGCCTAGCCTTTAAAGGCTGAGCTATCCCTCCAGGCCTTGTTTATTTATCTTACTGGGTATGCATGTGGAAGGTGGGGGATGTACCACAGTGCTCAAGTGAAGACCCAAAGACAGCTTGGAGCTGTCGGTCCTCTTCTTCCACCATGTGGATCCCAGAGATTGGTTTGAACTTAGGTTGTTGTTGGCTCCGCCCTCTGGGCTACATCGCCAGCCTGATAGTCCACTCTTGACTAGAAGTGCAGGTGTGCCGATCACCCGCCACCCTCTCTGACAGCTGTGTCATCCTACCAGGCTGGGGCATGACTGGGGTACATCTATGCACCCCTCCTTCGCCGGCCTGGAACTGGAAGTTCCCCTCTGGGGGACCTAGACCGTGCAAGCAAGACTGAGATACTAAACCTGCTCTCGCTAATGACAAACACCCCACAGGAATTTCTCTTCCTGGGAACATACATAGCTAACCGCAGTGTCCCTACATCAAACGTGAAGAACTAAAGCCCACAAACATTTACAAGTGCTGAATCTAAGCTGGCACCCTGGGAAATGAGACAGGACCAAGATCTGAATGAGAAAGGAGGTCCTGGGCAAAGCACCCTGAAATGCAGTCTGCTTGAGATCTGTTCCTTCTGCTGAGTTCCCTAGTGCTTTCCCGAGCTGATTTTAAGGATCTGAGAATAAAACAGGGCCCCAGACAGCAAAGTTACTGTTCAGATACTAATGATCTAAGACAAAAGTACACCGATGTGTACAATGATTTCTAGTGATTAATTTAAATTTTCCAATGCATTTTTTTTTTTTTTTAGATCTGCCTTCTAGGTAGGGAGACCTCTA
Organism: Dicrostonyx torquatus; assembly: GCA_028555095.1. Classification (NCBI taxonomy): domain Eukaryota; kingdom Metazoa; phylum Chordata; class Mammalia; order Rodentia; family Cricetidae; genus Dicrostonyx; species Dicrostonyx torquatus. Next base: position 3,175,945 of record JAQHUG010000017.1, on the reverse strand, counting down.
GGCAAGGTTTGAAACACGCTCATTCATCTGTATTCTTAAATAAGATCAGGTATGGTGGGAGCCCTGACTGGGTTCAGTTCTTGGATGCTGACAGTGCTTTTCTGGGGGGGGGGGATAGGTAGGGGTGGGGATCGAGGTGGAGGGCACGCTCTGGTTCCCGTCCATCTGTGGAAGGCTGGAGGTGCATCTGGTCCTGCTGGTATCTGGGCCAAGTGGTACACAGTGTATGTTTCTATTTCAGTCCCCCCAGAGCACAGCCAAGCATGGCCATGCAAACTCAGAGCTTAGGATGCCCTGTACTTACATGTGTCCTGTCTCTCACCCCCGACCTGGACGGTGGCAGCATACCCGGAGACTATTTCCTGCACCTCAGCACACCACTCATAATATAACTTGATTTGTTCTGCCAGTTCCTTCTCAACGAAGGGATTAAGAATCTGCAGGAAGGCAAGAGAGTGCATGAACTGCAAGTCATCAAATGTCCACAGGCTACTACTGAGTCAGGTGTGCTCAGCGGGCTGAGGTCTCACTTGCATACCAGTGCCACTAGGATCAATTCAAGGCCACACCAGCTTTGGCTTCTGGTGTCCCACCTCAGCCGCCAAGCTTCTTGCATACCAGTGTGACCTGAAGGCCTGGTCCTTTCCCAGGCTTCCCCAGGGACGCTAATTTTCCCCCTGCTGTGCCTGCCACCTGAGGTCCTCCTCCCACTTCCTTCTTCTTGGCAGCACCCTCAGTCTGCTAGAGCCAAGGCAGGGCCACTGCTCCAAAACACAACTCCCTACAGTCCTAAGTGTGGCCAGATACACATGTGCATCTCAGTGAACCAAACACGTGGGAATTAAATCAAGTCATGTGACTTTTTTCAAACAGGTCAAAATCCCAAAGAGCAAGTCCCTCAGCACCGGGAGACTTCATCTTAACTCCGCGTGTTGCATGTCATGAAATGGGCTCACGGGTTGTGAGGGCAGTGGTTTCTTTTGCTTCTATACAGAAGGATTCAAAACTTTAGAACACACCAGAGAAGGAGGAATTTTTGAGACAGAGTTTCTCTGTAGCCCTGGCTGTTCTAGAACTCGTGGTCTTCCTTGCCTCCCCCTCCTTCAGCAAATCCTACGGGTGTGTACCACCTCAGCCAGCAGGAGGACGTATTCTTAGTAACACTTTTATTTCAGTCTCATGTATGAATACATAGATTATGTGTGTGTGTTGTTCGGGATATTAAATAGGTTATTTTCAAATACTGTTTAAAAGCTGGGCCCGTTGACACACATCTGTAATCACATCTACTCAACAGACTGAGGCAAGAGGATCAAAGGTTCAAAGCCCGCCTGAACTCCAGAGCGAATTCAGGGCTAACCTGGACAACTTACTGAAACCTTGTCTCAAAAAGAATTTTTTTTTTAAAAAAAATATTTTTAAGAGAGGAAAGAGTCTAAATCTGGAGAGAAAGCTCAGTGGTCAAGTGTTTATCTAGAAATTATAAAGCCAATGTTCGATCCTTGGAACCAAAGAATATTTTTATTTTGTTTTTGTGAGATGGTCTCCTGCATCCCAGGCTGGCATCACAGTTGATGTTGAGCTCTTGACCTTTCCCCCACCTGCTGACTGGCATTACGGGCACACACCACTACATGCCACAACAGCACAGTGTTTGAAACTCGTCCTAAGCCATCTTGCTTGCCCAGGGTCTGGCACTATGCAGCCATTCTAAAGTGTTTACTGAACAAAAGAACACATGACTTTTCCTTTCAGTGACATCTCAAAGATAGGGACTCAGGAGTCCTATTTTCTCTTGTTGCATCTCTGCCTGGACCTCACAGGGTCAAGGGAATGAGGGAGCAGTCCCCTCTCAGACGCCTGGTGGGGTTTCCAATCTCCCCAGGAGTGCTGAGAAGCTACACAGTAGGGAGTCCTGTATCCTCTCGAATGATTGGGGAGGGCTGGGGTAACCCTCTGTGGGAGTGTTGGGACCTGTGACCTAGGTATAGCCAACTCAGCTTGGGATCCAAAGTCCTCTTCAGTCAGGCCTGCTGCTGTCTGCTTACCCTAGCACGGGCTGAAGCCGTGCTTCTGCCAAGAAGGAGAAAGACTGGCAGACGGGCATCAGGGCTTTAATTTGCTGGAGTATCTCCTCCCCCGATACTTTAAATAATAGCATAGAAAAGACGCTTTACCAAATAACTAAGATTCTCTCCTTTCATTAGCTTAATCACTGGATAGGCAACAGCCTGATAAAAATCTACTCTATAATTAAGCTAGTAGTTATTAAAACAGAGGAAGTAAATGGTTTCCATTTTATGAGTACTAAATGAGCCGCACGGTAACAGAAATCTATTATTGGACCAGCTCAGGGGAAGCCTCGATATTAATTATGTTTGGTGGCTGAGCCCAGGCATGGTTCAGTCCGCTTGGGTAAATCTTTTGTTTACAGTGTTTCCTGCCTCTGGTGGCCCACTGTCCCACACACTCCCGGCAAACCGACTGCTCCATCCCCCAGGCTCACCTGTGCAGGTTGTAGGCTGCGGAGGCGATAGTATTTCACAGGTCCAAAGAACCCTTTGATGCCTGCCACATACCTGCTCCCTCCAATAATAAAGTATCCAGCCGTGTCGTTATAATAGAAGTCTTCATGGACGCTAGAGAGGAGCACAAAGGATTGAGACAGTCGTGGGGCTGGGACCCAAGGACACCATGGACCCTTGACACTAACTCAAGTTGCCAGTACCCTAGCACTCTGGTTTTCTGAAGATGAGTTCACTGCAGGGTCAGGGGGACTTGGGCCAGATCTGATTCTGCCCGTCAGCAGCTGTGTGAACTTGGTCCACTCACCTAATCTCTTAGAGACTACTGTCCTTTGTAAGATGGTAACTTGCTACTTAGTGCATTTTTACGATCTTATGTAGTGCGGTCCCTTGCAAAGACTCAATATCTACTCCTGAGGTTGGTGATACTGTTTGGAATCACTGGGAATACCGAGAACTGTTCTTCAATTTTTTTGTTCTAAAAGGAAAATTTCTTCCTGAGTAAACAGAAAGTAAATTAAGAAGGAATTTAAAATGTAGATTATTTGACAAGGATGAGAAGTAAAATTCAGTGATGAGGAGGCATCCATAGCAAGGTCAAAGGTCACGACCAGAGACAAGAGCCCAACAACAGGTGATGTGCTGAATATTCAGACTGCCGGGAAGGGCTTGACGCACCGGGGAGGAGACAGGGACAAGCGGGTGGTGGGCATGAAGGTGATTCTCGCGATGTTCATCATAGTCAAGACTGGAGAGGCCCAGCTGTGCACCAGTGAGGGATGGCAAGCCTCAGACATGACTTTATTTGCTATGTAAACTGAAAAGGGGTCAAAAACCTCCAGGCCCAAATTATGTTGCTAAGTTTAAAAATGAAGATGCAGGGGGAAGGAAGCTGGCTGGTACATACACAGAGCCCTGGGTTCGAGCCCCGGCACCACATAAACCAGGATGAGCAGTACAAATCTGTAAGTCACAAAGGTAGGGAACTCAAGGTCATCCTCAGCTACACTGTGAGTTCAAGACCAGTCTGAGCCACAGGAGACAGAGAGAAGAGGGAAGAAGGGAGGGAGGGAAGGAGAGGGAGAGGAAGAGGGGGGGTTCTATTGGTGTAGAGAAAGTGGATATTTTTTGCATCTGCACAAACTCTGAAATATAGTCAAGAGACTAATGAAACCATTTCCCCATAGGCTGGGGAGTAGAGGTGGGAGTACGCGGGGCGCTGAACGCCAGGCTTGGCTCCATCTTCCTTTCTACTCTTTTCTCTTCCTCAGTTTTGACTTCTTAAACCTTATGCACTCATTACCTATTTAAAACCCAGACTAGAACTGGGTGACGGTGTGACCAGAGCATATGGGGACAGCAGGGTACTCGAGGCAAGGAGCAAGTGAGAAGCCAGGCAAAGAGGAGAGAGCCACAGAGAGGGCAGATGGAAAGCCAGGAAGAGAGCACAAGATGACAGGCAGGCCGCCAGAAGCCAGGGAGCCAGCAAGCTCCTGACAGGTGGGTGAGGGAAGCCGGGGTTATTCCAGGACAGAGATGGACTGACTGCCCCTCAGCAAGACCCTGGTCTCTAGTTCTCCAGCGTGTTCCAAGCCAGGGAGGAGGTGAGGAGTGTAGGGAAATAGGCTTGTGTTGGTGGCAGTCAGCGACACAAAGCACCCACAACACAGGTGGAAGAAAAGGGCTTCCACTCCGGGGACTTGTCTTTTCATAATAATTCAGCCTTGATGGACTAGGGAAGATGAAGTTCTCTCTCCCTCTTCCCCCCCCCCCCGCCTCCAGGAGAGATCACAAAGTTAGTAACTCTGAGAGATGAACAGGCTCTGTTCTTCAGGACCTTGGAAAGACTGGAAGGCTCTAACAACTCTCATGGGAGTACTTGGTGCTGAATGGATGAGAAGCTTTGTTAATGAACCAGCTTGCTAGAGGTCCCCGTTCTCTGCGACTCTATTGGCCGAGGCTCACAACACACTGGGTGCTCCCTAGTAGAGGCTCTCTGGAGCCCTTAATACCGCCCCTTCCTTTTAAACATGAAAATAACAATGCTTATTTATATGGTTGTTGTGAGGGTTGAATGGATACAGGTTGAACACCCAAACGCTTCAGACCAAAAGTACTGTAGATTTCAGAGGCTTGGGTATGCCAGGGCATGCACAGACACAACCGGATGAACATCCTGAACCAGAAAATCTAAAAATCCCCAAATGCTCTGCAATCAGAGATGCCTTGAACATCTAAAATGCTCTAAAATCTGATGTGACGCTCAGAAGTTGCCAGATTTCGAGCATTGAGGCTTTAGATTTTTGGGTACTCAACAGTTAATACACAATGTGTTTAGTGGTGGGCACGTGGTTTACACCATAGCTGTTAGCTACAGGTGTGCGGCTCATCCCACAGCTGGACTTCTGCTCCCACCATCTGAGGCCCACGCTTACACCAAGATGTGTTTATTTCTCAAACAAAATACTGCCAACTATATGTTCATTGTAATCCTGGCATATTTACTTCAATAAGCACTCTACGAAAACAGAACTGGGGAACTGACAGCTCCTCCTATTATAGGCCACGTTAACCTGGGTCTGAATCCCAGCTACTCAGGAAGATGAGTCAGAAGGATCAAAAGTTCAAGGCTGTCTTGGATAGCACAGTGAGACTCTGTCTGGAAACAAAACAAAAGAGGCTCAGTGGCAGAGTGTGGGCATGTGCGCGCGGACACACACACACACACACACACACACACACACACACACAAATTCATTACTATTTTGAGTAGACTCAATAAAGGAAAGTTATTTTAGTCATGGCATTACGATAAATAACTATGGAAGACTGACAAGATAAACTGAAGAAATCTTGAAGGGCTTGAGCCCCAAGCTGTTTCACAAGTGTCTTCTCTCTTCCTATTTGGAAAAGGAAAGAAGAGATTGTGTGTGGTTTCTGCAAAACAAACAAACAAAAACCGTAGCAAAATCCAATTTTCAGAACAAAAGGAAGGCCCTGTCTAGAAAGTTTAGTGCAGACTTACACAACAACCCCTAACCACCCAGGAGGTGCAGCCCAAGAACCCAACAGATGACTGAAGCCTCCTATGGCTCCAAACCCTCCCTATGCTGCTTTTCTGGCCCCGCATCTCTACACCTATGAGAAGCTTTCATTATAGACTCCACCCAGGAGGGGATGAACAACAGCGAACGATAATGCAGAGCAATCTGGACAGCATGCCATCATAAGCATAAGCAAATGTGGTCTCCTTCTCACTCGAGCGAGATGATACTTTGTAGAAGCTCTTGCTAACAGCTCCCCTGGGGCTTCTCAAGCCCCAGCCACACACAGTAGAATGGGGATGGGGATGGGGTGAGCACTGATATCTTGACAGTGGGTGTGATAACTGAAGACCATGAGAAGTAACAGGCAGGTAGCGCCCACTGCGTGGATACACAGTAAAGGACAAGGCACAGTAGCAGAGCTTTCATCCTGCTACTCCTAACAATAAGGACTTCAAAACGTACACAGTGTTTACTTGCGGAATTTTCCACTTCATAGTGTTGGACCTCTGCTGCCTGTGCATAAGTAAAACCATGGAAAGTGAACCCCTGGATAAGAGGAACTACTGTATGTTTTGAAATTAGCATAAGATGCTTTAACTGTTCTATTTTTTTCACCTAATAACAATCACTTGATCTCTATGTCATTGCCCAAGAATATTTAAATTGTCATCATGATCAACCATCAGGAGCTATGTCTAGCCTGATCTCCATCTGCATCTCTACGTCATGTTTCCACATTTTCCCCCTCTGATGTGCTCAGCGATTGCACAAGATTGCAAGAGAACCCTTGAGCTGTGCGCGGCTTGATGGTCATCAATTTCGCTGACACGAAAGCTGAGCTAGACTCTTCCAGAGCTCGGACTAGTCTCTTTGGAAAACTGCAGACACTCTGGCAAACGATCTTCCCCTTATCTGGACATAGAGGGCCCGTGTTTATTACCAGAGAGCACCAGAGCCCAGAAGATTCACAGACATTGTTAGACAGACCGCTGTTCAGAATTGGGAAACAGCCAGACTTGCAGTTTCTTTGAGAGGAGACTTAAGGACCCCTCACCTCTGACCATAGTTTTTATCTGGTGTCAATTTCTCAGGACCTAATATAAGTTCTGACTCTCCAAAGCCACTTTATTCGTTTCTTCCTAGCATTTCTGATAGCCTGAAACTTTAAATCTATTTGTGAATTTATTGTTCAGTATCACTTCCCTTTATTGAATTTTTTTTCAGTTTCCTGGAAATAGGGACTTCATTCCCTCTCTTTACCTTCTCTCCCACCCCTGAATCAAGCCAACACCATGCTTACACTCCAAGACAAAAAGGAGAGCTGGGAGGATGTCTTTACAATACTTGCATCAGTGTAAAAGTAGGACTCTGGTTGAGAGTCTATACCTGCTCACAGGAACGCAGGAGAGGGCTGCATACCTTGTGGTCCTGGCTTTACCCCAGTTGTTTTACTAGCAGGGTGTGTTGGGGGGTGCATTTTCTGAAGGAGCCGCAGATCCTGTGGGGCTTCTCTATCCCTTGGATTAGTCATAGAAGTCACTTCCATAAAGAAAACCTGCCTGTGTCGGGTGCTTTTGCCAACTCTGCACACCTCAAGACTTCTGATGTATCCTTAGCTTCACTCTCTAGGCTTCAATGTAGCTATCAAATTACTCTTGATCTTTCCGCAGCTATTGATGATAGATCCTCAGTCTTTCGGGGTGGGGGGAGCCCTAATCCTTTAATCCATCCACAAAAAAAAACCCAAGAAACCAACTGGATTTACACGTGAAGAGGAATGGTTGAAGGAAAGAGTGTAGCTTCTAGTCCTGTCTCACCCTCTCTCTGCTCTGGTTTCCTCCGTGGCCAGTTTCTGAGGGAATCTGGGTATCTGGCTCTAATGGGGTTTCCCAGATACCTAATGAAGGCTGTGTGTGGTTGGCATTAGAGAGCCCGCTATCATGTGTGGGTCTAGGGACAAATGAAGAAACAAGAAAGCACAAGCAAGACAAGGGCCACCGTTCTCGGCTTCTTTAAGCTACATGGAGATGGTTACAGGGGAAGAAAAGCTGTGCCAATATCAATAGCTGCACACATTTCAAGTCGAGATTATGAACATAAATATGAAGACTGCCTACTTTTATGCTCTACACTATGCCAAAGTTTCCAGCTGTTCACAATGAGCGACATTAATACTTAGATTTATTTTCCTTAGAATCCTTCGTAAAAGATAATTTTCAAAGAAAATAAATTACAAAGTGCCACAAAGGAAGAATTTATGGTGAGATTTGGAAAAAAGATCGACTACTTTCCCTTGCTTAGTACAAAAAATATATATGTATATATATATTTATATATATACATATATATTATATATATATACACATACATATATGCAGAAAAAATTGATTCCTGGTAAAATTAAAAAGTACAAAGTCTAGCTTGGGCCCAGAGATGGTTCAGTGGGTTCAGGCACTTGCCATCAAACCTGACAACTTGACTTTGATCTCAGGAACCTACATGATTGAAAGAAAGAACCAACTCCTGCAGGTTATCCTTTGACTTCCACGTGTACATGGTGGCTGACCTAAATGTGTCTGGCATGGCTGACATCCACATATATGCTATAGCATCTGTACACATGCAAGTGTGTGCACACACATGGGGTAGGGGATAAAAATGAAAAAAAAAACAAGAACAAATTAAAGATGACAACAACAAAATCTGGCTTGGAAAAAAAAGGTATGCAGAATAACCATACAGTTGAGGACTATAACATCGAGACTACAACGTGAAGTAGCCCTAGAATGCTCTACTTGTGAATGAAAGCCACACTTACCTAATGGTCTGATTATGGTAGCTTTTCAAGTCCCATCCAAGGCTGGCAGTGACCACTATCTACATTGGGAGAGAGAACAAAAGCATCAGGTAGGTCCGTACAGCCCACGCTACAACTACATACGGTCCTTGGTATAAATTACTCGTGAAATGTACTTGTCATTCTCCTGATTAATTTCCACAAAAATAACAGTTTACTATCCCTGTGTATATTTTAAGACTTAATAAATTTAGCTTTCCCAAGTGACTGGATGGTGTGTCTAAAAATATCTACAATGCGATTTCTGCCAGTGGATTTTGGAAGCTTCCAGACTTCAAGCCAGAGGTTGATTGGATGTGTCTGTGCTTCTAAATTCATAAAGAAGACGAGGAAGTACATCTGGCAGTACAAGTAGGTTTTGAAGTTTTACTGATTTTACCAGAGCCATAGCGGAGACAAGACGGGGGACTGTATGCTCTACACAGCCTGCTGGTCCCTCCTCCCTTCCCCTCAGCAACAATACTCGTCACCCTCATTTTGGTGAGGACAATATTCTTCTCATGATGTTATGTGTTGTCTCAAGTAGGTTCTTCTTAGATATAGGGATACTGCATGAATCCCTGGACTAATGGGGACACTTTTACTCTGGCACTCCACAAGACGTATTTAGCAAATGTGTCCTGACCTTGCTAGAGTCTCACTGACTTAGAGGTCACCCTATATCTACAGAAGACAAACGAAACCACTAGAAGTCAACCCTACCAGTCATGGGGCATGTGAGAAGAGAAAACGGCTCAACCAGTTGTCTCTCTTAGCAACCATTTATTTTTAAGTGAGTGATTCACTTGGCCAAAGCAGTGAGTGTGGCAATTCCATCAGAGGTCTGGGCCAATATCCATGAAGGAGTCTAGAGGAGGCGGAAAGACAAGTCTAAAAGCATCTGAAACCCACTGGTAAAAGTGCACGCACACACACACGCATATGCACACGCGCACACACACGCATACACACACATACACACATACACACATGCACACACGCGCGCACACAGACAGTACTGCTTTTCTTTCCACCTTTCTGCTCTTCCTGCTCCTCTGTGGCTTTATCCCACCACATACACATTACACCACGTGGCTCATATCTCATGCAAAGGTACTATACCCTTAGGGTTGTCAACACTATCTATGATTCTCTACTGCCTTGCAAGCTGAAGTCCAAATCCAAGGTTCTGCACGTTCTTGCCCCAAAGATACAACTTTTCTCCTATTAGTTTTCTATATCCCTCAAGTTCATATACTGGAAATTTGATCCTAAATGTATGGGTTGATGCTATTTGGAGGTGAAAACTCTAGGATTCATATTACAGGAATCCATAAGGATAGGATTCTTTGATGGGATTAGCAGCTAACTAAGAAGTAACTAAGGGCACAAAAGATAGTCCGATGGTTGAGGGTGGATCCACCGAGCCTGAGAAGCCGAGTTTGATTCCACATGGTGGAAAGGGAGACTTGACTCCCATGAGTTGTCCCCCAACCTCCATATATGTACTATGCCATGTGAACACCAGCACTCACACATACATATCATACCTACACATGAAAATAAACATATATGTATGGAGATGTAATAAATAAATTAAAAAGAAGAGAAAGAAAGAAAGATCTGAGTCGGAGTATTCCCTCTGGCTATCAGCTAGTACTGCCCATGCCATGTTGTGATGTAGCAGGAGGACTCTCACTAGATGCCAGCAATAGCTTTCAAAACTCTTGGTCTCCAGAGAGTCTGTAGCAATAGATTAATGCTAGTCAACTTGCTTGTCTGTGAACTTCCCAATCATGTGCAGAAAATCCCCCTCCTTTCTTCTCCATTTACATTCTGCCCAAACATAAAAATCTTGTACGTGAATGCTTCCCTGAGCATCCCAGCATGGAACGCTGTCTTCCTTCTAGAAATCAATATGAATCATTTGGCAATTAAGCTTGCCTTATGACTTCTCTTCACGTGCTTAATGTTACTTCCATAAATAGTCTATAAGTAGCTGGAGCCGGAGCCTTACATACATACAGCAGGTGCAGGATAAGACCTATGAATCTGCTCTGATTTGATGTCTGTCTTGGTGACATGCCATGTGCCTCACATATATGGGCATGGGTGACATGGACTTCAGCTCGGTCACTGAACAGTTTTGTTTGTTTGTTTGTTTTTTGTTTTTCGAGACAGGGTTTCTCTGTAGCTTTGGAGCCTGTCCTGGAACTAGCTCTTGTAGACCAGGCTGGTCTCAAACTCACAAAGATCCGCCTGTCTCTGCCTCCCGAGTGCTGGGATTAAAGGCGTGCGCCACCAGCGCCCGAGTCACTGAACATTTTTTTAAGGAAAAAAATGTAACACATGAAAATTCCCAGCTAGAATCTTATTCAGTCCTCTCAGGAAGGCAGCAAGAAGTAACCTGATTAATTTTTTTCCCCCTCAGAAAGCAGAACTGTGGGAACTGTAAGCACGGGAGAGGACCATGCATTATCTAATGCACGAGACAAACAAAACATCTCCTCCAGTTTTGTTCCAGGAAAATCACAAATCAATAAGGAAAGCTGATGAGAAAATAAAGTAACCAGAAAAAAGCCAGCATGTCAGCATCGCATCGATGGAGAAATGGAATCGTCTTCAATTACAACAACAGATTTCCCACAATCCATAAAAACCTCTGTTATGGGAGGCTTGAAACAGTTATGAGCAATGCTTATGTGCAACATAGAGACCCTCCGTCCCACCACAGGCGTCACTTACACGCGTTGGTTATTATGAGTGTGTTTAGTGCCAAACATAAGCGATTGTTTCAATTGCCAAAAGCAGTCAAATCATTTTTTTAGCTGAACTAGTTAATAAATTCCCTACCCCTCCCCCCAACCAAAAAAAGTTGTAGACCGAATAAGGGTGGCCGATGTGGTTTTGACACTTAGCTGCACGGAAGCTTAGCTCCCTAGGGGAGAAGAAAGAACTGAAGAACTCAGATAACTGTGGCTACAGGACTGGCTGTGTTATTTACTCCTTCACCACAGAGTGGAGAGAAGCACTTTAAAAGTTAATTAAATGGGATGAGACTCTTATGATTTAAACTTCCATCTATAAAGTTCCACTTAGCAAGTGTGTAATTGTAAAGGGCTCATCGTTTGCCATATTTCCTCCCAGGCTTGTGGCCCTCTGGGTTCACAGCAATGTTTAGCTCAAGAGAGAAGCTCCCAGCTCTTCAGGCAGAGTGAATGCAGAGATACCTGGCCTCCATTGAAAGAGACATCCAGTCGGAGCCACTCCTTCAGAGGCAGGGTGAATTTTGTTTTTACAGCGAGGTCTTCTCCTTTGACAAGATGCATTTGAATATGCAAAGCACCTGTAAAAAAAAAATGAAAGGTCCTGACACTGGCAAGGAGCCCCTCATGGTATGCGAAGACGCAATGCTCTTTCAATAATTTGTCTAAAAAGTTATAAGAATAAAACAGGAAATAAAAATTCCCTTTTCCCTCCTTTAAACAAGCCAAGCCAAGTCAGGTGCAGTGTGGTACACACCTGGAATCCCAGCACCAGAAGCTGAAGCAGGAGGATGGAGAGTTAGGATTTAAGGCCAGTCTGCCTTACACAGTGAATTCCCACCTTCCCACATAGGGAGATTTTGTGGAAGGAAGAGAGAGAGGGAGGGAGCAAAAAAAAAGCAAACAAAGCCAGCAACACCCAAAAATGTATTCATACATGCATTTCTTTGTAAATAAGGTATTTATTTTGAGTCCCTAAGGGGAGAAAAAAACTTAATTTGAAGCTCATGGTTGGTTCCCTATGGTCTTGTCTGCATAAACAACACTCCATTTCTATTTTCAACTTCTATTTCCTAATGAAAAGAAAACAAAGACACCTCTGTCTAACAACCTGAACCCAAGACTCATCTAGATCTCATCAATTTATTTTATCAACTTTACACAGTGGTCATAATTACATGATCATTTTTAGTAAGATTACTTGACCAAGTCTACCCAAAATAATCAGCTTGGGTTTGGGGTGTGTGTGTGTGTGTGTGTGTGTGTGTGTGTGTGTGTGTGTGTGTGTGTGATGTTTTGTGTGTGTGTGTGTGTGTGTGTCATGTTTTTCTTTCCCCATTCCTATTTTATTGGATTACACATCTACACAGCATTATTACAAAGCCCATACGACCACCACTGGCCTCTTGCAGAATAATGTACATTAGCCTCATAGAGCTCCGATGCTGACAGTATCTTCCTTATCCCAGACAGATGTTTCTGCTAGGAGAAAGAGTGTAAAAAAACGACAAGATCACTTCATGGCTCTGTTTATACTCACCCTCTTCTGTAAGAAACACAGAAGGTGTGCCGTACATCTCATTAGAATCAACAAAGTACAGGATTCCACAGAGACTGGCCTCGCAATAACGGAGCAGATAAAGCCACAGCGAAACAGTAACCCTAAAGGGAGGCGGAAGAAAATTCGCAGATTGATATCATCCGAGAACAGGTAATTACAGCTAACAATGACCAAGTAAATTGCTTTCTTTCTAACGAAGGGGTGGATTTGCCTTAGTGTTCATCATGGGAGATCGGCTTGCAAAGCCTGAGATTTTGAGACAAAAGGGGTCGTTATAGTAACTGCAAAGACTGGAGTTAAGCTCCTTTGTACAAAACGCGCTGACATTCTACCTTGCACCAAAACTGTTCCGGGGCTCTCTGAGATGCTCACGTGCCAGCAATTTGAATTCTTGATTGAGGCTGATAGAGCGAGACAGTGAATAAAAATACAGAATTTAATAAGAGGTGATATGATAAGGAGCTATTCTAATATCTGTGATTAAAAGGTAAAAAAAAAACCATAATTAGGGCTTTTTGAGCAATTTTGTTTCTTTCAAAGTTAAAAGCCCCGAGCGTAATGCTCTGCAAATGGCATCTCCACGTGACGTGTGGCCACAGATGCACCATCTTAACGCTTACATTAAGGTGCTGAATTCAGTAGCCCAGTTCTGGCCGACCGAGATGGCACACAACTCATCTAGCTATTCTATTCCTGCATGGGGCTATTTCAGTGGCGGGGGCATTATGACAGAGCAGACAGCACAGTTGATAACGTGTTGCTTTACCAACATGAACACTTGGGTAGATCCCCAGCATCCCAGGCAGAAGGCCGGGAGCGGTGTGCTTGCTTGTAATCCCAGTACTGGGGAGGCAGAGACAGAAAAATCCCTGGGGTTCACTGGCCAGCTTAGCCTAGCTGGCAAATTCCATGCCAGTGAGAAACGGTACCTCAAAAACAAGTTGGACAGTTCACCTTGAACAGCTGAAGGTTGACCTCTGGCTTCCAAAGGCACACACATCTGCCTGAACACCTACAGAACACATACGCACCCACACTCAATGCATATAAGAGGGGAGAATTGGTACTTCTGTGATTTATGTTATTTTATGGCTAAAATAACAGTAGCAAACTCAACCAGGACAGTTTTAGCCAAGATACATGATACATCCATCACTCAGGAAATATTTGCTAAACACTTGTGGGAGGCTCCACACTGCCGGAGACCACTAGTTCAGAGTCACGCAGTCGGGAATCGGCCTGTGTGGTGCATGCCGCGACTCAATGTAAAACAAACGCACCCTGCTCTTTCTGTTTCTCCCAGTAGTTAATTTGAAGCCGGGGTTACAGGAGCAGCCGCCCACAATTCTTTGGGGATACAGCCAAAGAACTCTTTCAGAATATTCTGGGCTTTGTAAGCTGGCCTTGAAGTCAGTGTCACAATATGCAAACAGATGGTGTCACAGACATCCCTCCTGACCCGCCCAGCTGAGCAAGCTCGTGAAGATAAGTTATTACAAGGAAGCTTAGCGAGAACATACGCTCGGTGAGTGACTCAAGATCTCTCTACCGCCAGCAGCACAGGAAGAATTAAATCACGCGGCTAAATCCATCTGATCTGAGGTGAGCTAAGAGCCATTTCCAGCATCTTCAGCTCAGCAGAAGGAAAAATAGATGTGGATTCTGCCGAAAGCAGTGGAGGAGATCAGAGGCCCAGGGTGATCTAGCAGCTCACCCAGTCTTCCAGGATGGAACCGGCCAAGGCCACGACTACAGTCCGTGCTGGCTTTGGATGGCTGCACATGAAGCTTCAGAAGACCTGAGCCTCAATAGTTTGTAGCTTGCTCATGTGATCTCTGGGACCAGCCCAAAAAGATGGAGGAAAGCGGAAAGCTCCTATGTACGGAAATAATTTCCACTTACATTTCTGGTTCTCCATTTCTCTTCAAGCATTTGTGCAAAGCACCTTGCCAAGCCGTGTCTTTGGAAGGGGTTTCCCCGCTAGCTGCCAGATGGTCAGCTACAAACAGGCCCATCCCACTAGCTCACGACCTGCCCTTCTTACGTGGGGTAGTCCACGCGCTGGCTTCGGGTGGCCTCCAGCTCTCGGTTCTGGAACCTCGGGAGCTTCTTCACGATGCCGGTGTTTTCTCCACTGGAGGCGTACGGGAAACTGAGGAGGGCAACCGCATCTGTAACCATCACAGAATTCACCTTCAGTTCTCTCCAGGGAAGCGCCCCTCTCCAAGGCACACCCTTTCTGGCACCCTCGATGCCCGGTTCCAGCCAGACGGTTAAAGGAATAGCCTAAAATTATGATCAAGAATTCGCAGGACCTGGAAGCTAAGCCAGGAATCACCATGCTAACTGAGCACATCAGCAACACCATCTTCATTCGTTTTCATTACAACTCCAAATTTTTATTATTAGTCCCATTCTGTGGAGAGAAAGCCCAAGGTTGAGTACACAGAGTTCAGAAGTGATAAGGACTGATTTCGGGTTTAAATTCAGGCATCTATCTGTGTATCTATCCATCATCTACCTACCTATCTGTTATCTATGTGTCTATGTGCCCATCATCTATGCATGTATCTATCATCTATGTATGTATGTATGTATGTATGTATGTAAGTATGTATTATGTATTATCTATCATCTGTTTTCTTCCTGGCACTCAAGGGCCTTGCACAAGGAAGGCAAACACTCTGCCATTAAGTTACATCTCCAGCTGGCTTTTTTGTTCTTAACCACATTGCATACAGCCCTTTAACGCTAGGGAAAGCATTTTCAATTTGTGTTACAGTTATAATGATGTTAACACTGACAGAACTCATGGTGGCACAGTCAGTTTATAGCAGTATAAGCATTACACATATATAACCTTATTAAGTCCTCCTTATCATGGCCAGCGTACAGATGGGGAAACAGAGGCACAGTTTGCCAACGTAGTAACTAACATTTGGTGTATGCCAGGCAGCGTGACAAGCACAGCTCAAAGGTAATATCACTAAACTTCACAACAAGTGATCACGTGGGTCCTTTAGCACAGTGCTTGACCGATGAGAGATGAGAACCTGAGCCTTGGGCGGGGGGAGGAAGAGGTGGGGCGCTGGGATTCAAACTCAAGCAATTTGGTTTTAGAATCCGTGTTTTTGAATCTACACTGCTTTTTGTATTATTTGGGTTTTGCAGTTCTGGGGATCAAACCCAGGTTCTTGCACATGCTACACACACACCGACCACTACTGTACCTCATTTTGATTTGGATATGCAGATTCCACTTGCACTCAGCATATTATCTCTGCACAAAACTACTAATAGCATCCCTAAAAAGGGAGCTAGGCTCTACTTTCTTTCCCAAGCATGGGGCTCTAGAGTATAGGCATATCCACAGCAGATCCAGGGGAAATCAGGCTCTTAGGTTCTTTATCTAACAGCCACTGCTTTAATGAAGGCTAAGTATACATTTCTATTTTCCATATTCCCTTGACCTAGGAATAACTATGCCTTTCTCTTTCTTAAAATGCTCCTGGGTTTAAACATCCATAATTCAATGAGAGAAACACAGCTCACTCTTCCTGGGACTCTTGGAGAGAACTGGTTTCTGTAACAGTCATCAAAAACACAGTATTGGCACAGATTTCAGGATCCTCAGCCTGGGAGGCCAGACAGCTCAGCTCTTTTCCCAAAGAGATACAAACTTTAGTTAAGTGTAGAAGTACCTTGAATTTAATATGATCTGAAAATCCCAAAAGCAGTTTTTAGAATCACCAGCCCTTGTATATATATTTAATAGGATTAAGCAAGCCATTTCCTCCAAAGCATCTAAATCATGACGTGAATTTCAGCTCCATTTGGGCACAGAGGACTTGCTGGTCTGTTATGAGTGCGGTGACGGAGACTGTGAATGGAGATACTGCAGTGAGCGGTCTTTAGACTCCGAAGATAGTTCATCAAAAAGACTGATTTCAGCTCACCCTTGGCTTGGCTTCTATGTGTGGAGGGAAGTGGAAGTGGCCAGACAGCCACATGTGTGCCAGGAAGCCTGAAGCAGATAGCAGAGCAACCTTACACAGGAAAACGAAGCTTCTCAAAAGAGGTTTTGCTCACCCTAGGACCAAAGTGCCCTGCAGCCAAGGACGATGGAGAAACAACTCTCAACCCAAAAATCTAGATAACTGCAGAAATACATAGTTTTGGTGCCCAACAATATCAAAAGCATGAACGTTTTCTTACCAACTCGGTTGGTTTAATAGTTCTGCTGTTTTTTTTTCCCTCTGTATCCATCTTATATGTCCTTTACCAGTAAAATTTATTGGCATTCTAAAAAGAATGACATTTTAGAATCCATGTAGGAGCCGGGCGGTGGTGGCGCATGCCTTTAATCCCAGCACTCAGGAGGCAGAGGCAGGCAGATCTCTGTGAGTTCAAGGCCAACCTGGTCTACAAGAGCTAGTTCCAGGACAGACTCCAAAGCTACAGAGAAACCCTGTCTCAAAAAAAAAAAAAAAACCCACGAATCCATGTAGGACAGGTGAGCATATAGGCTTGTTGTCCAATAGCTAACAGAGGCTGTTGGGAATATCAGATGTTCCTTGACTTATAATGGGACAATGTCCCCAAACACTCGAATGGCAAAATATTAAATATAAGAAAATGTACATAATACCCTACACTACCAATCATTACCATTTAGCCTGGTCTCTCTTAAATGTGCTTAGAGCACACATTTGTCTAGAGTTGAACAAAAGCATCTTATACATAACCTATCTTACAGTCAATTGTTGGCTCACACGACTCACTAAAACTCCACTGACAGTGAAAACCTCACTGTTGCAGAGGTATGATTTTCTACCGTCATAAGTAGAAAAATACAAGCCTGAATGGATGACTCAGTGGTTAACAGTTCTCTCTAGGCCACCAGGAGGACCTAGAGTCACATAGAGGTAATAATGTAACAAGCCAGTCATGGTCTTGTGCATGCCTAGAACCCTGGCACTTGTAATCACTAGAGTTTGCGGGCCACCAGCCTAACCCCAAAATTCAAACTCTAGCTTCAGGGAGAGATCCAATCTCAAAAAAATATGAAGAAAGTAATGAAGCAGGACACCCAATCCTCCACGTGTACACACAGGTGGTACACTTGCATAGACATATACATGTACACCACACACACACACACACACACACACACACACACACACACAGAAGTTGAAAAAGCCAAAGTCATCCCGTCATAAATCAAGGATCATCTGCAGTTGATTAGTGATGTCTATCACAAGAGCAGACCAGGTAGTGACAATACCATTCACCATCACAATGTTTATAGGTAAGTTAAGTCCAAAGAGATCTAGAGAATTATCCAATTGTCTCTGCGTGGTCCATGAAAGCAGGGACCACCTTCATTCACTTCTGTTCTCAGAGCCTAGAACAGTGCCCAGTGCTTAATAGGCGCTCCATAAGTACTGATGAATAAATGAATACATGTAACCATGGACAAGTTAGACTCCAAACCCGTCTCTCATTTCCAACACTTTCTACAAGTCTGGAATATGCCCCACTCTACCACACACAAATAGTTCATTCAAATCCTTGCTTCAAGTCTATCTTTGACTCTTGTATGAATGAGGTTAGATGAGGACAAATTAACATACACACAATACACATCATAAAGGCAATGCACGTTTGGAATACTTTCTGAACCGCTTTTGCTTTGTTTCTTTACATTTTAGAACAACAAGAGGCATTGATACTAAATGGTACAAATCCCTTCATTTAGAGACAAGAAAAATGTCACTGTCCTGTGATAATTGTGTGACTAGTAAGGGGCCCAGCTCTGACTCAAACTGGAGCTCCCCATACACACCAGTGAGGATTTTATTAACCAGACTACATCTTACAAGCGCTCTGAGAGAACAGATGTACATCTGCTATGCCTACTGGCTGCTGAAACATGAAACGTTTTGATATTGGTTAGCTAAGTAATGCCACCTTGAGTTCTCAAGGCCCTGCCACCTTCTCTGCTTCCCCTTCAGGTTAGAGACTGGCTCAGCATAGCCAGGGTGAGGGCAGGGTTCTCCAGCACCACCCTACCACCCTGCCTCATCACAAAGGCTCTTAACGCACCCATAAGGGAGACTGGGGTCCCCGTCTCTCCCTGGTTATTGGTGTGTGTGTGTGTGTGTGTGTGTGTGTGTGTGTGTGTGCACGTGTGTGTGAGCACATGAGAATTTGTGTGTATATGCTTGTGTGTCATGTGTATGAAGAATCAATGATTCACATCTGGAGTCTTCCTTATTTCCCTCTACCTTACATTTTTGAGACAGGGTCTCTCACTGAAGCTGGAGTTCCCCAATTCAGCTAGACTGGTGGGCCCGTAAAATCAAGGCTCTCTGGTCTCCTTACTCTGTGTTACATGTGCGATGCCACAGCACCCAGCATTTTACATGGGTTCTGGAAATTAAACTTAGGTCCTCATGCCTTTGTGACATCGTTCTTCCTGGTCCCTGTTGAATATTTTAATTTCATCCTTGGATGGGTCAGGACTAGGAGGATCTTGTAACCCACTGTCTAGTCCGGTCAGAGGACTGGGACCCTGACACGGAAGCCGAACTCCGGGGAAGGTCCTGCCTCTATGCAACAAGGCCTTTCTCAGGATGAGCTTCAGACCTAGCAGGAGGACCCATTGAGAAAGACCTCCAGCCTGCACAGGGAGGCACCTCCCTGCAGGGAATCTCTGGGGATAACATCTGCAAGCAGAACCGAGGGAAAAGAAGGTATGAGTTTTCAATCCTCAGAAGGACTTTCCAACAGGTCCATAAAATGGTAGTGGATACTGGGTGTACTGTTGCCCTTAAAATCAAGCCTGAAAATCAAATCAGTGTGGAGATAATTTAAATCATAAATGCCCCCCTAAGGTATCTGAGTAACGAACTGGACTCTTTTGGATGTCTGTGGAAAATCCGCTCTTAGGAGTCTTGAGAATACAGGTTTGAGTCCTTTGAACATGCTCACAGGTACACAAAGATTCCTGTGAGGATGTTCAGGGAAGTGAAAGAAAAGCCCTTTTTGGAGCCCATTCTCTTTGGAAAGATTCCTTGCTCAGCCTAGATATAGCAGGGAGAGGACCTTGGTCCTGCCTCAAAGTGATGTGCCAAACTTTGTTGATCCCCCATGGGAAGCCTTACCCTCTCTGAGGAGTGGATGGTGGGTGGGGTGGGTGAAAGGTGAGGGGAGTGGGAGGAGAGGAGGGAGAGGAAACTGGGATTGGTATGCAAAATGAGAAAAGATTGTTTTAAACAATAAATAGAAAAGAAAAGCCCTGTGTGGAGGTTGGGGCGGCTCAGTGAGCAAACCACTTGCTCTAAAAGCATGGGAACCCAAGTTCATCTCCCCACACCTATGAAGAAAAAGAAAGAAAAGCTAGGTATGGCATCACCCAGTACTGGGAGATGAATACGGAGGATGCCAGAAGCTTGCCACGCCAGCACATCTAGCCAAATAAAAGACTCAAGAGAGTGATAGACATCTAACAATGACCTCTGGCCTCTTCCTGTGCACATGCCGGTGCATGCATCCCCACATACGTGAACGCAAACACACATAAAACACCTTCCAGCACACACGCTTGGCCTGCAAACCCATCCAAGAAGACAGGTTAAACAAGTGATAGACTCTCAGACAATGGAATGCTAAGGATCTGTCAAAAAGAACAGAGCCAAGTAGCACGGCCTGATGGAGAAAAATCTCTGCTGCGTCGCTAATGAGTGTAAGGCAGAGCTGCTCCCGGGCTATCATTTGCTTGTGGAGACAAGGAGCTAAACGTAATGCTTCTATGTGCAGGGAATTATTCTGAAAGGAGAAGCAAGAAATGCTTGTACTGAGTTTACTTCTGGGAAAAGGACCAGAAAGAAGACTGGGGTGGGCGGAACTTCTTCCCGCTAAACCTTTTTCCACGATTTGAATTTTTTTACCAGGTACATGTACCAACCACCTTTGCAGCTAAGGAAGGCGAGAACAAAGGCCCTGAAGATTTCCACACAGGCGGAGAGAAGAAGGCAGCTGCATTCCACTGGCCTCCCCACCCCGGGCCTCTGAGGCTGTTCAGCTCAGCCCAATCGCTTCAAAGAGACAAAGTCCAGTGGGTGAAGGCAACATGATTCACATCGATAAAAATTCAACTTTAAAAATGTCTTCCCTCTAACTTAGAACCTGGGTTAGGGCTATATTAGCATATCTCAGAAAGGCGGCATAGCAAAGTCGAAAGGATGGAGGTTTGGACTCCAGTTAAATAATCTCTCCAAGCCTCTGTTTTTCCCCTTCATTAAGAAGAGGATGAGAATAATATTGTCTTTCCCACGAGACTGTTACAAGGATTAAATGAGACAAAGTGCCTGGAAAAAGTGTTTTGTACATTGCAAAGGGCAATGCAGATGCGAGGCACTAATTAGTGTTATTAGTGGGAATCTCAGACTACTGTGATTAACTGGGGATGGGGGGACTGAGTCTGTAGTTGTTTTTTTTTTAAGTCCAAATATATAGCTTATAATTAAAAATGGATCATCACGTCACTGGCTTGAACAATCCCAACGCATACACAGTTTGTTTGGGAGTTTGTTTTGTTTCTCTCCCCATAAAGACAAGTCAAGCCTGGCTCCAGTCAGACTTAAATTTCAACCATTTTGTTGCAATGGAATTTCATTCTAAGGAACCATACTTTCAAGGGGCGAGATGGCTCAGCAGGGAAAGGTGCTTGCTGCCAAGCTTGCTGACCCGAGTTTGAGCCGTGGAATCCACATGGTGAAGGAGAGAACCAACCTCCCCCATGAGCCTTGTCCAGTTGTCCTCTGACCTCCACACACGCATACATCATGGCACGTGCATGCCCCCTCCCCACCCCAAATAAATAAACAAATATAATTAAAATATCATACTTCAGATCTACCAGAACTAAATGTGAGAATGGCCTTTCATTGAAAGGAGAAGGAGCCGTCCATCATTCCCCAGAGTTTATCAGAGACCAGAAGAACTGCCATGAAGGGAGTACCCAGGGCAGAAGGCTTCCTACTGTTAGTGTGGTACTTGAAAATCTTCAGAGCCCGGTCCTAACCTCCCTCACACCTGAGGTTCTGCCTTCTAGTTCAAGTAAGCACTTCAAACACATGTCAAGGTGAAGTCTGCACCTTCATCCCAGGTCATCTGCAGTCAGTTGATATGATCCTTCTCACCAGGGCAGACCCAGCCTCAGAGCCGTCTTGATGGCCGCTTTAGGAAGGCCTCCCATGGAGGAATGACTGTGTCATACAACCCCCTCCCCCACCCAGCGCTATCGCTTCCCATTGTTCTTTTCCGCCCCATGGCCTCCCCTCTATTCCTCTGACTGTGAAAGCTGTGCTTGTCCATTGGGTCCTAGTCCAATGTCACCTGCCCTGTGGGAAACCCCAGCGGAGCGCATAATAAACACACAGGGGCTTTGTCCAAGGTGAAGGACATGGAATAAATAAATAATAAATAAACAACTTCATAACCCCAGCCAGCTGTATAACCCAGGGTTAAATATGAAGTTTGGGGGGCAAATGATATCCCGCCTTCTAGACCAACCCTGTAGTTAATAGCTGTACGACCCGAGACGGGTCATTGGATTACTCCAGCCCACTCATCAGCAAGTCTGAAGGCAGAGTGTTGGGAAGAGCGGTTGGATTCTTCCCACAGTGTCTGGCACATGACAAGTGACTGTGCCATAGCTGTGTTTGTCTCCCACACAGCCACTTTCAAGAGAGGGACTAGGTCTCCATCCCCGAGTTTCCAGCTTAGGGGAAGAGGTTCATAGAGGCCCGGCCAGCCTTTGTCTCATTTAACTGAACACAATACACATCAAGGGAAGCCAGAGGTCAGAGAGGCAATTTCTGATTGTGAAAAATAAAACACACTCGTGAACATACATGGATATTTGGGGTCAGGGCAAAGGGAGCGGCAATTTGAACTGGCTGTCAAAGTTTGGGGAGGATTTTGGGAGGGAAACGTGGGGACTGTGGCTGCATGCTGATGGCGCTGGTGGGGCTGGCTGGGTTGGTATAGGAAAATAGGCTCTTCTAGGTCAAAGGAACTGAATTAGGAAGACATAAAAGTGGGAGTGTCAGCCTCAGCCTACTTGTTGGCAAAAGAAACGACTGGGAGTCTGCAGCCTTAGCGAGTGTGGCTCTCAGAGGCCACCCGGGAAGCTACAGCTTGTGGGCCTGTCTGCAAGAGGCCAAAGGAAGATTCAGGGCCAGCTCTGCACCTCCTCGCCCTCCACAGGGGTTAGGGTATCTGGGAATTGTCACAGTATGATCCTCCCTGGAACATAGCATCATGCATTATCGTGGTCTATGGGAAACCAGAAAATATAGGCATTTAATTACAGGGTCCAGTGAATGTAGACTATGGAGGAGACTGAAGGGAAAATGCCAGGCAAGGTCACCAGCTCAGACCAGGTGGTCAGGGAAGTGGGCATTTGAGCAGAGGCATGAAAGAGGCAAGAAAACAAGCTGGACAAGAGATTTGGGGAATGAGCCTGTTAGGTGGCAACTGTCACTCAAATGTCCCAAAGTGGGACTGGACATGCTCTGTTTAGGGAGAAGCAGGCAGGCTCACGTGGCTGGACAAAAGCATGCCAGGAGATCAAGCCAGCAAAAGCCACACAGTAGGGTGGCTTGATCCTGAGCAGCAGAATGAGGGCCTTAAAGGGGGCACGAGGTGGCCAGCCTGCACTGCACAGGCAGCCTGGAGAGAGAGGGGGCAAGGGTGAAGTTGGAAAGCCACCACTAGGCTGTGGCCAGAGTCCAGGAGGGTGGGGACTTAGACCACAGTGCCAAGAGTACACCTGACAAGGAGAGATTGGACACAAGTCATATACAGTTGAAACTGTAGCCAGTGGCCCTGAAGGACTCTCCGCTTAGGGTGTGACAGAGAGGTGGTCTGAGGGTGGCCCAAGCTAGCCTGAATGTTAACCTTCCACCCCATCCCACCCCCATGAGGTTGATTCTTTCAGTGAGTTCAGGAATGAGTCAGACACACAGGGGACTTAAGGAATAATGCCCATCTGTTAAGGAAACAGACGACAATCTTGCCCGGGTATTGCTTGCCCAACCACCTATGGCTCCATGGCCAGAACATAGCAAGGTCAGGTATGTAGAAGGATGTGGCCAGGCCTTGGCACAACGCATCTGAAGGCTGTTAACTTTTGATCTGGGTTGGGCTTGCTCAGCAGGGCCAGATGAAAACCTGCAAGTTGTCCACCAAAAGTCCAAACAGTGGCCCAGCCTGGGCCTGGCAAAGAGGAGTGTCTGGGGGTCCTCAGTCCTATCCCTGAGCACAAGATAAGCTGGCAGCAGCGGGGACTTCAGCCATTCTCCTGAAAAACGCAGGCACAGGGGAGTCTGAGTCTTTTCACAAACAACAAAAAAGATGAACTCGGATAGGGGTACCGAAGTTCAGAGGCAAGACCATATAGGACATGAGATGCCTGACTCAGAAACCGGTTCCCAAGCCCTGAATCAACAGGACTGTGGTTTATAAAGAGGCCCAGACTTAACAGGTGAAGCTCAGATGGGGTCTCCTGATACTGTCACCCTTGTGGGGCAGTAAAACAAGTGAGAAGGGCCCTGCTAAGAACAAGGTCCCCACTCAGCCACCACCACCCCGCCTGGCCCCGCCCCCAGACCCCGCCCAGAGCCTCTGCCCCAGCCCACAGCCTCATCCAGAACAAAGGTCGAAGCACCTCCCACACCAGCTGCTTCTCATTCGGGTGACTTCTCTTTTAAGGAGAGAGGTAAAATGGACTCATTTCGGTAAACAAATCATAGCTACAGGTGCGGAGCTGGTTTGAGAGGGCAAGGAACTCCCGCCTCCGTTTGCAGAGATTTTTAACTCCTAAGAAAGGTTTTCCTCTGTGCTATGATTTGATTAGATTGGTTCTCACACCAAAAGTAATGTTCTGAAGAAAGCGGGCAGATAATTCCCACTGTGCCATTCCTGGGCCTTGCAAACAGGGCAGGGAACGACAGAAGAAAAGGCAGCTCCCATTTTCAGGGCGCCCCGAGAATGAGCCAGTTTATAAATGATTTCATTTCAAGACGTCCTGCTTGCAATTTGGTCATTTTTCAATGAGAAATATATACATTTGCAAAACATGAAATGGAATCATTAAGCCCTGATGAAGTCAGAGGCAAAGCAAAACTGGGGCTGTGTATGCCCTGTACTCCCTTCTGCTTGACAAATTAGGAGTCCCTGTGGAAGGCAGACCAGATAGGCACCAGCATAGGGCTCTGCCTGGAGGAGGGTGGCACCCATTAGCAAGGGGCACACAGCTCCCATATTCCAGATATCTAATGACCTAGTTCTTCCCACAATGCACACACATACACACAAATGCAAATACTATTAAACCTGAATTCAGTCTACAGTTAACAATATTCAATCACGCTGGTTCCCTAGTTTTGATACTGTGTTGTGATTACAGAATGCAGTAGCAATGGGAGAAGCTGAGCGGCACAAAGGACTTTCTCTACCATTTGTACAGTTTCTTGTGACTCTACAATTAGAGTAAAATAAAGAGTTTTCAAGATGCCAGCTGTTTAATGCATTCAGCAAGAACTGAGAACCTATACAGCCACACACACACACACACACACACACACACACACACACACACACACACATTTTTATTCTATATGAAGTCACTTTGGAACCTTACCAAGAAACTACCCCAGCCACTGTTTACCCAAAAGTCCCATCTCAAAGGTGAGAAAAAGCATGTCACTAGGGGAAGAACATAGATAGAGTCATGTCCTTAAGTCACCTCCCCCTGTCGCAGATCTGGAAAAGACTAGGTATGAGGAATGGACTGTGGAAAAGCCTGTTGTCATGGGCTGTGGAATTCGTGCACCTGCCAAGCCAGGCTGGGGGTTGGGCCACAGTCAAAACAAGATCAAAGTCCTCAGCACAGTCCCACTTCGTAGCCCAGAGATTGAAATTTGTAGGTGCAACAGAACCCATTTCAAATGCTGAGTTTACTCCATCTCCAGTCCTACGTAGATGAGGAACATCATAGACCTCCCGTCATGAGGTGGAGGGGGTGCTGAGGAATGACCCAGGAGCCTCTGTATGGATTCTGTGTGGGCTGTTTCACATGGTATTTAGGATAAAATGCAGAACTGAGACTTGCCCATCAGTGTGGCGGCTTGGTGCTGAGGACTGGCCATGGACTCAACAGTCATCGCTTGATTCTGAGGGGAGGATCCATTAGCCTGTTTTATAGGTCAGGAAACAAGCAAGGCGCGTTCTGCCTACACACTCAGAAGAGGCAGGCCCCAGCCACAAGCTGCTACCCTGAGGCACAACCTCCCTATCTGGTACTAGGATTGCTTTTGGGGGTCTCTCTCATCTCTTCCAGGATAGAACGTTTTTCTTCTAAATAACAAAAGCTGTGGGGCTTGCTGGGGAGCTAGTCTTTGTTTCAGCGGCATTATTGTTTCTCAGCAGCTCAGAAGCTCTCAAAGGTTCCCTCCTCTCCTTCCATGGCCCCTTGATCCCTTTCTGTCTTTCACCTTCCTCCCTATTGTCCCATAATCTTTCTCCTCTCTTTCATTTTTTTTTATTCGCTCGCTTTTGTCCCCAAATTTAAAACGACAGACACAATGAACTTCTCCACTTTCCTTGTCTTATTGATGCTAACTTAAAGAATCTGCTCTCGTGGCCTGGCATGATAGCCCAGTGGGTAAAGGTGGTGGCTGCCAAGCCTAACGATTTGAGTCCAATCCCTCAGACCTACATGGTAGAAAAAGAGAAATGACTCATGCAAAACTGTGCTCTGGTGTCTATGGGACACACGCACACATACTCACGCACACACACTCGCACACACTCACATACACTAACACACACATACTCATGCATACACGCTCACACACATACACACACTCATACACACACACCCATATACACTCAAACACACTTAAACATACACATATGCAAACACTCATGCACGCACACACACACACACCCACTCACGTGCACACACACACTCACACACACACTCACACACATACACACACTCATACACACTCTCATATACACTCAAACACACTTAAACATACACATACGCAGACACTCATGCACGCACACACACCCACACACCCACTCACGTGCACACACACACACTCACACACACACTCACACACAAACATACTCAAACACACATGTACTTTATGAAAGGAATTTGGACCTGCTGTCATTTGACGGCACTGGTCATCTGAAAACACAAGAATTGTGCTCTGCCATGAGGCGAGTGACCTACCACTTTCCAGAGGACACTGTGGGATCCTGTTGGCCCAGAGGCTCCAAATATAGTCCACGTTCCACTCCAGGCACACCTGATGGTCTTTGAAAGGCCGTTCAAAAGGTGGGACCGTCTGCAGCAGGGTGTAATTCTTTGCTACTGCATGCAGCAAATTCTCCTCCCCTCGGACATTCAAGCCCCCACCACTGTGCCTGTGAGTAATCCAGGCTCGCAGGATCACCGTGGACACAGAGATGGGGTGTCTGATGAAGTAGTCATCCCTGTACACCATAATGCTTGGAAACTTCACGTGTACTATCTGTGTCCTGCTGGTGTGAAGGTGTTTCTCGTTCCTCCACCTCTTTTTGTACACGGGAATGCTACTTCGGAACTCAGACGAGACAACGGCTTCCAAATTGACAACACAAGGCTGAGAGCATAAATACTCGACGGAGACTTCAGAGACATTGCGCACGCTTCCTTCAAAGGCAGTAAAATAAATAAAGTCTGCGTACGTTGCACCCTGCTCGGCACTGGGCAGCACCGACGTCGTCAGGGAAGTCTGCCTGCCCAGAGATGGCACAAAATTCTGAAAAGAAGAGAAAAAGCAATAGAGAATACTTTAAAATATCATCCTAGTAACACATCCAGGGATTGTTATTTTCTTGGCATTGAAAACTACAGGTCTATGTAAAGGCGATGAATCTGGACAGTAAGAGATGTCAAAAGCATGACTATTAGACTGGGAAAAAACCCAACACACATACGCAAATGAAGATCAGATCACGTTGGTCTCTCTCCCTAGGCTCAGGAACATCTGCTGATCAAAATCTGGCTTTCAAAGCTACGTGGCAGTCACTCCTGAGCTGGCTTTCTGAACGACAAGGCTGGTCCCTGGCGAAAGGAATAGCCAAAGGGTCCTTGCCTTAGAATGAAAGAGGCAAGCCAACTTCAGACACAAGCTACTCCAAATGGTGGCCAGACACTGCCAATCAAAGGGCTGGAGGGAAGCTAAGAAAGCATCATCATGGAATAAAAAGAAGGCTGGCTTGGTCTATGAATGTGAGTCTGTGGTCATGAACTATGGCTATCTGAACCCTTCTTGACATGACTCAGGTGTCCAGAGCAAACAAGGTCACTGTGACCACTTTACATCCATGTTGATGGTTAGGACTGAAAGAAAAAAAAAAGATGTGGAGAAATTGGAATCCCTAAGCACTTCAGGTGGCGATGTAAAATGGCGCAGATCCTAAAGCCACTTCTGTTTTTCAGGGGAAAAAAAAAAGAACTATGTGGTCTGATCCCATGAGTCCTCTTCCAAATATACCCACAAGGTTGAAATCAAGAACTTGAGGACATAGCTATATGCTGACATCCATAGCCACCCTCTCCCCGACAGCTAAAAGCAGCTCAAGTGCTCATCCATGATGGGAAGAGCGGGCTAAGTGCACTACAACGGAATGGGATTCGCTAGCCTACAGAAGACCGACAAACCTTGGATATGCTTAGTAGGATAAGACAAGCACAAAACAGAAGTACTGTCTGAGGCACTTAAGGAGAAGGTAGAGGAGTCAGCCTCGTGGTGGCAAAATGGAAAAGGGACTGCCAAGGTCTAGGGGCAGGCCATGGGTGGTTCATGTTAGAGTTTCCCTGCAAGGTGATGAGAACGTGGTGGAGACCGAGAGAGGTGGTGGCTGTGCAGAATGTGAGCTTACTTAACACTAGCGAACTCCGCGCTTCCAAACAGCAAGCTTTATAAATACTGTATCACAGTTTGAGACGAAAAGCCATTTCATTTGCCAGCTGTGATGATGCATGTCTCTAATCCCAGCTCTCTGAGGGCACAGGTGGGAAGATCTTGCAAGTTTGAGACTAGTGTGGTCTACCTAATGAGCTCCAAGCCATCCAGCGGTACAAAATGAGACCTTGCCTTAAAAATGGGGAAAGGGGGTGGCAAGATGGTTCAGTAGGTGGAGGCGCTTGTTGCCAAGCCTGATGACCTGAGTTCATTCCCAGAACCTACATAGTGGAAGGAGAGAACTTAGTCTCAGAATTCTCTCTGACTACCAGGCATATGCTATAGCACACGTGTGTGCGTGCACGCGCACACACACAAAATAATGAACATAATTCTTAAGAATTTAAAACTACTTTGGTCTTACAAAGAAAGAGAAGGAGCTCCTTTCTTTATTCTGGCTTAGAACCACAGAGAAGCAAAGGTGGAAGAGAACTGAATTCTTGCATCAGGGAAACACACCTGTCAATAGCAGTCAAAACCAAACCAAACCAAAACAAAACAAAACAAACAAACAAACAAAAAACCATGGCTGTATGACAACCAAACAATGAACACGCCCAGCGCATCAGCACCAGATGCATGACTGACTGGGGGTCTAGATCAGCCTATGGTAGAAAGAAGATTCCATTGGGCTTTGAGGGGTGAGGAGACGTTTGGGGACAATGCAAGGGAAAGGCTGAAAGTGGTATTAATGGCACGATCGGAGCAAGTGGCAGAGACCCAAGGGTTCAGGAGAACGCAGCTGGGCTGGGCCAGAGGACAGAATAATGGCGGAGGTGCAAGCAGCATGGGAACCTGAGATGACAGAGAGCATTTGGCTCTGGGGAACAGTGAGTGACAGCCCAGGGCAAGAACTCTTCCCTCGGCATGCAGGCTTCTGTGGAAAGGGTGCTGTTTTCTTTTGGACCCCATGCACACGGGTGAGAGTGACTATCCAGCAGACATATGAGGAGCTTAGTCATAACTCAGTGATGAGTAAGGCCCCACTCACGGAACAGAATAGCAAATTAAAGCCATGCAGAGCATTTTTAACCTATTGGACCCTCAAGATCAAGGTCAGATTTCATCTTCCCCTGGCTGTAGCGGGTGGGGGGGGACCACCTGTGCCACTGGTGACGATCATTTCTACAAGGCAATGGTGCAATACATACCCTCTGACCCAACAACCCGACTTGCAGAGATTTATCCTATAAATATACTACATCTGTGGGAGAGGGTGTAAGTACAGGCTTGTGTCTGCACTATCCGTCTCAGCGGAAGAGAAAAGGTGTAGCTGTCCATTGCTTACATAGACGAAGTATTTCCAACCCTGGAGCACTCTGTAGCCTCGAAGAGACTCGAGATCTTCACACACAGAGGAGGGGATTGTCTCTGAAGGGGATTTTGGGTTTGGAACTCTGGATCCTCTTGTCATTTTTAAGTGGGTTCATAAAGTGGGTTACAGAGCACACAAACCCATACATGGTGTAAAAAAAGACTCACTTGAATACACATAGCATCAGTTGCTCCCATGGAAGATGGAAGGATGAAGTGGCCAGGAAACAAACTGAGATAGAGAGAGATAGGGGTGTTGCTATCTCATTAGCTTTTGCGTTCTTGGTCACATGAACATCAGAGCAAGAGCACCTATCCTGAGGGGTGAAAATGTGAGGGTTCACAAATGGCAGAAAGGGAAAAGAAAGGCTGGCCGTTCCTTGGTGTTCATCATGGGAAACCTGGGGGAAGAAATCTGGAAGGAGTGAGGACAGTTCAAACTGCCCAACCCCTCGGGGAGAGGCTTGTTTCCTGCACTGCTTTGTATGGCTAAATTACAGAGAGAAAACACCTATAAAAATAATCTTGTAGCTGGAAGTGGAGCAGGAGCCCTTGGTGATGGCTGGTCCTGTCCTTCACTGTGAGCCCTTGGTGATGGCTGGTCCTGCCCTTCACTGTGAGCCCCTGGTGATGGCTGGTCCTGCCCTTCACTGTGAGCCCTTGGTGATGGCTGGTCCTGCCCTTCACTGTGAGCCCCTGGTGATGGCTGGTCCTGCCCTTCACTGTGAGCCCCTGGTGATGGCTGGTCCTGTCCTTCACTGTGAGCCCCTGGTGATGACTGGTCCTGCCCTTCACTGTGAGCCCCTGGTGATGGCCGGTCCTGCCCTTCACTGTGAGCCCCTGGTGATGGCTGGTCCTGTCCTTCACTGTACAGAGGATGAGACAGCAAGCACTTTGCTGCATCTCACATGACCCCACTAGAGTGGGCTAGCAGAGCCCAGCCAGGAGCCTGCTCTTTCTTCACCTCCACCTGCCCACCAACACAATGCCACCTCAAACCACATCATGGTAAGACAGACCCACTGTGACCTGGGAACTTTGAGATGCATCCTGTACCTTTTGCACAAATAGATGAGTGAGTGTTGGTCCACAGGAAGAATGCATTAATTTAACACCCAAAAGAATTTCCCAAAAGCCAACTGCAGTGATATTTTGGTTGCAATCTAACAAATAAAGCTTGTCTGAAGCTCAGGGGGGCAGAGCTAAGCCACTAGTTAGCCATAGAGGCCAGGCAGTGGTGACACACACCTTTAATCTCAACTCTTGGGAGATAGAGGTAAATGAATCTCTGTGAGCTCAAGGCCACCCTGGGCTACACAAAACTGATCTAGTATAAAAGAGAAACAGAGCCGGAAGATGGTGACTCACACTTTTAATCCCAGTACTAGGGAGGTGGAGATAGGAAGGGCTATGACTGGGCAGAGAAAGAAATATAAGACAAGAAGAGATAGGAGCTCAGATGCAGTCTGAGGATTAATAGAGACAGGATTGCTCCTTCAATCTGAACATTGGTAGAGGTAAAAGGTCTCTTTAGTGGCTGGCTGCACTGCTTTTCTGATCTCTCAGTTGTCACCTCCTAATATCTGACTCTGGGTTTTTATTTATTAAGACCAATTAGAATTCGTGCTATACCAATAGTCCTTGGTGCCTGGGGACCTAGGCCAGAAGAACAGCAGACAGGTGGACAACACATCTTATGATTGAGCAATGCCCCAGATGGTTTCCCACAGAAATCCATGCAAGGAGCTGTTCACTTCATGAGGCCAGACAAGGCCCAGTGTCCGGAGCCTGCCTTGGTACAGTGCACACCATAACGTGTTCTCTTCCAAAGAATGACTCCCAATCTCAGTCCTTCCATGCCTCGCTGAAAAACTCACCAAGTCCTGTTTTCTTGCTATTTTTTTCCCTAGCACATTTTTCAACGTTAAAAGCACAGAACTCTCTTTTAAACAGAAATGCGGGAGGAAAGCCATTTGATTCCCCCTGAAAAGTGTGGTTCCTAATAACCCAGTTCATTATTTTACATCTGATTGCTTGAAAATGCACCCATCACACTTTTCTGCATTAATAAGGGCAGCGTGCCACGGTTTGCCTGGCGTGTTACACTCGTCACATTGTGGCTGAGGGAGGTGGAGTCACACCTTACTCTCCACCTCTCCAGGGCTTTCCTTACAAATTCTGTTTCAAAGAAAATGTCTGGATATTCGCATGAAGATGACTGTATTTTCATCTGGTTCTAAGTCTTGAGTCAGCAAAAGCAAACAAAAAAAGGATGCAGATCCTAGACACATGTTCTCCGGCATGAGAGTCGGGAGGCAGGTCAGCCACAGGGACAGGCTGGAAGAACAAACAGACCCTGAATTCCAAAGCCTCGCTATTTAACAAAAGGCTGTGAAGGATTTTATTAATGGTTTTATACTGGTTGCATGTCAAAATTATAATACTTGGATATAACAAATTAAAATATATCAAGATGAATCATAGCTGTTCTTGTTTACTTTTTCCAATGTGGCGACTACTAAACATAAAATTGTAGATGTGGCTGGAATTGTCTACAGATGGTGCTATTCTAGATTGGAGATCATTTGGCTTTTTATAATAATAAAAAAATGACCACATGATAAAAACCAGTCATCCCTCAGTCTCTGAGAGGCATTGGCTCCCAGACCCCAATAATATGAACATCTGTGGATGCTCAGGGACCTTACACAGAACAGGGCAACTGTGAAGAACAGATCCTCATATGTGTGTACAGGAGCACACGCATGCAGCTGTGTGCCCACACATATGGACGTGATGGCCATTGTTCCACCAGTACCATTCACTTTAGTTTTGTTTGTTTAGTTGCGGTTTTTTGTTTGTTTGTTTTGCTGTGGGTGAGGGTTGTTGGGTTTGTTGTTGTTTGTTTTGTTTTTCTGAGACAGGCTCACTCATTGGCTTGGAACTTGCAAAATAAGCCCAGTCAGCTGGCCAACAAGCCCCTGGTATCCTGCTGTCTCCACTTCCCCAGGACTGAGAATGAAAATACACCCCATCATATACATTTGGCTCTGTTTGGTCATTTACGTTTTAGAGGTAAAGTCTAACTATGTCATCCTGGCTAGCCTTGAACTCATTAAGACCAGGCTAGTCTTGAACTCATTATGTAGATCAGGCTAGTCTTGAACTCAGAGAGATCTGCCCGCCTTTGCCTCCTGAGTGCTGGAATTAAAGGTATGTACTACCATGCCTGGTCAATACTCAACTTGTTTTTTCCATGTGTTCTGGAGATGGATCAGGTTCTTGTACTTGTGAGGCAAACATTTCACTGGTCAAGCCATCTTCCCTACTCCCTTGCTGTATATTGCAAATGATCTCTGAGTGATTCATGTCTAAGCTGTATAAATGCTTTGTGCATATTTGCTATATGATACGGTTTCAGAAAATAACAACAATACCTGTGCACGTCCAGTACAATTGTTTGTCAAACAGTTTTGACCCTTGATTGGTTCAACTCCAGGGACTTGAAAGCCATGGCATATGAAGACTGACTCACCTTGGGTCACATGCGTTCACTGTGGCAGAAAAAGAGCCAACAGGATGACATATAACCAAAGGACATTGCTGTCCCCCACAATTTTTGCTCACCAACAGGCACGCTGGCTGGCTTGGCCTGTAGTTTGCCAACCACTGCTCTACAGCACCAAGCTTTCTTCCTAGACAGCGTTCTGAAGCACTGAGTGATAGAAGCTGAGCCCTGAATACAGTTGCTATGGGAGAGAAGGGATAAAAGACTCAACTCGGCACAATGACCCAATGAAGCTTGACGATGTGTTTTTCTAAGGCTCCCAGGTAATAGGTGTTGACATCCTGCTATGGCTTCTTTCAGAAAAGATTCAAGTTGGATATGACCCTGATGGTAGGCTGTGCAGAGAGATAGCTTATTTGAGAAGAGGGAGAAGGGATGTGGCAGTTGGCGTGTAAGAGGGACTTCAGGATGAGGCCATTTCCGTAATACAGTAGGGATATGCTAGCCCCAGAGAGGATCCTACAATCACCCCATGTATTACGTGCAGAGCATTTGCCCATGTCCTCTGAACCCTGAGGATCTCTGTCTTTGGGACATCTCTGCAGTGAAGGAAGCTGGCCTCTTCCGGGCTGGAGAAGGCCCAAAGGGCAGCTGCTCCTCCATGAGCTGTGGCTACCTCTGCTATGTACAAAACCAACACCGATTAGTAACACATCACACTCTAAATATTGATTAAGCCAAAGCTGATTTCCTGGCTCAAGTCATGTGTGTGGTTGTCAGCTGCTTCCTGCCAGGAAAACAAGGCAATTAACTTGAAGAGTTCCAGCTTCAGGCCTGACACGTGTCCAGGCTTCATAGGTATTTTCCTGTGCCAGGGCGCATTAACATAAACTAAAACACCTGCCTACACTTTTCCTAGTCTAGAAACTTCTAAGCCAGAGTCTATATCCTTGTTACACCTCCAGATTCTAAAAGAGACCTTGGCATACAGTAGGAATTGTGTGTTTCCCGGAAAAGAAAAAGCAGGTGGGGAAGAGCACCTGCCAGGTGTTTTGGAGGTCAGTCTCCTGCTACAGCTTCACAGCCCTGGCAGGTACCTGGACAGCAAAACATCTGATGCAAACTTGAGAGGACACTGGTCTTCCTCGTTGTCCCATGTTCTCCCACAAGTGATATCGCCAGCCCACCCCTCACTCGGCCTTCTTGGTCCTCTGCAGAGCTCCTGACATCGGCATTGCCAGCTGAAGGAACCTGAGAGGTCGCAGAAGTGTCATCAACTGGACCATTTGGGGTAGACTCTCATAGTCTGCTCACCCCTCCTGACCTTTCAGACAACCGCTCAATGTCCTGGAACTTTCCCATGCCTCCAGAAAAATTTAAAACCTACTTCTTGAATTAAGAAATTTCTCACTCCTCCCCCCGCCCCCACCTCATCCATGCTGGATTCTGGTTCACCTGGTGAGTTCATCCATGTTAATATGATAATATGACAGAACCACATGCCTGCACTGGTATTCCAGCCTTGTGAGTTGATGCCGTAAAAGAGAAAAACAAAGGCAAAAACCACGCACCGCTCAAATGCTCTGCAGCTCTTAGCAAGGCATTCAGGGTGGGAAGAGGCACCCCCAGCCCCTTCATATCATGCTGTTTAGGCGACCATATCAATGTTCCCCTCCAGAAGCTAAAGAACTGCTCTGCACACTCAGGGCTGGGAAGAGACTCCAGAGTCCTCAGATAATGGGTTCCAACAGGCGGGAGCCCCAGTCAAAGTCAGATTTGAGAATGCCATGCACAGTCAGAAAACAGAAACCTTTTTGCCTTCGTAATTGTGTACTGTAACATTTTTAGAAAATGAAATAGATCAGTTAATGCGTGTTCGTGATAGAGGACCAAAGTTAGAAACCTGAACTCATTGATTCAGCCTGGGCATCAAGGACAGATGAGTCCATATATCTTCTGGGCAAAGAAACAAAACTACCCACATGGGCTAAGCTTCTTTTAGGATGAGTGCGTTTGATTCCTTTAAGCAAATCAATAAGAAGTGACTCTGTCCAAATAGCCCTGTTCCACAGAGCTGGGAAACTGGCTTTCTTCTCTACATGGTCCACTAGGTATTGAAGGAACGAACAGGGATTGGGAAATCTAAAATCATTCACTCTCACCACAGGACGTTCATTTACACTTACCAGTGTGTGGGAGCAGATCAGATATGCAAACAATAATCGTGTCTGTTTTTCTCGTTCCTGCCCGCTCATTCCATCCATCACCTAAGAAGACCTTGGCTCAGAACTCTTTCTTCCCAAACTGCCTCGATCAAACTTTCATAGGTCAAAAAAGCAATTGTATTGGCTTAAAAGTCCTATTTTGTCCAATTTCTGCTGACTAAATAAGCGAAAATTCTCCTGCTATCCACAAAGCATGCCATTACGCAGAATGACCAATGATGTCAACATGGCCTTCACCATCAAGATCTGTCTGGGGAGACATTTCCCGTCAAGCGTTGTCCATTCCCAGACAGAGCCGGCCAGAGATGCACCATCCCAACAACGATCAATATTTCTACTTGTGTAAGAGAAACTAGTCAGCCTGCTTTTCTGTTCTGACTCAGACCCTATAAGAATAAACACAGTTGGCTTGGTTTTGCTTCCCTGGGGCCTACTGTGTGCTGACCACTTGGCCTCGTGTTTCTTGCCTTCCAGAAACACTCCATATGACACCCTCTGCTCACTTGACTTCCTGTCTCTACCCTTCAGCTTAAGGTCAGGAGAACTGGAGACCGCTGTATCGTCAGTCTTGGGGGGACGAGATAGTCTGTCACAGAGTGACACGTGGGCCTGGGTGTACATGTCAGCATGAGTAAGCCTTTCTCCAGGTAAGACAGGAGGCAGGGGCTGCAAGGCAGAACCTCGTCAGCAATTCCTCAACCTCTTCCTTCAGTTCCTCCCTCCGAGGGACAGGACAAGCCAATAGACAGAGTAACTGAATTCACTTTGGGCTATTTATGGTTTGCTCAGTCTATCCATCATCTCAGAGAATGGCTTGGGTTCTTTATTTCTTCTCTTACACACTTCCTATGGCTCCTGCACTCTTGGCAGCCAGGGAAAGCAGGAGGCAAAAGACAGGGGCCACAGCATGGGAGAGTCAAGAGAATGATCTGAAATGTGAAGGTTACCTCTGAATTTCAAGTATTCATAATCACAGTTCCCCAAGCTGTGGGTCCCTGACTTTTTTTTCTTAAACTTTTTATATTCTGTGCTGCACAACGTGAAAGGATAATGAATATCCCTAGATGGGTAATGGATGGGATGTACGCACTCACAGGGATTCCGGTACAAGCCGATCGTAGCCGCCGTCCGCTAACGATCTCTCCATCTAAGGTCCTCTTACTCCTTCGTCCATAGTTGTCTAACAAGCCCAAATGTCCACGCCGAATACTTCAGCCATACAGCTGACATCAATATTGCCTACCGTGAGATTTACTTTCTCACTTAAGGAAAAATAATTATTCATTAGAGACTAGAGCTCAGCGAGACAGAATTGCCTTCTAGGAGCCCAATGTCAAGGGCAGGACTAGGCCCTGTTCTAGCAAGGTAAGGTGAGGAGGGGAAGCACTGGTGGTGGATGGACCCAGCAAGAGGCTCTCGGGGCACAGTCCCCCGTGAGGGGACTTCCCTGCAGCAGTGACATCAGCAGAAGCAATTCAGCCTCATGCTTCCGAGGCCCTCACTCTCCCTGGAGGCTGTGTGCATCTCGACCTTCGGTGACATCAGGATTTTCCGATAATCACTCGAACCAGGCATCGTTTCTTCAGAAATCTGCTTGACATGGCTTCATGACTATCTTTCAGGCCTCATTGCAATTATTCACACTCCGGTAGTATCCTAGCTATAGTCACAGCACTCCTGTGGGCTGGGACTGAAGGTTACTTTGTCCCAGCTGATGAAGCACCCCAACTCCAGGGGACAGGCTCCCCGGAAGGGAATGCTCATCAAGCTGCTTGCATCCCAGCCTGTGGGCAGCTGACATAAAACAATGAATGACCCCCAAGGCATCTGTGACTTGGAATGTAGTGCAGCCTACTGCTTGGTCACCATCTGCTTAGGACACAATGCTACACGCTCAGAGACTGCACCTCCATTTTTGCCTCACCCTTACCAATGGCAAATAGTTTCTGAGTTTACTTTTTTTTCTTCCTCTTTAATATCCTGCTTCTATTCTGTGGTCTGTCCTTCCTGCCTTGTATATTTTAGGTTACTTGAGACATGACCTCACATCCTGGACAGTTGCACCATAGCTGCTAATTGCTGGAGCTCTGCTAATGGACTGCACATTTGTGTAGGAGGGGAATGGGCCATAAGAAGCAACATCCAGAAGCCAACGGGCTAGCGTAGGTCAAAGTGAGGGCTCTGGAGAGGAGGTTGTTGGTGTGGCCTGCAGCAGCTTGCTTAACCTCTCCTCAGAGCGGTGATCATCACAGCCCCTGTCTCACAAAGGGTATTACTGAGATTAATACTAGGCAGTGACCACACGTGACTTAGCACAGTGGAAGCTGTTATGACTTCTTAATTCTGGAACGGCTTTCACCACCAGCTCCTGGCTAGACATTCTGCTTTCTGCCCGCCTCTAGCGCTCAACAAGTCAGCTCCTCCAGGAAGCACTCCAGGAGAACCCACACGATAAAGCTTCTTCATTGCTTCCCAGTGTCCTCCCTCCCTCCCTATCGCCTTCCCTCCCTGTGTGTGTGTGTGTGTGTGTGTGTGTGTGTGTGTGTGAGAGAGAGAGAGAGAGAGAGAGAGAGAGATGTTTACATTTTCCCCAGTTCACACCCCAAGCTCCACCACCTTTGGCAAACATCTCAGGTCGTCCACCCCAGGAGAGCACAACCACCAGCATATGGCTGGGCACTCCTAACAGAGCACGGAGGCCTCCTCTGGAACCCAGCTTGGGCTCACTCAGGTGGGCAAACCCCTCTCAAGCAGTGCTGCATGGCTCGCTCACGTCTGTGAGCAGGATGGTATAAGTCCCCCAGATGGTGACAGAGCCCTCCTCCCCATCACTTTCTCATATCCACCCCTTCAACAACTACCGAGTCATCCATCCATGTTCTGCTCCCCACGCACTTCCCTTTGTTGCCCTGCAGACTCCACTATCCTGTCCCCTTTGGGGTCTGTCCCTCTAACCTCCCTTGGTGAGCGTAGAACTTGATCCACCTTCTGTCTCTACCACGTTAGCCATTAGGTTTTACACTTGTTACTCTGATTTCATCAGCTGACAAAAAGAGCCCCCCCCCCCAGCAAGGCCTTGAGAGTCACACGGGGAACTTTCCAGATTACCTGCATGGAAATCTTTCATGAACCGCTCAACTACATAAATTCTGTCTCTACGCTAACCAGCAGTGCCCTGTATACAGGATCATCTGTTTAAATGAAAACCCTGTCATTTGTCATGGCAGCTTTATTTATGAGTCTGTGTACTGTAACCCAATGGCATAAATATTAAATAATAACATCCCTCGGGCAAAAAAGAAAATCATTCCCATTACCTGGCAACTTCTTATAAAAATAGGAAGTAAGCCCAACCACAAAAATTGGTATTGGCGAATTCTATAACACAAGTATAAGCAAGCATTGTTCAACAGGTAGAGGGGCACAGTTACTATTACGCGTTTTTACACTGTCTTGATTTTAAAAATGAGACGGCCAAGAAGCAAAGAGTGTTTAAAAGAACAGCAAACTGGGGTTAGGTGACAAACTTCTTCAAACCCAAATTCCAGTTTCTGTCAGCATCTCCAAGCAGTTGAGCTTTCGAGAAGACCAGACTCCAAACACTGCCGGTGCCACATGGAACGGGGTTCTGGACAAGGACATTGCTCGTTTTTTAAGCATTCTGTGAATTTCCTATTACATCAGTTTCATGATTCAGCATTTTCCTTTTCATTTATTTACAGTAATATACGGTGAGATAACCCAAGCTTTCGGCAGGATCCTGGAACATAAGGTAGGCTGGGCAGCAAGGGTGTAGCCTTCTGTAAATAGACTACTGCTCAGAACTCAGGAACAAATGGGAGAAAGCAAGTCATCCAAAGAGCTGGGAAATATCTGGGTCTCAACTACTGTGGTATTTAAAATAGGTTACTGCCATCTAGTTCGTAAGTCTAACAGCAGGCAAGTAGTGTACAAATTGTAAACCGACGTGCATAAGCCAAACACAGCTCTGAAATGACAACGTTCAAGACGCAGCTAAAGTCACCACTCTGGCGGTAGCGTGGTACAAAGAAGTAGATTTTGTTCTGGCATCCGCAACTTGGCTGGAGTGACCAAGGAGTTGAAGAGCCTCTGGAAACGCGAGGTGCGGTGGCACAGAACCGTCCGGGTCGAGAGGACCCAGTGAAAAGTCAAAGGAGAGACGGGGTGGGTGGCAGGGGACAAGAAGAAGTTGGGGACAAGAAGGAAGGAAGCTTCAAGAAGGTGAATGAAAAGCCAAGCATGGGTGGGGACAGGGTGGGGAGTTACGCTCCGAGGGGCTGGAGACGAATGCATGATAGGGAGGGTCCAGTGTCACAGAGGACAAGAAGGGTACTCTAGGGGAACCTGGCTCTGGTCTTCAGAGAGGTCGTGAGGAAGAGGAATGGACTCCAATGAGAGTAGCCGGCAAGTCCAGTCCGCGCACCCGGGTACTTATCCCAGCTGCTGGGAGCGCCCGGGGCGCATTGGCAAGGAAGAGAGAAAACTCGCGTTGTCGTGCCCACCTCCTGCTGTTGGGTTCCGTGGCCACCCCACCCGCCTGTCCCCAGGGCCCGGGCAGAAGGAAGGACCCGAGTAGGGTCCGGCGCTCACCAGGTAGCAGAGAAGGAGCAGCGCGCCTGCAGGGCGGCCGCCGAGGCCCGGGGGAACACCGCCGCTCGGGGGGACCATGGCTGAGGCCGGGGGACCGAGTGCGGGCGGCGGGGGCTGCTGCTGCTGCCGCCGCCGTAGCCACCAAAGCCCCGCGTCGCGCCACTGCATGGCGAGGCCGCCCGGATCCGGGCCGGAACAGGTCACCTGGTGCAGGGACCGGCCCCCGCCCGAGGCGCCACCTTCCCGCCCGCCCCCGGCCGGCGGCCCGCCGTGAGCGGGGCCACCTGCCGCCGCCACCGGACCCACCGCCGCCGCCACCGCCGCTCCCGCCGCCGCCCCCGCAGCCCCAGCCGAGCGCCGGCTCCTCCCCGCTCTCAGTCCCGTCCCCCTCCCTCCCTCGGCCTCTCTGCCCAGCCCGCCTCTCCGGTCGCTCCCTCCCAGCCCCCGGCGTCCACCCCTAGGGGCCGTGGGCGCCCACGCAGGTGGGGACCGCGTGGTCCCGCCCCCCCCACCCGCGCCGCTGTTCGCCGCCGGGTCGGCGGGGCTCTCGGCCGCCCCCATCCCTTTCTCTTGCTTCCTCCTCCGCCCCTTCCGCGCCCTTGCAGTCCACGATCTCCCCCTCACCCCCTCTTCTCCCCACTTTCTCCCTTTCCTTCACGTCCTTTCTCCCTAACTCCCCTCCTTCTCCATCGCTTCCTCCGGTAGCTCCCGCCAGTGCCCACCCTGCTGCATGCCGCTCATTCCCACTTCGCGTCCGGGCACTAAGCAGTGGGGTTTGTTTGGTAGCTTGGGGGCCCGGGGTCAGGTTGTAGCCGGGGCGCCATTCCCGCAGGGCGGGGGCTGAGGGTGCTTCCTTAGAGTTGAGCCATGCAACTGCTTGGCTTCTAAACCTTTGGGATGGATTTTGACCCCTGCCAACCTCCACCTGTCCACCTGCAGGGCTTGCGGCCGCTTTCTTGCTTGCCGTTTAGAGCCCAAGCTGTGCCCCACCCTGCCACCTGATTGGTGACACGTTCTGGATGTTTCCTCAGGGTTTTGTGCGGTGCCGCCGCCACTGCAACGGCGCTCTCTTTGTTTTAATTGTCCGGAGTACTGGCGCCCAGAGCGGGTTTGTATTTGATTTGCATCCTCGAGCTCCAGCTTCCACTTGGACCGAGAAGAAAACGAATTAATTAGGCCAGTCCAATCGTACTCAAGTCCAATATGAAAGGGGGTGAGGCCCTTGAAGTACACAAACAGATTTTTTTTTTTAAATCAGGACACATCCTAGACTTTGTGGAGGCAGAGTCGGACTGTTAGTAGACCCGGATTCTGTAGCCAGTCATAGGTGAGATGGGCCTGGGGACAAGGCAAGCAGCTCAGGGCATGGTGTACCCTGTAGTTCCAGGAACTGCTTGGCTGTCTTGCTGCTGAGAGAATACTGGGGCGCGGGGAGACAACAGCTAGTGCTGTGAGATTAGTTAACCCATCTTGGAAAGTTTGCTCCTTCGGCATTGGTGTGGATTTGTGTGGATGGGAAGTATTAATTGATTGGGGGTCACAGAACACTGCTGTTTCCCTGACGAGCTGACACTACTGTTGGCCAAATCTTGCCAGGCTTGTGAGGTTGGGCAAGGGTGAGATAAGAAGCCCAGAGTTGGTTATCCTGGTCCTGGCCAAGCTGGGGAATCTCAACAGATAGTCGGGTCTCCCTTGTTTGGTTTTTTTTGTTTGTTTCTTTAGTCACCTATGAGCCTGTGGGCCTTTGTAAGGCCCCTGACACCCCAATCAGCTGGAAGGCTCTCAGATTTTAGTTCGGTCAAAGGCACCTGGAGAGCAAAGCAGGCAGATGGTGGAGTGGCCCTGAGATCTGTCTCAGCGGGTCCTGGATAGGGGTGAGAAGTCTCCTGGCGCGTGAGTTTCCAGGTGGGTGACAGTGCCGATCAGGGAGGCCTCTCTTTCCAAGCCATGGGCTTACAGGCAGGACTCTGCCTGCCTGGCCAGCTGCGAGCACAATGAAGCACTTGGGAGCTTGACAGATGTTGCCAGGATCCCTGTCCCACTTCCACAGAAACAAAGCACTTAAAATTCTCTGTGATGCAGGAAACTATTTATTCCATTTAGTGTCCAAGGGAACAAAAGATGGGGTGGCTTTGTCCCAGATCCCATCTGTATTTTTTCCATCAAAAGAAAAAACACTCCACAGAATTTTTTTCTGCCTCTCTCTCTCTCTCTCTTTTCTTTTTTGAGACAAGGTCATGATTCTATATACCCAAACTGGCCTGGAGCTTGAGATCCTCCAGCCTCAGCCTCCTGAAGTCTGGGACTGCAGGCAAGGAGCACCACATGGCACTGTTAATATATGCGCATGGGGCTCGTGTAAGGGAAGGGGGTGTCAGAGGCAAGACAGAGTCTGTGGGTGTCCACCTGTCTTCCCGGGCATTCCTCCAGAGCTTCTGTCCTTCCTTGTGGGCCCAGACTCCAATCCTTAGGGAACTGAATAGTCTCCCGTGTGGCTTGCAGTTAGGGGTGCGTTTTCCAAAGCTTTGTGAGCTTTAAGCAGCTGCATTTCCCCAAGTGTGGTCCGTGCATAGGAGTCCCACTGGAGCCCCACTGGAGCCCCACTGGAGTCCCACTGGAGCCCCACTGGAGTCCCACTGGAGCCCCACTGGAGCCCCACTGGAGCCCCACTGGAGCCCCACTGGAGTCCCACTGGAGCCCCACTGGAGCCCCACTGGAGTCCCACTGGAGTCCCACTGGAGCCCCACTGGAGCCCCACTGGAGTCCCACTGGAGCCCCACTGGAGCCCCACTGGAGCCCCACTGGAGCCCCACTGGAGCTGGGCGGCCCTAAGTGTAACACTCTGTGTATTCCTTTGTCTTCTGTAGCACTGAGTACTGGCCTACTTTTTAGGAATTCAGAGGTGGGCGGGACCTTCCAATTTCATCATGGACGATGGGCATGCTTCAGAAAACTGACCTAAACACAGTTTGGTCAGTTTGCTCACCTAAAATATCACTATGACTTTGTTGCCCGGGGAATGAGAATAATTTGCCTGATGACTGCTCTATTGGAAAGGGGCGGAGAAAGGTCAGGAAGTCTCACAGTGACCTTTTGGTCCAGAAGACACAATCACTTATTATTACCCTTGCCTCTGTTCTAGTAGATTATTTGAAGGGTGTGACTTTCAGAAGAAAGCCCCTTGTTTAAAAACAAATGCATTTATCCCAATGCCTTGCGGAAGGGCTTGAAACTCCATCATCAGAATTCATTGGTTTGGATTAAGCTTTTATACTCCACTAAAATCCAAAGGCCCCCAGGAGGAGACTGTTTGAATCTGGTCTCCCTTGTGCCTTCTTTAGTGTGAGATAGTTTATCATCTCCCCATTAAGGAG
The DNA here is from genome assembly GCA_028555095.1 of Dicrostonyx torquatus. Taxonomy (NCBI): domain Eukaryota; kingdom Metazoa; phylum Chordata; class Mammalia; order Rodentia; family Cricetidae; genus Dicrostonyx; species Dicrostonyx torquatus. The sequence continues at coordinate 3,132,085 of JAQHUG010000017.1, read as the reverse complement.
ACAGGGATAGAAGAGCAAATCCATACGCAACCCTGAGAGAGACCAAGGCAGTCAAGGGAGTTTAAGTGAGCCCGTGGGAGAGGAAGCCAAGATCTAGAACCCTGAGGAGTAAAAAGAGAGCCCCACTTTGAAAAAACTCTGCTCATCTTTGTGATCTGCAGGGACTACCCCTCCCCCAGTTGTTCTCAAACTCTGAGGCACTTTCAGATCAGCAAAATCTTAGGGAATGCAATTGGCCAGCTAGAAACATGATGAAGAAAGATATTTAGAAAAAGATCTAAAATACATTGTATTCTGTCAACATCATATTATCAAAAGGACAAGGCTTTTTATATGAATCAAAGAATTGGGGAGGCAGAGAAGAAAGGCAGTGCATGCCTATCAAGTTAGCACTTGGGAAACTGAGGCAAGAGGATCAAGAACTAAAGTCCAGGATAGAAAACATAAGACACTGGCTCAGCAGCTTAGCAGGCTAAGGTGCTTGCCACCAAGCCTGCCAACCTGAGTGCACTCCCCAGGATCTACATGGAGGAAGAAGAGAACCCATTCCTAACCATCCTCTGACTTCTGCACACATATTATGTCGCATGCCCTCCCCCGATAGATAGATAAATGTAGTAAAAATTTGTTTTAGTTGGGAAGCATCCAACACTGTAATAACAGATCATCTCAGTTCCAATAGACAGTCCTGGATTGGGGAGATGGCTCCAGCTCGATGGGTGAACATGAGGACCTGAGCCTGGAACCACAGCACCCACAGGAAAGCCAGACTGTAACCTGACAGTCTAGCTAAAACAGGGAGTTCCAGGCTCACTGAATGACTGACCATGTCTCCAAAAATGTAAGATGGAAAAGCAATCCAAGATGCTCTGTGTTGACTCCTGGCCTCCACACCTGCACACCTAGGTGAGCACACATGCATATCTCACATGCACACATCATACACACACACACACACGTACCACATAGATAGATGATAGATAGATAGGTAGATGATAGATAGATAGACAGGTAGATAGATAAATAGATAGATAGATAGATGATAGATAGACAGATAGGTAGATAGATAAATAGATAGATAGATAGGTAGGTAGGTAGATCTTTAGACCGAATGTAATTTGTGAAGAACTCACAACTTGACTTTGTCTCCTGCTGTAAGTCAGTAGGAACTCACCTCTGACCTGGTGTGATTCATATGGGCACTTGAAAACTATGCCCCAAGCCGGGGCAGTGGTGGTGCACGCCTTTAATCCCAGCACTCAGGAGGCAGAGGCAGGTGGATCTTTGTGAGATCAAGACCAGTCTGGTCTACAAGAGCTAGTTCCCAGGACAGGCTCCAAAGCCACAGAGAAACCCTGTCTCGAAAAAAAAAAAAAAAAGAAAAAGAAAAAAGAAAAAAGAGAAGAAAAGAAAAGAAAACCATGCCCCAGGCAAAGTGCATACCTGGCATAAAGAGATCTGTCCCCACAGAGGCATGTGACCCCTGGGTTTTAAGAGGTGGGAAGGCACTCTGTGGACTGTAGCATGTCCATTCTCCCTAATTCCCTCCTGTGTAAACCGCCAGGGCCCAGGCAAAGGCTACTGACTCTAGGAAGCCTTCTGTCCTAATTCGTGTTACTATTGGGGTGATGAAACACCACGCCCAATGTAACTTGAGGAGGAAAGGTTTATTTGGCTTACATTTTATTATCAAAGGAAGTCAACTCAAACAGACCAGGAACCTGGAGGCGGGAGCTGATGCAGAGGCCAGGGAGGGGTGCTGCTTATTGGCTTGCTCCGCGTGGCTTGTTCAGCTTGCTTTCTTATAGAACCCATGACCACCAGCCCGGGGTGGCCCCACCCCAAGTGGGCTGTGCCCTCCCCCATCAATCACTAAGAAAGTGCTCTAGAGGCTATGTCCAAATCTTGGACATCCAGAAAGTGGAATCATTTTCTCCACTGGGGCTTCCTCCTTCTCAGGGACTCTAGCTTGTGTCGAGTTGGTATAAAACTAGCCAGCACGCATTCTCCCACTCCAATTCAAAGGACAGTTGGTCAGTTCTCTCGTATCCACTGGCCACTTCTGTCTAAGACTGCACTTGGCTTATTCTCCTAAATCAAACAGCTCGTCTTGGAAACAGGGCGTTTCCTGAGCACTGCTGTCTGCCTGCCACACGCCTTCTGTGCTGGCCGTTCACGGCATCCTTCTCGTTTGCTTGCTTTTTTCCCCATTCTCCTTCCCTCCCTGCCTCTTTCCCTCCCACAATCATGTTATCTCCCAGTCTGTTTCCATAGGCAGGCCCCTTCTCTTTCTGCAGTTTCGGTTATTCAAAGGGTGTTGAATGAACTGCACCATTTGTCTTTCCCATAAAAAGAGAAGAGAAGCCTGTCATCAGCCAGGGCCCCATCCCAGGAAGGAAACCATGGCTTTTCCTCTCTGCCACGGACCTTTGGGGTCCAGCTATACCTTGCAGGTCTCTTTTCATATTTGATGTTTCCACTCTTTGCTGATTCCTAGAGTGTCTCCCTCACATCCTTGCTTCAGCTGCCACGCTTCTTACCACTCCTCGCGTGTTCTGTCCTTAGATCACCGCCTCAGATCACCTTGTTAGCTCCTCATCCTTTGCACCATCTTCTGAACCCTGTGCTATGATCAGCGGTACTTCTAGAGGCCACAGACCCTGGCCATTCACTGACTCCTTCTCGGGTTTGCTCGCTTTTTCTCCCCATTTCCCTTTGCTCCCTGTCTCTGTGAGAAGAGCAATGAGGAGCAAGGGCTGCTGTCCTGGTTGTTCCTAGGGGTTGCAGAATGTCTCGGAATCATTCTGGCTGGATCTCCGGTGTGCTCCGGAATGAGCTCTATTTCTGGGCCTGTCAAGTGAAATGTCGTTTCTCCTAGTTATTTTTGGCTCTTTGCCCTTCTGCATAGGTGCGCGTTCAGCTCAATTCTTCCCTCGCCCTGAGCTGGGGAAACAGGCAGCTTCCTTTAGCCAAGCCTTTCCTGGGTCAGGAGCACCTGCGCCATCAATAGCAGCTCACAACAGCAGTTTTCTGGACTGCACGAGAGGTGTTTGGGCAGAGTACAGGTGGGCTAAGGGGAGACACCTTCTCTGGCCTTCTTGGAGCATCGAAGAGTTTTGTGGACTGAACGTCCCTAGGCAGGATCCCTAGGCAGGTAGATGCAGGTGCCCGTAGCCTCATCATGCTTCCTGCCCCAGCAAGTGTGTTTTTTGATTCTTCAGCCATTCTCATGGGGACTTGGGATAAGATCAGGGGCACTTCTGGCTCAGAGAGAGCACAGCATCTGGAGAAGGTACCCAGGATACAGGAAGCCAAGGGTCTGTGTCTGTAGGCGTAGGGGCATCTTTGGGGGAGTAAGTTGAAAGCATGTATATGAGGGGTTCAGTGGAGAAAGAGTGAGCAGGAACACATAGATGCTGTTGAGTCGGAGTAAAAGGGAAAAGTGGTCTGCACCCAGGAGACAAAGTATCAGTTAAATCATCAAGAAGAGAGCGAGTGTACCTGAGAGGCCCTGGGAATGCAGGATGTGCCTGTAGGTCACAGCTGTGTTTCATAACTGACCCTACAGTCCTCCAGCGGCCATTAGCATGGATTTGGGGCTTCTGTTTGTTGAGAATGTTCTGAATCAAGCCAGAAAAAAAAAACAGTAGCAGCAGCAGCAGCAGCAATAACAGCTAGACAGACACTGGTTAATAAGTTCCACATCCAATCATCGGAGAAGGTGCCAACAAGACCCGGGTCCTCTTGGTGGCTGCTTTCTCTGCTTCTTCCCACTAAAGCAAGTCTTCCGTGTTCTTATCAAACATCCCTTTGCTATCCTCATTCACTGAATCCCCATGAAAAGCCCCTGAAGCAGGCACCGCTGTAATCATCAATCTTATTTCACAGATGAGGAAATTAAGGTACATCAAAGTCCCAGGCCCACAGCTGAAAGGTGGCAGAGCTAGTTTGAATTCTGGCACTTATTTATTCATTAGCTAGTGACATCACTGTGGTCCTGGGGGTTGAGCTCAGGCTGCTGTGTGTGCCCAGCAAGCACACCACCACCAAGCTTCACCCCAGCAAACACACGACCACCAAGCTGCACCCCCGCAAGCACACCACCACCAAGCTGCACCCCCGCAAGCACACCACCACCAAGCTGCACCCCAGCAAGCACACCACCGCCAAGCTGCACCCCAGCAAGCACACCACCACCAACCTGCACCCCAGCAGGCACACCACCACCAAGCTGCACCCCAGCAAGCACACCACCGCCAAGCTGCACCCCTGTTTCACTCAGGGCAGTTTTATTCAAGGCTTTCCCACCGGTGTGTCAGACTTGTGCTGTGAAGGACTAGAGAAGAGGCAGCCAGGCTCGGCTTGGGATGAGAGGTCCCACCTGGATTTCAGACTCAGATCTCTGTCACTGCTTTGCCAGCTGCTGGAGAACATAGGTTGCCATGGTAGTCACAACTTTCCAAGGCCCCGCTGACCACTGCCTGGCTGGGTTACCTTGCTTAGGCTCTAATCATTATTGAACCCCACCCCACCGTCTCTAGGACCAGGAACAAAATGACTGGCGTGCCCACTTACATGGTATTGGGAAGGCAGGTGAGGGAGCACCATGGATAGTTAGCACATGGCACATTGACAGGCCCAAGACAAGAGGAAAGCATGGCTTGGGTGTGCTCACCAGCTTCTCCTAAAGGCTCAGAGAAGATACATGATTCCCAAGACCCTGGAAAATAGACAAAGATGTACAAATGCCACTGATCTCCAAAGGTAGTGCCATGTATGAACCATAGGACCTTTGTAACACAGTGGGAAGCCTGTCCTCTTGGAGATGCCAGCTACAGTATGACAGCTGCTTGACTGTCACACCTCGGTGAGAAAGCCCAAGCTAGCCACATGGAGGGAAAGAGTGACACGTAGCCGGGGTCCAGTCAGCCTAGCTACCTCAGCTCAGGGGCCACTGGGTAAATGAATGAGCACACCATCTCTAATACCCATGAGTCCCCAGGCAAATTACTTAGCAAAGTCTTATCAATCTGTGGAAGCACTAAAGATAAAAAAAAAAAATTTTTTTTTTGCTTTGAGCCACTCATTTTGGAGGCAGTTTGTTCTAAGTAAAATATAAATGAAACAGAATCCTGGGCTAATATTGGTATTTTTAACTAAAATGTATCTAGTTCCGAGCTTCCTAGCAGGCAAAGCAAAAATAAGAGAATGGATTTCCTGTATCTATTACCTTGTAGTACTATAATCTACGTGAATACAGAGTCAATCCATTTCCTTGTAGTTAAAGCAAAATGAAAAATTAAAACCACTTCCATTACATAGCCTCTGCTATGTTTACCAGAATCTCCTGCAGATTCTGTAACCTGCCCTGCTAGGGCAGACCAAAATAATCCCCATTGTCACAAAGAAGGGACTGTCCCTGCGTCTGGGTGAATCTGGGAGATCAGTTCAAGCCTTTCTCCCCGTCCTTGGTTTTCAGCATTGCTTATGCCTCCCGCTTCAGACTCATCCCAAATTAAGTCACAAGCAGGCTCTGTGACTTCAGGGTCCTAAGCAGGCAGAATTAATGACAGAAATGGAAATGCTGAAAATAGAGGAAACTGAAGCAGATTGGATGATTTATTCAGAGCCCGAGGAGAAACGACTGTTCAGCCCAACACTGAAATTTATACCTGAGCTTTGTAATCAATTAGAATGTACCTCTTTCTGGTAATAACCCCAAAAAGGAGAAAGGAGAAAAACATAAACTCTTGTCTGGTGTCCTTGGGTCCTCCCTGTGTGATGATCCTTGGGAAGTTCCTGCCACTTCTTAAAGCTGTGCTTCATGGAGTGACCTTTGAGGCCAGAGAGGTTAACAACATGGAGTTTAAGAGAACGGCGCCCTGCCCATGCGGTTTGGATTCTCCCCACCGTGGCTCTGGTGATGAGCACCGTAACCTCTGTCTCATTGTTAGATGCCCAGATGGTTAATCTTTCCCTTGGAACCCAACCAGACCCAGGTGACTCTTAGAAGGTAACAGGATTGTCTTTGCCTTAGTCTTGCTTTCTCAACCCTCAGCCCTCTCAGGCGGACTCCAGGGTCCTTCCTTCTGGGGAAACTGTGAGGGAGAAAGCGCCAAACTCAAGCCCCAGTGAGTTCCTGGCCGTGAGTTCGCATAAACCCTTTCCCCATCTCAAGAGAGTTGTGTCTGTGTTTTGTTCAACAAGTCTGTGAGGTGGGTTCTGTGGCTGAACCATAGTGCTTTAAAAGACACACTGTGAGCCAGCTCCCCACCACACCTGTGGGTGTGTCTGGGTTTGGAAATAGGGGCTCTGTGGATTGTGGAGCTAAATGAGGTCACAGAGTAGGCCGTAATTCAATGACCGGTGGCTTCCCAAGAGGAGGGACAGTTAGCCATAAGTGTGGACAGGGGAGTGACATAAGATAAGGAGGGGACAACCATGGGAAGGTGGGAGTGAGGTCAGAGTTCTGAGGCCATAAAGCAGGGAATGCCAGACCCTGCAGAGGTCAGGAAGGGTCCCCTGTGGAGGTCTGGGAGGGAGCACACCTGCACACAGATTTACTAGGGACTTTGGGCAGGAGTCCCATTTCCCTGAACTGTAAGGATATGTTTTTCTGAGGTTTTATTTTTGAGACAAGGTCTCCTGTATCCAAGGTTGGCCTCCAACACTACGTGTAGCTGGGAATGACCTTCCTGCTTTTAACTCCCCAGTGCTGAGATTACGTGCGTATTCCATCATACCTTTTAGTTTATGCAGTGCTGGGGATTGAATCCAAGACTCAAGGCAGGTGGATCTCTGTGAGTTCAAGGCCAGCCTGGTCTACAAAGTGAGTTTTGGGACAGCCAGGGTTATTGCATAGAGGAACCCTGTCTCAAAAATAAAACAAAACAAAAAACTCATAATGCTATGCAAGTGCTCTACCGACTGAGCCACAACCCAGCCCCCAGAGCCCCAAATTCCTATTGTTCCAGCATAAGAATCTAGAAAAGTAATACACAGCTAAGTTTGTTGTTAATGTCCCAGTTTTTAATCCAGTATCATTGGGTACTTACAGTGCCCCAGGCTTGGTGCTTAACTCTGGAACCCAAACCCAAGGCTAAGTAATACAAAGCAAGCCAAAGATGCCGAGTCAGTGTGTGACTACCTATTCTATCATATGCCTTGGGCTCCCAGGTGTCACCCACACACTCCTGCCCATCACTGATGTCTGATTTTTGTTAGTTTCTGGTTTGAAGCTATCTTGGACAGCTAAGCCAGGCCCTGGCTTTGCAGCCCTATAAAATGAGGTTGAAGGGGTCCTGCTCCCAGCAGAAGGGCGTTGGTGGGCTTGAGAATCCCTCTCTGCTTATTGTGTTTACTAGTAAGTAAACACAACACAAATAAATACTAAGCCCTGTGTGACCAGTTAAACAATGTCCTCCCCAGCCTGGGGTCTTAGAATCATTGAGAGATGTGACAGACAGTACTGGAAGAGAGATAGGACGGGGTCCTTCACTCACCTTTATCTCGAGGCCTAAAGAAACTTCCATGATGGTTCAATATAAGACTGGCTCCTTGGACAATTCTGGAAGTGGGCCAAGGAAGATCTCTCTCCCCTATGTGCTCTGAGAGGCCATGAAAGCTGCTACCAATGCCCTCCCGGATGCAGGAGTCACTGGCCTCATTATACGTTTGTATCGCTACTGGTGTTTGAAACTCCAATACTGCTGAACAGTTCAGAAATAGATCCATTATGGGTCTGCTTTCACCCCGGGGCTTTGACACAGGTCACTAGAAAATCCAAGATTTCACAGTCAGTCCAACTGTAAAGAGGGAAAGAAAAAAATTCTCTGCAGCACTTCCGCCTCTACCCCACCCCAGCCTACTGGGAGCCCCTCTTTGGTTTTTCTGTTGCTTTGGAATAAACAGCTCTTTAATTGAACTTGAAATCTGGATTCTCTTCAGCTATTAATTGATAAGAGCATCTCCTTTTACCTCTCATGCTCTGAAGTAAGATTAGAGTGTAAATAAATTAGGTCAGGTTTAGCAAGGTAGACGTGAACTATTCTCTTCATTCCTCTTCATCTTAAAGGAATAACTAGGGTCTAGACATCACCATTCAGTTAGCAGTTATGTCTCTGTTCCTTCAGACTCCAGCTAAGTCAGGGCAGGGCACTCCTGGAGAAGCCGCCTCAACACTCACTGAGATCACAAGCACCCCTCCACTCCCACCCCCATAGCTTTCTGCCAAGAAAACCATTGAGGCTAAGGGGAGACTTGACTGGGTTGGTAATAACTTTTAGACAAGATGGGGTCTCTTGTGTCAGGGAGATGAGGTAGAAAAATCGAGTTTCCTGGGATACCTATAACCAGAATGTGTTCAGATTTCCTGAGCCTGGCTTATCATTTGCACAGTGTGTTAGAATCATTACCTAATTATTAATCTCACCCTAGAGCTCTTCTGAGCTTATGATGCCCATAGAAGTTAATGAAGGCTTTTGCCTATAGATCTGGGGCTGTGTCACTGTGATTGACAGTGCCCAAGGTATGGTGGGTACCAATGGAACTGACACAGGGATGAAGGGTTAAACAGAAGGAAATGAAAGGACAGGAAGATGATGATGATGCCGGAAGGGAGAGGAAGGAGAACGGAAACAAGAATATAAGTTCAAACACCTCATTAGGAAAATGGGGCAGTTAAGGAAGAACCAAGTAATCTGCTTAAACTTTAATTAATTATTCATTTATATATATTTATGTGGCACACTTTCTCCAGGGAACACAGTGTGCTTTGCAAACGTATTAAATAATTAACTCTCTCAAATCTGAGTGAAGTGGAGAGGAAGCAGAAAGATTCTGTAAGTGGCCAAGAGGCTTGGAGAATGACAGCCAGAGTCTCTCTTGGAGTAGGAAATCCCCTGTGCCCAAACTGAGGTTGTACGGCAGAGGAAACTCTCTGGGGGCTAATGAATACTTCGGGGATACATTTGGGCACCTTCCACCTTGAGTAGGTCGTGTTTGGAGAGCTGGATGACGAAAGATGCACTAGCTAAGGAGGGAAGCAGACGCACAAATGATCTACTATCAGAAATCATGAGGCGAGCACTGTGAGAAGACAGAGCGGAACACATTCCCGAAAACACGCCGCCTTCAAGATCAGAGCTAGGAAGTGTTTGAAATCAAGAATATCAATGGCAGTATTACATAGAGCAGAACCGCCGAGGCTGAATGCAAACCGTGAGCAGTCAGCATGTGCTCACTTGTGTCTTATCACATTCTGTGTTCCTAAAATTGCACTCTCCTTGTACTGTTGACGGTGTGACCCAGTACTTGGGAGCTCGAGGTGGGAGGGTCTCCACGTAGATCAGCCCGGGCTACATATATCCCTCCATAAGCACTGCCCTGTCCCCAAAACTAAAAACTCAAGCAACACACCTTCAACATTTCTCTGGAAAGTATAACTGTGTCGTGTAAACCAATGGAGAGCAAACAAGCTACAAGAGAACAAAACTTAGTAAATGGTAGAAAGACAAGCCACAGAGGCAGCTCCTGGGTCAGAGCGAGGGGTCTGTCTTGGGACAGCCGCTCAGCAGGGGGCTGCGGCCGGCATGGGCTCCATCCTTTTGGTCAGGTACAGCAACCAACTTTCGCTCACTGCATCTTAAAACTAGGAAACTGAAATGCACACACCAGCCTTGGGGAGACCAGGTAAGCAGAGCCGTGATTTGCTTTTAGCCAGGTATATGTCACTGGGAGACACGATCCACAGAACCCACGGCTAAGGTTTGGCCGAGTAACTTGCAGAAGTACAGGGTGGGAGCAAGCAGCAGTCAAAAGGGAGAGAGGGTTTCCTTTCTTTCCAGAACGGGAGATGCCCATCTACTACAACCACCACCAGGGAATGAAAATCTAAAACAAAAGAAGAGCGGTAAGAGGTGAAACCTTTTTTGTTGTTGTTGAGACAAGGTCTGGCCTTGAACAGTCCACATAGCAAAGGGGGACCCTGAACTCTTTAAAAAGTATGACTATCACATTATTTATGTGTGTGTTTGTGCATGTGTGAGTGGGGGTGCACACGTGCCCCTGGGTACACCTGGAAGTCGGAGGGCAACTTCCCAGACTCGGTTCTCTTATTCCACAACGCTGTGCTGTGTCTGTGTGGGTTTTCGAGACAGAATTTCTTCGTGTAGTCCTGGCTGAGCTAGAACTCACGGTGCAGACCAGGCTGGCCTCAAACTCAGGGATTTGCTTGTCTCTGCCTCCTAAGTGCTGGGATTATGTTCTCCTTCCTTAGGATTGTCAGCTGCTGGTCCATGCAGGTGGAGGGAGCAGAAGCGGGTGACAGGGTTCAGATGGCTGTGGACACAACAGAGATAGCCCTCCAGGATATGATTTCAGTGAGACGCCTCAACTTTATTCCAGAAAGAAAAGGGACTATAAGGGCTGAGGACAGTGGCGGGGGCATCGCCTCATTTGCATTAAACAGCAAGCCCCTATCACAAGGTTTTGTATGTCCTATAGCACTGCTCCTAGTACAAGTCTTAGTTACCATGTGGACAACAGGGAGAAAGCTCTTAGCAGGGAACTATTCCAAGGGTCACACTAGAGATAAGTCAGACGTCCAGGTTTAGAGACAGCTTTCAAATAAGGTCAGTTCTTTGGGCCTAGAGACATTCTCCAGATAAGGGCAGGTAGAAAGCAGGAAGTCTCATTGGGGAGAGAATCCCTTCTGTTGTCCAGCTTGGAGAGTTGCCAGGCCACGACAGACTGGGACCTCTGACCATCAGGGCCTCCCAACAGGATTGCAGGGGTGTGCCACCACTTCCGCAGGCCACAACAGACTGCAACTTCTGACCAGTAAGGCTTCTCAACAGGATTACAGGGGTGTGTCACCACTTCCACAGGCCACGACAGACTGCGACTTCTGACCAGTGAGGCTTCTCAACAGGATTACAGGGGTGTGCCACCACTTCCGCAGGCCACGACAGACTGCGACTTCTGACCAGTGAGGCTTCTCAACAGGATTACAGGGGTGTGCCACCACTTCCGCAGGCCACGACAGACTGNTCCGCAGGCCACGACAGACTGCGACTTCTGACCAGTGAGGCTTCTCAACAGGATTACAGGGGTGTGCCACCACTTCCGCAGGCCACGACAGACTGAGACTTCTGACCAGTGAGGCTTCTCAACAGGATTAAAGAGGTGTGCACAGCTCCTGGCTTTCCAGCTTGCTTTTGAGGCAGGGTCTCTTGCATTTCTGCTTCACCGTGTAGTCCAGGCTAGCCCATGAGCTTCTGGATCCCTCTTTCTCACAGGCATGCTGGGACTACAGACACATCCCCACAGGTGGGTTCAGGGTCTCTCTTTTACTCCCTGACCCATGTGTGTTCAGGGTCTCTCTTTTACTCCCTGACCCATCTTAAACTCTCCATCTCCCAGCCTCCTTTCCCGAGTGCTGGGATTACACGAAGCAAACATGCCGGGCTAGAAACCCTATTGCTCCCTAGCTAACTCCATCTTGGAATCCTCACTTCGATCAAGTTTTATTGTATGGGGTATTTTTTAAAAGACTCTCTTGTCTCCTCTGTCTCTCCGTGTCCCCACCCCCAATAAGTGCCTTGATGTATAGAATAGATTGGTTTGAGCCCGGACTCCACCAATTATTAATCAAAGGCTCTCAGACGTCTTGACCTTCTAAGTCGGCTTTATCCATTGCAAATGACAGCAGCCACTTTCAGGATTGCCTTGCGGATCACTTCAAAAACGGGCCAAGGAGGTGCTTTGTGAGATACACAAATTCACGGGGTTTGTAGTGTCATTCCTGGACCGTGATGAAAGTCTTATTATTCAGGCACACAACTCTTCTATCCTCTTCCATGAGACATATATCTCATACTCCTGCTACTGGAACATTCTAGAACCACACTCGGGTTTAAAAGATTTCTTTTTTTAAAAAAAATTGTCTCTTGTACTAAACCCAGTTTTAAATGGCTAATTTCAGCATTAGTCAGGGATCAGTTTTTAGCCCTAATGTAAACCCACACTTTCCTGCCTAAGCTTCCTGTGATGTGAATAGCAGAGAGCCACTGAGCGCAACAAAAAAGCATTGTCTCTCAGATGCCCCTTCAGGGGATGGAGATAAGTTCTCTCCTAAGAGTAGACTGAACTGCGCTGGCTGACTGCTTGTTGGTACTGTAGCTTATGTTCAGGGCCATCCAGGCTTCCTAGCTCCGTTCGTGTCTTCACAGACGTGGCTGTCTGTGTGTGCTGCCATGAGGCTGACGGCAGCCCCTCCCCGAGGTGACAGTGTTGGGAGGCGATCTGATTCTGTGGGCAGAATCATGAAACACGTTACTGGCCTTAGGAAGAGACTCCAAGAGCTCTCCCACCCTTTCACCCTAGAAGGACATACTGAGAAGGCGCCCTCTAGGAACCAGAGAGTGGGTCCAGTCTGCACCAGCCATGCAGACACTTGAACCTGGGACTCCTGCTGTTCTGTTTATACCCTGTCTGGGGTATATTGTAGCTGCTGAGCCGATCACGGTAGATATTACTTATACCTTCTAATCCAACGGAAAAGCTTTTACAAGTGACAAAAGTCATGGCATGATTGATAATTTTAGGTGATACTTTATTATTCATGTAGTGGATCTATTGAAAGATTTGTCTATTGTACACAGGATATATATATAATATTTACATATCATTATTGTCTTCGAGTTTCTATTGTGGTGAAGAGACACCATGCCCATGGCAATTTTTATAAAGGAAAAAAAAACATTTAATTGGGGATAGCTTGCAGCTGCAGAGGTCTAGTCTATTGTCATCATGGCGGGAAGCACAGAGGCATGCAGGCAGGCAGACATGGTGCTAGAGAGGTTAGCAAGAATTCTACACCTGGATCTGAAGGCCGCAGTGCTGTGGAATAATCCTGTAGACTGGGAAAATGTTCTGCTCTCATTGTTAATAAAAAGCTGATTGGTCAGTAACCAGACAGAAAGTGTAGGCGGGACAACCAAACTAAGGACTGGGAAGAAAGAGGGGCAGAGCCAGAGTGTTGGTATTCAGGCATCTGTACTGGCCTGACCTTGGGGCTGCGTCCTCAGCTGTGGCCACTAAGAGCCTCCTGTGCACATTCACTACATTCCCTTTTAAAAGGGCCCTGCCCACCTCCCATCATTTTCTCTTTCTCTATCTGTCTCTCCTCCTTCTCTCTCTCTCTCTCTCTCTCTCTCTCTCTCTCTCTCTCTCTCTGCCTCTCTCTTCTCTTCTGCTGTTCCTGTCCCCAGAGGCTGGTCTCTCCACTCCCCTTCCCTCTTTTTACACCCCCTTTCCCCTAATAAAAACCCCTCCATGTGCGCTCATGGTGTTTTTCTCTCTCACACACCACTTTTTTTTTTATTACAACACAGAGGAAATAGGACATGTAGAAAATGAGGTCATAAGCCATGAGTTACATGGCAAAGCATAGATAAGAAATTTGGGTTAATTTAAATGTAAGAATTAGCTAGTAATAAGCCTAAGCTATTGGTGGAGCATTGACAATTAAGTTTCTGAGTGGTTATTTGGGAGTATGCCCAGGACAGGAAAACTCCACCTACACAGAAGGAAGAGAAAAATCACCCTGGGCCTAACTTGAGCATTTGAGACCTCAAAGCCCACCCCCAGTGACACATTTCCTCCAACAAGGCCACACCTATTCCAACAAGGGCATACCTCCAAATAGTACCACTCCCTGTATGCCTGTAGGGCCATTTTCATCCAAACCACTGCAATTGTCATCTATCTGTATCTATGTGTGTATCTAGTGCCTATCTCTACCTGCCACATCTAGATCATCTATCTATATATGTATCTATATATCTATCTACCTATCAATCATGTATCCAACTATCTGCCCATCATCTATCTAATGTGTTCACCTATATCTCATCCCAGTACACCAACTGTAAATGTATGGTGGTTACCTTGCTTGTGGGACAATTCTCAGTCCTGCACCTTTACATATGCAAAGGAATCACCTGCCTGTTTCAGCCACAAAAGACGTGTCAGTATCCTAGGAAAGGTCTGGTGGGCTCAAGGGGGAAAAGTAATGCCCCTCAGCCTACATCTCACAGTCACATCTCGTTAAACCCCACACATGCTGGGGAGGCACTCAGCCAGTGTCTTTAGCTTTATTTTCAGAAAAAGGACAGTGGAGATCCGGAGAGATTTGCCATTTTTCAAGGTCACACACAGACAGCATGGTAAAGAGGTAGAAAGCCGACCGCCTCCAATCGGCACGCACAGCACCGCCTGGGCAGTGATTCCTGTCCGAGTGGAAGACGCTGGGCAGCTGACCCCTGTCAGAGAGCCTCACTCTCTTGGGAAATTTTACAGGGCCTTTCCAATTTCTCTACACCACAGTTAAGCATCCAAATGATTCCATTACAGCTTTTAATACCCTTCCGTCTCCCACCAAATCATGGTGGGAGAAATATGTAAAGTCTCTAGAGAAAACAGCCAACCATTTCCTTTCTTATTTCTCTGTGAATGAAACAATTTCTGAGCTTCTTTTTTTCTTTTGTTCTTTTTTTTTCCCCCCTCAAAGTTTAAATTAAAATGCTGACTTGTGGAGTTCTGAGCTCAAATTTCCTCAATAAATAGAGAGGGATCTGTGAGAAGCAGGCTAAGGGGGAGGGAGCCACCACATCCACATGTTCTGTGTCTGAAGAGTTTGAGAAAGAAGGTGGATCTCAGGTTAACATTTCTGACCATATTCCATGGGGCGGGGTGTGGGACAAGATGCTTGGTGGGTAAACATTTGCCACATAAGCGTGAGGACCTAAGTTTGGTGCCCAGAATCCATGTTAAAAAAAAAAAAAAAAGGAAAGTTGGGTCGGGCGGTGGTGGCACACACCTTTAATCCTAGCACTCACGAGGCAGAGGCAGGTGGATCTTTGTGAGTTCGAGATCAGCCTGGTCTACAAGAGCTAGTTTCAGGGCAGGCTCCAAAGCCACAGAGAAACCCTGTCTCAACAAACAAACAAACAAAAACAAACAAACAAAAAAAACAAAAGAAAAGAAAAAAGAAAAAGAAAATTGGGTATGGTGGTACATGCTGGTAGTCAGAGGGAGAATGGAGATGGGAAGCTCTGGAGCTCAGAGCCAGCCGTCCTCGCCATATCTGCAAGCTCCCTGAAAATATAAGGGACTGTGTCTCCAAAACTAGGCAGAAGAGCAACCTGCAGCCTCCACAAGCAAATGCAGGTGCATGCACCTGTCCACGCTGTGCACTCTGTCTACACACATGCATCCGCACACACATGTGAACACATGCACACAGGTTACTGATAATAACTATTTTTCATTTTGTGAAATCTTCCATGACAGGTTTGCATTAATTACAGAGTCTCTATTAACTCAGAAGTGGGGGAAATTTCGCCTCCCCAGTAAACACGTGACAAGCTGTGGAAAGATTTGGGGTTGTCACAGCTTGGGATAGTGATGGCACCTGAGGCAGAGGTCAGGGGTGTTTTAAACATCTCCTAAAGCACAACGTGATCTGATCCACGACATGAATGACAACGAAGCTGATAATTACCATTTACATGGCCGTCAGCATGCGGATTCTTTCCCTATTTGTGTGTGTATGGATGTGTGTACGTGTGTGTATGCATGTGTGTGTGAGTGTGTGCGCACTGCACGGATGCGTGCTCACCTGAGTCTGCACTTGTCGAGGCCAGAGGTCAATATCAATTATCTTCCTCTATGATTCTCCATCGTATGTTTTTAAAAGGTAGTCTTTCCCTAACCCTGGGACTCATCATTTCAGTCAGGCTGGCTGAGGGCCCGGGATCAACCTGCCTCTGCCCTGCCAGCACGGGGGATATTTGAACCACAGTACCCAGGTTTTACATGGATGCTGTGATTTGAGCTCAGGTTCTCATATCTTCACAGCAGGCCCTTCACCCAAGGAGCCATCTTCACGACACCTCCTGACCTGTTTCTGTCCTTATTGCCCCGGCACCCGCTCTTTTGTGGATGCTAAGCATGTTGCTTCACATACAATGATGTGTTCTGCCCTGTCAAGGATCACCTCCATGGCATCATGCTAGGCGTTGCAAAAGCTTGAACCAAAGGAATTCCTTTCCAGATCTTTTAAACCGACAAATGTCGAATACCTAGACCATGAAAAGCTATTGTGATATATTTTATCATTAGTTTTGTACATCGAGTCAAGAGTGTTTATATTTTGAAGCCTTGGCACACACAAGGCATACATTACCTTTGAGGAGAGAAATTATGCCAGCTGGTTGGGTGCCCCGTGTTCTATTAACACTGAAACCAGGCTTCTCTGTCAGGTGGTTCCGGGTATAGACACTCAGATCTGCAAGCGGTGAGCACGGGCTTCCAGCCCAAAAGGCTCTTTGTGTGTTGAGGAGAAGGAGGATCCAGACCACTGGAGCATGAATCTCACCAACCCTGAGCATCCTCCCTATTAGCCGCTCAGACCTGGGAGACCAGCTGTCGGGAGACACCTGTAATGGAGTCTGACAGGAAGTAGTTCTACAGCCTGTGTGTTTTTGAGTACCACGGGGCACACTGGGAAACTGGATTCCTCCCTGTCTCCTTAGGACCCATAAGGCCTAGCCTGCACCCTCTGCTCCCACCCGCTCTGGCCACACTGGCCGTTTTGCCTTCCTACAAGTCACACTTCGTCACCACAGGGCCTTTGCACAAGCTTCTCTTGTTTTCTCAAGCTTCTCCTCCCCGCTCCTCTACATGGCTGATGCACCTGCTCCCTTCTCCAAGGTCAGCCCCACTATCCCTTTCTCACAGACGCTTCCCAGGCCGCCTTGGCCCTGCCAAACAAGTTCTCCCTGCAGCTCCCCCATACCGGGGCAGCTTTATAGCCATGTGTGTTTTATTGACACGGAATCTGGCTAGGACACATCACAGTTATCCTAGGACACATCCAACAGCATCTGCACAAAGTGGGTGCTAGGGAGCCTTTCTCCAGCCATTAGATTTTGAAAATCGTGATTCATTTATAGATTTATTTTGTAGTTCGCTGTGTGTACACACACACAGCTCCCATGTGGCGGTCAGAAGACAACTTGGGAGTGTTGATTCTTACCTTCTACTCATGGGGCCCAAAGCTCGGTGGCAGAGTGCCTTGCTCACTGGACCATTTTCATGGATCCTGAACCATTTCATTTTTAAATGAATGAAAATGAAACAAACACATAAACGCACTCATCCTGAGGTCTACACTCAGGAGCAAAGTACTAGTTGGGAGGCCAAGGGCACATAGGTCCAGATGACCCTATGGATCACAAGGATTTTAAGGCACAGAAGGGAAATCTTGCCTACCAACCCTGGAATGCAGAAGTCGCCCTGTCTGCCTTCATGAGAGCATCATTAAGTCAGTCCCACATGCAGCTCTAGGATGGGGCCAGTGTCTAGACCCTCGGGCGGCACGGCTCCGCCGAATTCCCTGTGCCTCTGTCCATCCTTGCTGCTTCCTGATGGGGAAACGTCCACAGCCTTGCTCTCCATTCCCCCCCAGTGAGGGGAACCTTCCTTCCTGGGCTGTGTGCTGTGCAGTACCCACAAGGCTAGCACTACCTTCTGAGATATTTAAATATGACTTTGAGAAATGAGTCTGTCTTCGATATAAAAGCCCACCGTTACCACGACAAACATGACCGCAATGTTGAAAATCCCTAAATAAAGAGATGCTGTGCTCTCTGCATATTCATGGCTGAAATGAGTATTATGTATGGTGACTGGTTCTGTGAGCATTCAGATAAAGCAGGAGGCAAGAATGCAGATTGACTTATTTTTATCAATGAAAACAACTCGACTTGACCAGCGGAAGAATAGTTTCCCCTGGCCCGAAGAGCTATGCGCCTGCAGAAGGCACTCCTGCCTATTAGTCTCTGAGCAAAGCTTTATTTTTATATTATTGTGTCGTTTTATGCACAACCCCCAAGTGCCTTGTCAATGACAGCCACTCATTAAATCATCTGAACCATCATATAAAAATAAAGAACGACTTTGGGCTGCACTGAGCCAGGCAGTTGGTTAGCAAATACGGACTGCTCCCCACGGGGTCTGGAGTGTTCTTCTAGGTGACAGAGACTCATGGGAAGGAAGCACATGATCCTTTGCCTCAGGAGGACTCCAGGACCAATCCAAGCAACAAACAGATAAACCTTCACGCAGAATAAAACTGCTCAGAAAGAACACCGTCTTTTGAAAGTGGAGCGAAGGTCAGCGCAACCAGGTTTCAGAGGCAAGCAAGATGGTGGCAGGTGTGGCGTCAGGCAGAGGGAGATTCAGGCCACAAGTGTGAAACAGTTTAGAAGGTTCGACGATTATGACAAGAGTACCGGACGTGACGGCATGTGCCTGCGAGTCCCAGCACTCGGGGAGTGAGGCAGGAGGATTGCTGTGCCTTCAGTGCCACCTTGGGCTACATGGTATAGACCCCCTGGGAGGGAGAGAGGGGAGGAAGAAGAATGGAGGGACGAAAGGAGGAAAAGAGAAGAAAGGGAGAAGGAGGGAGGGAGGGGAGGAAGGAAAAGAAAGGAGGAGGGGAAGAAGGGAGGGAGAGATGGGGAGCAAAAGCCAGGGA
Organism: Dicrostonyx torquatus; assembly: GCA_028555095.1. Classification (NCBI taxonomy): domain Eukaryota; kingdom Metazoa; phylum Chordata; class Mammalia; order Rodentia; family Cricetidae; genus Dicrostonyx; species Dicrostonyx torquatus. Next base: position 3,113,481 of record JAQHUG010000017.1, on the reverse strand, counting down.
GGAGAGAAGGAAACTGAGTGAGCACCTTAAGAGGGTCACTTAGCAAGGGTTATGTTTCTTTAACTGAGGACAGGTGAAGCTGCCAAGGTAAACTTGGAACTTCTTACAAGGATTATTCTCCTTTCTGGGTAAAACTATAACTTTTCAACAAGGGCATAAATGTGAGTGTTTCATGGAAGAGAATAGCACGAACTCCTGAAGACGTGGCGCAGGAACCCTCCCGGTCAGGACACGCCAGTTCAGCCACCCTGGGAAACTGCTGTCCTCGGCCGTCACTGGCACAATAGGAAATCTCCACAAACTCCCACGCTCATTTTTTTTTTTTTGGATGCTATTTTTTGGAGGTTCTAGGAACTTTAGGGGGTGGAGTCTAGCTGGAGGATGTAGGTCACTGGTGGTGGGTGTTGGGGTATGTTATACCTGGCCCTTCCTCTCCCTTCTCTACTTCCTGGCTGCCAAGAGCTAAGTCCTCCTTGGCCACACATTACCACTGCCATGATATCCTTCCAAAAGTGCACAGGGTCCAGGGGCAAGAGACTGAACTCTCTGAAACAGTGAGCAAGAGTCAATCTTTTTCCTCTTTAGAACATTCTGTCAAGCATTTTGGTCACAGTTTCACGAAATGATGAATACATTAACTCAGCTAAAATGTCCAAAATATACTCCACTCTGCAATTCACTTAAAGACGCCTACCGTCCAAATTCACATTCATGTCATGTCCATCGAGGGAGAATCACAAGACCGTTCACAGCAGAAGCATACCACCTAGTATACAACCTAGAATCCATCCACAATGACATGAATAAAAAAGCACAGATATACTCACACAATGGAATATAGTACAGCACTGAAAACCAGTGTCCTGGATACAGAGTGCATCACAGATGAATCTCAAACATTGAATGAAGAAACTGTATGCAAAGAAATTCACGATGTATTATTCTATTTATTTATTTATTTATTTGTTTGTTTGTTTATTTTTGAGACAGGGTTTCTCTATGTAGCCCTGGCAGTCCTGGAATTTGCACTGTAAACCAAGCTGGGCTCAAACTGATAGATGTACCTACCTCTGCCTCCCGAGTGCTAGCATTAAAGGCAAATGTCACCATACCCAGCCATTTAGATAATTTTTTTTTAATTAAGACATTCAAAAAAGAGTGCTCCTAGGCAGAGGTTCATCTGGGGAGATGATAGAGAGGCACAGGGCTGGTAGGGGGTATCCCTGGGACTTTTGTTTACCTCATATCTGTGCTTTGTGGTAATTTGTTTAGCTGTGTGCTTGTCTTTGTGTGCATGTATTTTTTAGAATGTATATCCATAAATCATATTTCAATAATGAAAAAACTTTTGTTTCAAGCATGGAACCTTCAAAAACAAAAACACTAGTATTCAAGGAAATATATTGCTTGAGACTGGAACTACCATACTCACCAACTGCCTTAGATGAACGGATGTGGTCGTCCTATGTGACCTCAGATGCCGTTGGCATAGTGGTCGGTAGTGTGTGTGTGTGTGTGTGTGTGTGTGTGTGTGTGTGTGTATGTATGCATTGTGTGAGTGTGTAATATAAGATCTGGGTGCTGAAGGGCAAGTACGAGTACATCAAGTCTCTTTCCCAAACTGGAGGTGGGGGATGTGGAGTCTTTCAGGGACACTATTCCTAGGGATTGTGCCAGATGTAAGCACTAGACCTGTGTTTGCCTGAAGATGGGGACCTGGGGAGAAGCCAGAGGCCAGAGCTGTGTTAGAGGCAGCCCATAACCTGCATTCACTAGCCCACATGTTTTAGCAGTGGTTATATGACTAACCACATAACCACCTAGCCAGAGTTCTTCTTCCTAAGTGAAAATGGTGACAGGCTTTGAACTCTGCTACAGTCACGACCCTTAGTATCCATAGCAGGCTTCCGGCATCCTCTTCAGGGACCCCAGAGAGCGGCCTGGTTCTGGTGCTCACTCTGTCTTTTCTGGACATGGCCCCCTACCTGTCCTCCAACACCGACTTAATAAGATCAGATGGAATTGACTACGTTACAAAAGCAGCAGTATCTTAGCGCTCAGGAGGCAGAGGCAGGTGGGTTTCTGTCAGCCCGGTCTACAAAGCAGTTCCGGGGCAGCCAGAGCTACACAGAGAGCCCTTGTCTAAAACAACAACAACTAAAGGAGGAAGCCGAAGTGATAAGGCTGCTGCTCCAAATTTTCTGGTTCAATTAAAAAGGCAAAAATGACCTTGGGAAATGAACATTCAAAGGTCAGCAAAGTGTCTCATTAAATAACAAATATTGTGGATCTTGTATATTAGTCTCCATTGGCAGCGAGTCAGCTGTAGTAGTCACTAGGTAGAGATGTGTCCCAATAAAACTTTATTTACAAAAAGCAGGCAGTGGTTCCAATTTGGCCCATTAGCCCTAGTGTGCTTCTGAGGTGCAATCATACATTGGGATTAAGCAAATACCACCGGGAAATGAATTAATTTTCTGAGACCTTGAAACAGATGACAGTGACAACACCAGATAGCACACTCGGTGTGCGCCACGTTGCGTGGCTCTTCTCTGCAGTTCAGAGGTCACCAGAAGCACCCCTAGCCTGAGACCCTTCTGGGCTTTCACTCACATCGAGCCCCTGCCTCTTTCCCGACCTCTGTCACATTCACCGTGCTGTCCAGCCATAGCTCTCCTGCTTCAGCTCTCTGTGCAGAGCCCTTGCCTGGGACCCTTTCCCTGTGCTCTTGCCCCTCCCCCAGGAATCCCTCTTTCCTGCTTGCTTTCATCTTTCAAGAGATCCATCGGCTGTCTCTGCCTCGAATTTTCCCAGGCACCCCTAGGCTGGGTGGATAGCCCACAGCACTTTGAACAGAAGCACACTTCATCAATACAGCTTCAACAGCCCTTTTCCGATCTATCTCTGATGGCTTAACCTTATCACGGGTAGTAGCTCTTTTTAATCTGCTGCTTCCTCGATGGGTTGTGAACGCCTCTCAAACACTGGCTATGCCTTATTAATCTCTGTTTACTCGCGGGTTAGCTGTGGCTCTGGCATGGAGAGGCAGCTGAGCACACGTTTGAACACTTGCTTAACTCACGGCAGAGGCTGGTTGAGCTGGGGCCACTGGGGCTCCAAGGTATGAGTCACAGCCCAGATTGTCTGCTGTTTTCCTGAGACACTTCCAGCCAGTTAATAAGCAAGTCTTCCTGACAAGGCGTTTGGGAACTGTTCATAAATAATAAAATATTAAAATCAAATCAAGTTCAGGAGTAAATACACAAATCTCTCTTCCACCTATGTCCTGTGCATCCTTAACACACACACACACACACACACACAATTATTGTTTCAATTGATTCTACCATTGTGACCTATTTGGCAAATACGTTTCTCTTTCATAGGCATCTCATGAAAATCTCATTCTTGTATTGGATATGGGACCATCATACATTCTCTATAAAATAGCTTTCTGGAGCTTCGTGGATTTATCTCCAGTTCCATTCAGAACACCAACAGGACCGTTGATCTGGAAAAATCCCAACAACTTCCATGTGTGGCTACATTTTCCCAAGGTGCCAGATGGATGCTCCCTCTAGTTAAATCCAGGCGAGAATAGAGGCCAGCACGTGGCAAATGTCCCCAGCTCTACTTTCTTATTGTTTATCTGGGGTAAAGGAAAAATCGGTGTGGGAATCTGTCTGCTGACCACTGCTACATCACTGGGTTTTCTGTAGTATTTGTTTCTAGAATTCTGTTAGTTTAGAAAGGAGTGCACGGGACAAGCAGGTCAGGGGTGGGGAGCATGTGTGCAGCTCTGAACAGCACACAGCTTCACCCCACAATATAAGTGGAGCTACTTCAACTGCCGTTATCTGGCTTTGTCCATGTGGGGTGGGGGCCATGGCCAGTGGCTTACCGAGCCTCTGCACACAGTACCTTATGACAGGCACAGCCGAGAAGACCCTAGGTGAGCATCCTGGGGCGGGGCACACCCAATCCCCCACCCGCCCTCCAGCCTCAGGAAACTCAGATGGCTTCTTTCTCCTAGTTTGTTCCAGGGATTCTGGGAAATTCTAAAGGAGTCCTGTCAACTGGCTCAGTCCAGTGGTGAGGCTGTCATCTCCCCCCTCATCTTGGTCCCTCTGGCCAGCTCCCCTTGCTCCTCGGGAACTTTCAGAGGCAGATCCCCACCTTTTCTGCTCATTTGTGAGCTCCTCAAGGCCAGACAGCGGAAGCACAAGGTGCCTGAAATTCACGCCTTTTCTGCTTGTCTCATTGCCCCCAGGCCCCAGGCTCAGCAGGGCATAAATAGATAATCAAAGATTTCTTTCTTTAAGCACTCAGGTAGGAATTATATAATCAGAGGCTGAGTCTTCTTTTGTTTTTGTTTCTTTAAACTTTCTAGATTACACTGAGATTTCTTCTGATTTTACTTGGAAATGTTCAAACCTTTTAGGTCAAAAGCCCAAGAAGCTAATGAGAAAATTGTGTGTACATTAGTGTACACACTGAGATCTTTAAAAATATAACCTTTATGATTTTTTACTCTGTGTGTGTGTGTGTGTGTGTGTGTGTGTGTGAGAGAGAGAGAGAGAGAGAGAGAGAGAGAGAGAACCAAGAGAAATGTATACCTGCATACACAACTCATCTAATAACCTAGGCTAGGAGATTAGCTCATTAGTCGGGCATAGATGGACCTGAGCTGATTTCCAGCACTGAAAGCGCTCTCTCTCTCTCTCTCTCTCTCTCTCTCTCTCTCTCTCTCTCTCTCGCAAGCCTCATAGATGGGACTCCCTCAACCCCATGCAGAGCATGTGAGATTTTCAACCCCTATTAACAGACGAAATTACAAGGATCCAAAGTTTTCATTGTAAGTTAAGTAAGTTCTGGGCCCCTGATGTACTGCACGTTGATTACAGTTTATAGAACTATATTCTATCTTTGAATTTGACTGCAGATCTTAAGTATACACATGTGATACACACACAATAGCAACTAAGTGGTAGGACAGATATGTAAATTAATTTGATGGTCATTTCATAATTTATATGTAAATCAATTCATCACATTGTACATCTTGAATATACAAGTTTTATTTGTCAATTGTATTTCACTAAATCTGAAAAAAGTGATAATAATTGAGGATAATTTTTTTCAATAAGGGTCTATTGGTGAGAATAGAATTAGGTGGGGTTTTTTTTGCTTTTGTTCTTTTGGTTGTTGTTTGTTTTGTTTTGTGTTTCTTAGGTGGGGTTTAACATTTTGAGCTGCTAGGGTTTATAGTTAGTGCTCCCTGAGAGCCAGGTGGACTGCAGTTGTCATCTATAAAGAACCTAGAACTAGGTGCTGGACTGGGTTTGGGCCCCAGGTTATGATCTGTCCATTTCTAAGAAATAGGGAGAAGCAAAAAGTGCAGAGGGCAAAGTACTTGACACCAGGAAAGTCAAAGACGCCAGAACTTTAGCAGGTAAGCCACAGCCACGTGCCGATACACAGATTAATAGAAATGGGTTATATTAATACGTAAGAGTTACCCAGTAAGAAGCTAGAGCTAATGGGCCAGGTAGTGACTTAATTAATACAGTTTCTATGTGATTATTTTGTGGATAAGTGGCCGGGAATGAAATAATCAGCCTTCTTGCAACACAAAGAGACCTGGTGCTCATAATCAAACCGTGCAGTCCTAGCTCACCC